>CM055912.1:29156751-29409251 GCA_029582155.1 Panopea generosa | reverse complement strand
AAAAAGTTAATTATAAAAACTCTTGTTTATCATTTATTTTTGCGAAGATAAAAACCTCAGGGCGTATCGGAAGCTATTCTTCTACTGGAAAATATACTAAGTAAATGACAAATCTAACATTAATGTGTATATTTCATAAACGTACAGGTAACATAGAACAAGATACCCGTAAGATTTAGATACTAGTCTATGAACATTACCAAGCAGAAATATGATAATGTGCTATATTTATGTATAAGACATATTCCGTCAGTATTCAGTGTATATTGGCTTTACAACTGACCAGTTGTCAGTATAACAAAGAACTGTTGAAAGTGGTTGTCTCATTTGAATGCTTATATTTGATTGTGGTTGCTGTGAACATTATATTTCCTGTTATGTAGTTTGACGCGTAAATAGCCGTGCGCGCTTTCATAATTAAGATGTTCCGAAATAGTCATTATTAATATCTTAGTGTTTCACATTATAGTTTGTTAAATAATAGACAATGTTTATTTTAAAACCCATACATTATTAATGTAAGTAAATAAAGAAGTGGTTAGATTGGTGTGTCGATCTGGCACGTATACCTCTAGCTAGTTAAGGAGCGAGCGAGTAGTCCATTACCTACATTACAAAGCTTTAACAAACTACTAAATAAAAACACCTAATAGCGGTAATCTTTTGAACAATATCTATACTTCATGAGGGTTAATATTTTTTAAAGCATACACATCTTTTTCGAATTTGAACAACTACTTTAAAACCAAACATAGTTTCACACTAAACTGTCAAATAACTTCACTATAATGCGTATGACACCATTAATTTCTTAAATATTAAGACAATAAGACAATTACAGTTATTCTGTAAAAATAATTCATTTGATAACTTTATTACGGTGGAAATATGAAACAAGAGAAATGCAAGCTGTTGGAAACGCTCGTCGAATTTTATAGTACATTGAGTAAGACAATGCCAATGACGTAAACTTTTAAACCGACGGTTAAAGAGACTAAAGTATAGAAACTTTGATAACCTAGATATATGTATTATTTGTATAAGGTGATCTGAATGTGTTAATGAAGTTGAATTACTATCACATAAGTAGTTTGTTCTGACACAGTCTTCAGATCACTTAACTCTCACTGCTAAGGTTGTAGGTTCAATTCCTGATCGCTTCAAAAACATTATGTGAGAAAGTTTGCCAGTTACTTGCGGAAGGACGGTGGTTCTACGCAAATTCGGTCTGATGTTTTCCTCTACCAATAAAGCTGCATATGCCATATATAACTTGAATTGTGTTGAAAATAGTGTTTATCACCATTAAAAAACAGCACAAATAACATGATCATACTTACACTGACATATTGAGAAGTTGTATTTAAGGGTGTGGTTCTCATATGAATAATCTAAATATACGTTTATATGGAATTCCCAAACAGTTTCCTTTTATTAGAATTTTCTTCCGTTTATGAAGATTATGTAAATGAGATGACTGTTTTCGTCACCTAATGTTTAAACATAGACACTTAAACTTTTAATACAAACCATTCACATAACAATTTAGCTAGTTGTGCAAGACTATTAATAACCAAACTTCCTTGTTCGTTTTACAAACCGGTTTCTTCACTTCATGATTTCTAATACACACGGGTTTAGATCTTTTAAAAAGTTAAGTATAATAATCATTCAGTGTAATTTATGAAAGGTTGAAGAAGAATAGTTGTACATTAGTTATATAGTTTCTGATAATGGCATTCTTATTTCAAAAGCTTTTAATTAAAAATATTGTTATTTCATTTTTGAAGTCAATTTAATTTCGTAGAATATTCTTTCTGGGCAAATTTCGCGTTAATAATTGCATGAATATAATCTTACTTTGTATTATACTATATACCTCCATATTACTCATGCTACATTGTAGTTTAAAGTGGGTTTTATAAAATATCTAAATGAATGTAATTTTTATCATTTATATATTAACTCATACTATATCAGGTGTATGTTACTGTACCTATACAAACATATATTCGTATATGGAAATGGAACGAGTAGACGACCATGTTCATTGCACATTATTGGTATACAGTCAAACCTTTGTTAGCGGTCACCTCTGTTAAGCAACCACTTGTCTTAAGCAGCATCATTTACTATTTCCCATTTCCATGCTTTTAACGCAAATTAACCTGAATGTAGAAAAAAACCTGTCTTAAAAAAGGCCACGTTCGCTTCTTCCACCGACTTGCTGCTTCAGATTGGTTGAACTGTATAGTGTTACAGAACATATTAAGAACACTTAAGTAGCATAAATTATTTTTTATTTAAAAAATATTCGTAATTATTTATTTTCCAAGCATGACTACCCGATAATAATATGTGCTGATAAGAAACTCAAATATTTATGTTATCAAATATATTTTAATTAAAACAAAAAAATACAACAAAAAAAACAACACACTCTTTGATAAATGTGTGTATATATCGAGCGCTGAGGACTGTTTCTTACATGATAAGTCATTGTTTTACCATGACATGGGTAAAGATAGACAAAAGGAGGCACAAGTATTAGTGAACGGTTCTGGTTGCTCAATATTGTATAGCCATTTTATGGTACAGGACACAAATTGGCTTCATGGCACCGGAACCTTGTAGTTTCATTAAATCTTGTATCTTAAAGGAAACAAAAGAAAATGTAAACTTTGGTTTTATCAGCAAAAACATGTGACAATGCGAACATGTATCTAAAATGTTGTTTATCCAACGCTTAATCAATACTTAAAGAGTATTATAAGGGAAATGATGCTTTGTTAAAGATACAGATCCATGACCTTTCTTAAGTTTGTATCTACAGTCAAACCGGTGTGAACGGCAGCCTCTATTCAGCAGCCACTTGTCTTCAGCAGCAACATTTGCTTTTTCCCATTTTCATGATTTCAGAGCAATTTAATATGTATAAAACAATTACCTGTCTTAAAAGGCCACTTTTGCGCCTTCCAATGACTGACTGATTCAGACAGGTTTGACTATATTACCATTTTTTCGTCCTGTGTTTCGTATCTATTTCGTTATTTATATATTTTCGATGGATTTTTTTTAGGGTAATATTTACATTGCTTTTTGAAATGGTTTTCAAAAAATGGGTTTGATTTAATTGCAGCATCTTCACAATATGTGGTTTATATTTTATCACCTTCATTTCATAAGTTTTTCACATTTATTATAGATATAATTCGATAACATTTCATTATACAATATGTATGTTGTATATGATATATTTTGCAATAAATTTGTTTATACACTTTCATTCTGTGCTTCAATGATAGTGTGTGTTGGCGGGCGTGCAAGCGTGCGTTACGTCAGTGTTTTACTGTATATTTGTTTGTTTAAATACGTTTATTTCACGTATGGTACTCTTCAATACTGAATGCTTAAACATATAGTATAAATGATGAAAAGTGCATGCTATTACATGTATCACTTCGGACACCATGCATTTAATTTGTCCTATCATTTGTGAAGGTGGACAAGAATAAAAGAAATAACAGGCATTGCGAAACCAGGGATTGTGCGCCCAATAGATATCAACACAAATATGTTGAGTCCAAGATATTAGCTGTTAGATTCGGATTTAATACTGGTAATATGTTCTTTTCATCAGTGATTATAAAGCTACATATATAATTGAACGTCTTTATTAAAATTGTCATCCTTCAAATATTAAAAACGCTTAGTTTGACTGATATTTCGATACAGTCATGGTATTCATTCGAGTAACCAAAGTTAACAAAAACATCAGTCCCGCCACAGGCTCTGTGCTTAAGGGACCAGTCACCAGTGAAGATTTGTGTCGACCTCAGTTATATTGTAAATTATCATATTATATATCCTGAAAAGCACTGCAGTTCATGAAGAAAAAAAAATGAGTTTTATATAATTGGTGAGTGTCTGCCACTATATCCCTTGATCTTGACGTGTGATAAGCTGAAGCGTTAAGGTTTTAAACGTGTCGCAAAACAATATCGACTCATCGTTCAGAATTTTCCCGTAGATTTCGGCTATAGTACTTGGTTAATTTCCGACGTGCCGGAACCTCTAATCATGCATTAATAACGTTGATTTGTCATGATAAAATGACGTTACGTAATACGATCACAGATAAAATTAATATACGTTATATTAATAGTCATTTATAAAATTTTATCTAACATATCTTTACTCGTTTACAGACAAATGGTCTGCAAAACAACTGGTAATGTGCTATAATATCTTTTACTTTTGTGCTATGTGATAATAAATATTATATTAGTTATAATTTTTATTGTTAAATGTTACACAATATTAAAGACAATATTAAACGCGTTGGTCAACAATATATGTATTTTATTAGTTCGTTTGTTAAATCAAATAATAAATAAACACCGTTCTCTAAATATGTTCTATTTATGTTTTTTTTTTGTTTCAAGTCCATACATTTAATTATATAAGGTAATTACAATTAATTATGGATTCTTGAATTCGGTTGATTGATTGATTAATTGATAGTTATTAAGGTTAAATCACACATATACAGGTTTCATTAAATATACATTCTCAATTACAAATAAAAAAAATAAGTATATTAGTAAAAGGTGATTTTATAACTATCAACCATATTGCATAAAATTTATTAGGTGCTGCAACTTATTAAATATACAGTTGTTTCTTTTTTTTTTTCATTTATTCTTCTTTAATTGATTCTGTTAATCATGTAAACGTTCATTTTACTATGACATATGATTATTCATTTAACATTATTGGCATACACTTACTAATACAGTTTTATACTTAGCATTTCAAACATTTACGTATCATATTCAGTTCGCGTCACTGTACTGTATGGAGTTTCTTCCCCGGACATGTGACTTAAATCTGTATATGTAGACACACCGCCATTATCTGAAATGATATCAAACGTTTACGATGAAATATATAAAAACATGTATGAATAACTGTTTAAATCGTGTATTACATATACCATTAAATCACAGTAGTAAATGTCAGATAGTTTGAGAGAAAAACAAGTTGTGTTCATTTGTTTAAGATACCGGATTTGCTTAAGACACCATCGTTCCTGCATAAAATTAAGGTACACTAAGACATATTTTACGCCGTATTTACTAGTCCCAGAAATAGCACTGAAAATGTTGAACACAAAACGGTGAAACTTCCATTATCATATTTTACCAAATGGTTGTTATGACTCGGCCGGAGACGGAAACATAAAACCTATTGCAAGTGCGATAAAAAAACACAATTTGCCAAACATATTGTGTCTTGTTTGAGTATATTTTTGTAGAATAATTGTGTTTATGATTCATGTTTTCTTAACGACAGAAATAAAAAGTATTATTTGTATCAGGAGTGTTTTCAAATGACGGATCTGTACGGGAGGCGGCAGCATTGTCTGTCAAGGAGGGGTCATTCCTGGAAATGAAAAAGAACACATCAATGGTTTTGATATGTGATAACTTGTGTGAATACACTAATTCAATGACTTACGGATGTTAGCTCTTAACATTTTTAAAATGAAAGTAATTAGAACAGTTTTGATTTGATTAAAAAACATATGCATCATAACCTACAATAAAATTGATCACGAAAAACGTACGAGGTATGTCCAAAAAGTAATAGGACGAACTTGTCATTTTTGTATTTAGGGTGTCACATGCAAACCAGTGGTATCAATGGATAGATCGACACATCTTCTATTGTCATGAAACATCAGATCAACTTTCAGTCATTGTTAAGTTTATGCAAAAGGCACCATAGTAACGCAAGTTTGGAAGTACGGGGGACTTTGAAATTAGACGCCATTAAAAAAAAACAATATTGCCTTCGAAAGCAGACATCTTCCTCAATATCATGCCAAATGTTATGAAATGACAGTGGGCGTAATTATAGATCATGTACGAATGTCATTTAAAAATTAGACGTTATCGATAAACATTTGATTATTGTGCGCACTTTTAGAATAACAAGTGCTAATTTGAATGGTAAAGAAATTGGACGACGTCACGCCTGGAGAGGAAATTTGGAGTGTGGTAAAATTTTGTTTTGGAATGATATGACCCCACAGGAGACTCTGAAGTTTATTTCACACAACTCTTTAACAGAAGGCATATCCTTGAGTCTTATCTATTGGTGGTACAAACGGGTTTCCAATGGTGAGACGAAAGTAACTGACCATTGATAAGCAATTGTCCGGACAAGAATAACAGTAGCCGTTTGTATTGTGGTAGCCGTCTTTACACTGTGCATTAGCGCTGCCGGTAAGAACTAAAATATGAATAATAACATAAAGTCTTTTAATACATGTACATGTATTCATAATCGAAAACTGAATTTAAGTATTCATACGACACGATATTCATCATGATGATTGAGAAATATTTGAGAAATAATCAGTAATAGATTGAAGAGATACATTTGATCATTTCAGATTGATAATTTAATGCTGTACGTGACCAACAAGATATGTACAATGTTCACTTGGAGGCGTGAAATTATTTGGTATTATTTGGTGTTCATGTATATAAGGTTAACTGTACATGAACAGCAGCCAATATAGTACTTAATAGATAAATCCACGATACTTATGTATGCTAGCACTTCCCTTACCGCACTAATGTGTAAGTAGGCATATATTGTTTAAACTGAATTATTATTTAGCATAATATTTTAAATTGATTTTACCATTATGATCTTAACAAAGAAAGTTGCTTTACACCCTGTACATGAAATAAACTGCAAAACCCACATAAGAAGCAAGAATTAAAACTTACCAAAAAGTGTACACATGCAATATTCACAAACTGTGTATGTGTGCAAAGCCATTTCATTTATATGCTAGTGGTTACATCCTAAAATGAGGAGCAGCATATAATTAGAAGGACAGACTACACGTACACATTTTAACGACATATACACAGGTATGTTTATTTATGCAAAGACTAAATATCGTTTCCATTAAATCTCATCGTTTACATTTCAACCATTCAACCGTTTAAGTTCCATACTATTTTACCATTAGAAAATGATACGTAGTAGTAGTAGTAGTAGTAGTAGTAGTAGTAGTAGTAGTAATAGTAGTAGTAGTAGTAGTAGTAGTTAGAGTGTTATAGTAGGAACAGAAGCAGTAAAAGTGGTAGTAGTAGTAGTAATAGTAGTAGTAGCAGTAGTAGTCGTATTAGTATTAGTATTAGAAGTAGTAGTACTTGTAGTAATACATGTAGTAGTAATAGTTGTAGTAGGAGTAGTAATAGTAATAGTAGTAGTAGTAGTTAGAGTGTTATAGTAGGAACAGAAGCAGTAAAAGTAGTAGTAGTAGTAGTAGTAGTAGTAGTAGTAGGAGTAGTAATAGTAGTAGTAGTAGTAGTAGTAGTAGTAGTAGTAGTAGTACTAGTAGTTAGAGTTGTAATAGTAGGAACATAAGCAGTAGAAGTAGTAGTAGAAGTAGTAGCAGTAATAGTCTTATTAGTAGTAGAAGTATGAGTAGTAGCAGTAGCAGTAATAGTAGTATAAGTAGTATAAGTAATAGTAATCGAAGTAGTAGAATAAGTAGTAGTAGTAGTAGTAGTAGTAGTAGTAGTAGTAATAGTAGTAGAAGAAGAAGAAGTAGTAGTAGTAATAATAGTAGTAGTTATAGTAGTAATAGTAGTAGCAGTACTAGTAGATATACATGTAGCAGTAATAGTAGTATTAGTTGTAATAGTAGAAGAAGTAGTAGTAGTTATAGAATCAGTAAAAGTAAGAGTTGTTATAGTAGGAGTAGAAATAGTAGTAGTGGCAGTAGTAGAAGTATCAGTAGCGGTAGTAATTATAGTAGAAGTAGTAGTAGTAGTAGTAATAGTAGTTGGTGCTGTAGTGGAAGTAGTAATAGTAGTAGTAGTAGTAGTAGTAGTAGTAGTAGTAGTAAGAGTAGTAGTAGTTGTTGTTGTTGTAGTAGTAGAAGTAGTAGTAGAAGCAGTTACTGTAGTATTAGAAGTAGTAGTAGTAGTAGTAGTAGTAATGGGTGGAGTATAAGTTAGAGCTGCTAACGTAGGAGTAGAAGTCGCGATGATAAATGATGACCAAAAGAAAATGATACTGAATATTAACACACATATATCTTACATACAACGCAGTCTTCAGGAGTTTTTTTAACGGAATAGAAAATGACCAAATCTAAAATCAAACTAACCACATTTGTTTACATAGTAGTCCATGCTTATTACATGACATTTTGAACAAATGTATTGATACGTGATTTCTCTACCCAACGTTAAGCTTGAATGATCAGTATATTGTGCATATATACCGATGCATGTACCGATGATATTAATATGAAAACTTCCTCGTTCGTTTCATGAATGGGCTCTTCTTTTGTCCTGTATTGACACGGTGTAGGATTTATAAACATATTATATTTATAAACGCGTTAGGTACTTGTAAAATATTTAAACTTGTCAGAGAATTGTGTGCTTTATAACATAACGCGTATTGTTATATGATTATGCACGCTGCATTACAGTGTAAAAGAAATGTGTTGCGGTTAATAAGAGTAGGTATTAAACAAAGATAAAGATCTAAGGTCGTATCGAAGGCTATTCCGCTATTGGAAAATATATTGGGTAAACGATAAATCTAACATACATGTGTATATTGCACCAATGTACAGGTAACATAAAATCAGATGCCAATAATAATTAGGTACTGGTCTATGAACGTTACCAAGCTATACTATAGTAATATACTATTATTTATGTACAATAAATCTTGAGTATTTCTTCGGTGGGAGATTGGCTTTACAACTGACCAGTGGTTAGTAATAGTTCAACGTAAATAGCCGTGCGCGCTTTCATTGTTGTCGTGCCGAAATACGGATAATAATTGTCATTTATAGCTTAGGGTTTCTATTATGGATTGTTAGGTAATAGACAAGGTCTGTTTAAAATCCCATGCATACAGTCAATATTAAAGTTAGTAAATGTAAAAGTGGTTAGTTTTGCTGTGTCAAACTGACACGTATACTTCTTACTAGTTAAGGAGGAGCGAGTAGCTCATTCCCAACATTACAGAGCTTTAGATAAATGCTCAATATAAACATAAGTGATACATGCGTTATTTTTTTAACAATTATTATACTTCGTGAGAGATTATATTTTGTAAAATTAAATGCTTTTTTTAAAAAAAAAAAAAGACCCATCGTTTTAAAATTGGAACATCTGGTTTCATACCAAACGTCGTTTCACACTAAAATGTCAAATAACTTCACAACAATGGGTCATGAGTACTATTTGGTATACTTGAGCGCATTATTAATTTCTTTAATATTAGGACAAATAGACAATAAAAGTAATTCTGTAAGAATGATTAATTTGATAACTTTATAAAGGTGGAAAAATGAAACAAGAGGCTGTTGTAGACGCTCATTCATTATACAGTGCATTACGTAGAACAGTGCCAATGATGTAAACTTTCAAACCACTGTTTAAGAGACTTAACTATGAAAAACTTAGAATAACCTAGCTAATCGTAACTTTTTTAGGAGTACCTACCTGTATTGTAGTTACAGGTAAACGTAGTTACAGGTATACGTAGTTTCAGGTATACGTAGTTGCAGGTATATGTAGTTACAGGTATACGTAGTTACAGGTATACGTAGTTACAGATATGTGTAGTTACAGGTATACGTAGTTACAGGTATATGTAGTTATAGATATATGGAGTTACAGGTATGTGTAGTTACAGGTATACGTAGTAAGAGGTATATGTAATTACATGTATACGTAGTTACAGGTATATGTAGTTACATATATATATGGAGTTACAGGTATTTGTAGTTACAGGTATATGTAGTTACAGGTATTTAAAGTTTAGGATGCCTCCAGAAATTACTTCTGTCACTTGTCTAGTAACCACAGTAGCAAGAAAATACTGTCTCTCCCAGTTCATCCGAGATATCTAAAGACTGCGTACGTAGGTCCATCTGTCAAAAGAAAATCATGAACAATCACAAATGATTTGTATTTGAGAAACAAACATCTCCCAAGTAAGAGCACCAACGATGCCTGGATTGATAGTAAGACAGGCTACTGACTGAACTAACCTTTCTGACTGCAAGTCAATTCATAATAGGGATATGTTATATAGACAGTGCATCAATGGTAAACAATACGAAATTCATCCATTTACTTTGGACATGGAAAAGGTAGACTCACATCTTGTGAACGTTCAATAAATAAAAATAGTTTCTTGAATATCACAAATTAATGTTATTTATTGTATGCAAAGCCCCGTACACAAAATTGCAATAATCTGTGCACAAATTCCCAAAATCTAGGCAATACCCCGTAAACCAGTCATTTTTATTGCCGGTAATTGTATCATTTTTAAACGACACTACGGTAAAAGTAAATTGTTTATCATGATTATTTGACCATATCCTGTCTTTACCGATATGGAAGATGTGAAAAGATGTGAGTAGATCGTCTCAAATCAACGAAAACTAAAACAAAGAGTTTGACAACACAACAAATGACACGGCCACATCACTATTTTTTGCTTTAGGTTTACGTCTACGACAAAATATATGGCAAATGGAAAGATTAGCTACTTGAAAGTATATTTACAGTACCTGCATGTCGGTAGAATGAGCAGATGATACACAAAAAATAAAAATAACAGGACAGTTGTTTGAATGTTGAATTTCGTCCTCGCTTCAGGGGTCGCGATATCCGTTGCATGAATATACAAGGTGATGTATGTCCGATCTCAGAAATAAGAACATTGTTTTAAATTGAAATAAAATCAGTATCTGGCATTTTTGTGTGTAATAAATGAATAATAGATTGATGTTGTGTATCTAATATATATTGAAAAGCTAACCAGGGCTTAGTTTTTATTGTTGCAACATTTGACATCAGTCATGTGATGTTTTGCTTATATTTAACAAACCGTTAAAACCAGGTCAATTGTTTTCATGGTCAAAACTTAATTTTACACCGGTCCTGTTGGCTCAGTTGGCTACGCTTCTGATTATCAATCCAGTGGTCGTGAATTCGAATCACAACCATGACAAAGCCTCCATGATGACTGATAACGACATTGCGTCTCATTATGATTCAAGTGGGAAAAGTTATCAGTTACTTACGGAGATGGGTATCTCAAGTAGGGGTTAACCTGTCAGGATCCCTTACAATAGTAAAAGTTCAAACCATAAGCACTATCGAAACAGACAGTAGTGCAACACACTTAATATTGATATCTAGTTTATTTTATAGTTTATGTAACAGATAAAAATGCTTTCATACTACAAACACCCCTAATACGGAAGGTTACATCTAAAAATAGAATGACGTAGTTTCAAAATACCTGATTCGGGTTATGATTACGCTGTTTTTATTTTTACCAGACGCGTGTGTGTGTATATTCACTTAGTCGATTGCAATACTGAGTACTCAATCATAAGGACATAGAAATTGTATAATTTTTAAGGTATTAACTATTTCACCGGAAATTTAAATATTCTATGTGGATAAATTTTGCTTATAATCGAGTGACATGAATGTATATTATATCGTAGAGTTGGTAAGTCCCTTTATACATAAATGTATGATATATCTAACTGACTTTAAACACAATCTCAACATTGAAATGCTTCTATATATCTTACTGTAATGTATCACCTGGAATGAGCTAAATACAGTAGTGGATCATAAGGCAACTAAAATGCTGTTTTATGTTATTCCTACGGTATAAGTAAACGTATGAATATTTGCAATTGGTCAATTTGTCATTTTCCTCCAATAACAGATAAGACAGAGATTCCTTTAATACCATCAAGTTCTCTCCGGGAAACATATTTAACAATGCTATACACGGCGTAATTCGAATCTCAAGTCAACAATTTGCGCCTTAAATTTCGCTGTTAAACAAAATTATTTAAAAAATCGGTCGATATAGCGAGAAAAAGACCGAAAACATCAACAGGTAGATTAACACCTCCTCCAGAGACAGACAAAATTTTAAAACAATCAGGAAAACCCATTTGGTTTTGCCGAAAAACAGATTCACCACTATTGCACTTAAGAATTATAAATCGAGCTACTATTGAAAAAATCGACTCGCTTTGTAATAAATTGTGTAACTTTTTTAAAAATTAAATTATTCAATTAATATTAATTGCGATGGATTGTGGATAATTGTTTCATTCCGCAAACATATTCTTTGATAGTGATTATGTCAAGGCTTTATGTTCAGACTGGAATAAAGTCGTAGTGTTCCCGAGACGTTTAGACAAAATTGACGATTTTAATTATGGCTAAAAACTGTCCAAAAGTTAAAATCGGATAAAATGTTTGCTTTAACAGCGAGAACGCAGAAGATCAGCATAAAAAAAACCTCAGTAAATTGTCCTGAATCAATATGCAAAATTTAAGGAAAATCAGCAAAAAACATTTTTATTTTGCCGAAATTCAGTTTTTGTAACCGTCGTGGCTACAATAATTTTGCATTGAAATAGGCATTTAGAAATTATGGATCGATGTAAAAATCATTTTGTTTATAATTTCTAACAAAGTTGTGAATGTACTGTTTAATAACATTAGTCAATGACGTGTGTATATGACATGTTGTAATATTATGATGTCATTAGATTATTAAAATGATTCACACCCATGTTACAGGAAATTATAATTCGTATAATATTACACTGTCGCTCTAATAAGATTATAATTTCAGTTTTAAATTGCTTTTACAGGATATAACTTATTAGTTATGCCGTTTTACTACTGATGTCTGCTAAAAGACCCTGGCGAAAGGAAGAAAACAAGTGCAGGCTCAACTTGGCGTGTCAGATTATCAGAGGTGCTTATCAATATTTAAACATATGGCGAACTAGTGGAAAATGGCGCTTGTCAATAATTGAAAATGTAAATGAACCAAGAACAGACGTTAAATATTGTTATGATCAACACAGTGGTTATTTATAATCATTGCATGATATAACAAAAGGCAGACATCAAAGATCTTATGATCAAAGATCTTATGACATAAACATATTAATATATTCAAATATGCAAGCAAAATGATTCTCGTTATCGATAAAACATTTATGTCATACTTAAACATGCTATCTAAACAACCTCAGGGGTCGTATCCACCAATCATATTCTTAGACTTAAGTTTGAGAGAACAGTTGTGAGGGTTTATTTGACTATATGATGGATGTTCCTGCATGCTTGCAAATATTGGTCTAAAAATGGTCCCTAAGTGTCTTTTTCAAATTTCATTCTTGATTTCAAGTCTAAGAATAGTTTTAAGAATGGTTGGTGAATACTGCCTCTGGTGGTCGTGCAGAAGATGGATTACTGGAATCAAATGGAAAACAAACTAATATTTTCCTGTAGTCAGTCTGAGAGCAGCTGGACGTGTACTCTCAAACAAAGTACTCTCATAAAATATTTTGCATATGATATTTTTCATGAATTACATGCTTTTCGTTGTATTTAAAGCGGCATAACCAGTAAGTTATATCGTTGTAATACAATAAAAGCACTTGTAAAATTGTAATATTTAGCATAAATTTTGTCTATCTATATAATATATGGCGCTAAATACCGTTGTATATCGTAAAAAAACATTTAAACGTTTAAAATCGCAGTGGTCTCCGATATTGGAATTAGACCTGGCCCATAGATCAACGTCTTATCTCGGCTACATATGTAAACGTTCGGACATTTTTTGATAACAATTAAACTTAAAGATAGGTTTGTTAACATAATTATACCGTTGAATATGTACTATGCCTGTATAACGTGGTTCAACTCCCGTTGCAAGTTATTTAATGCTTCTTGCTCATTTCACTACTAGTAACACTGTTGTTTCCCTACAGTACTTCATAAACGGCTTCTGCTGTTAAAATAAAATAGTTTACATCAAAACAAAAGATTGACTGCTTTATTCTTGTCAATAAACCCATGTATTTTATCTTTCCAACGAGACCAAATGCAGAATGATGATTGAAGTAGCGGATTATTTACGAGCACCTAATTTTCATATTATTATTAATGAACTGTAAATATGCATCTAAAATACGATTCAATCACTTGTAAGAGAGAAACCAGCTCTTATAAATCCATGGAAAGCCATGAGAATTCTCGAAAATGTTGGTCATTCATAATTACGTTGTTTATTACTTTATAAAACAAATACCTTCAGATACTGCTTATGCCTCTTTAAGCCATAATACATTTTTGGAATAATATATTCTGCTGAGAGTGACACTATAAATGGAAAGTATCAACTGGAATTATTGATAACACGGGTATTTATGCAAAATCTCGAGAAATCCAATCAATTGTTTAACATATTGAAATTCTCGTCGAAACGACATTATCATTCCAAACAATATGTGTATAAGACACATATGTGTATATGTGTTAAAATAGTTCTGACTCGAGAGCGGTTAATATAAGCTCTCAGCTTTCATCACAGTCGAGCTAAGGTAGTTCTGATTATAAAATAGCCTTGGAATTTGCCTGAAACTGCACTAATCTGATTCAGGTTTATTTTGAATGATCGATACATTATGAAACATTTAGTGTTACACACACTTTACATTACTTTTTATGTACAAGGGAAAATTTACTGTGAATTTTAAGTGATTAATGTGGCAACTAATTAATTATTCGCGTGTTACTTATCAACGGTTTGCCAGGAGATGCACGTTTCCAATCCGTCTCCGTACACTTTTTAGTGAGGTTTAATACATTGCGATATCCTATCAGGTTACTGAATATTTGAATATCGTTAAGAACATTTAATGAAACACGCGACAATTTCGAGGAATTTTTACTTGACACCATTTCGGAACATGGTTAAGATATTAAATTAAAACACTATAATATAAATACAGACACTTGTTTCTAATTATAACTACATACGCTTGATCTCGTTTTTAATTTGGAAAACAACTAACTGATGTCTCGAAGTCTAATTATTTCATACATGTGTGATCATCTATTCCCAGATAAGTGTAGTTCTTTTTCTAGAGTTCTTTGGCAAAGGTAAATAAATAAGCAAAATAACAGTTTCATCGCAATTAATGTCATATTTATTTGCTATAATTATATAAATTGACCATTAGTATTGAAGCAAGCGTCACTTGGAAATATAGTCAAAGATTGCAAAGATATGTGACAAATAACAGTGAAACAATCAATACCCCTAAAATTGTAAATTGTTGTATTCTTTCATATTGCCTCTATAGTTTTTATAGATTTATATAAATTGCAAGCATTATTCTTAAGAACGCGAAACGAACGTAGGATGTACTTTCGCCATCTGATCAAAGAACATGCATAAACAAACATAAAAATATCAACCGCGTAACATTCTATATCTCGACCCAATGGCTCTTCAATATAAAATTCTGTTAGTCGCTATATCTCATTGATTGCAATAGTTCTGACCGTTAAAATCTGATGTATATTCAACAAACAAAAGGGAACTAATGTCACCCTTTTCTGATATGGACATCAATCCTGAAAAGAAAACCAAACAGGCCAGTGAATCTGATGTTTCAGAAATTTCTGATATCAATGATGTAAATGTTACCACACATGTTCACCTTGCCAATAGTGACTTTACACGAATCTCCAACATGGTTCAAGATGTTCTTAAAGATCAGATAGAATTGCTAGTAAAATCAGTGGTCGATGGTGTTACGCTTTCTATCAACAAGAAGATTACCTTTCTTGAGAAAGAAAACTCTAAACTTTGTGATGAAGTAGAGCGTCTGCGACACAAAGTTGAAAAACTTGAGTTAGCGTCTGACGAAGCAGAACAATACAGTAGAAGGAATTGCTTGCAAGTCGTTGGTATCCCCGAGACTGATGGAGAAAACACTGACCAGATCGTTATGGAGATAAGTGCAGCAAGCAACGCCAACATTACGACATCAGACATCGATCGTTCCCATCGAGTCGGTTCTGCTTTTTCTGGCCGACCAAGGGCAATAATTATTAAGTTCACCAACTACAGGGCTCGTGAACGATTCTACAAAACCAGATCTCAACTAAAAAATACAGATCGTTTCAAGCGAGTATTTGTTAATGAGGATCTAACGTTCCGCTGAAACCAATTATTCTACAGAGCTCGGTTACTACTGAAGGACAAGTGCATTTCTCAGGTTTGGACATATGACGGCAGAATTTTTATCAAAGATAACCATGATTCCCGCTCCATCGTTAACAGCTTTGCTGATCTCGATAAGTTTGACGCAAAATCCCACAGTTGATTTCCTGCACACGACATTTGCGATTGACATAGTGAGATCAGATAAAACTACACTATTTTATTTGTTGAACACATAGACTCCCTCACTTGGTGACTTGTGTTTTGTAAACAGTACATATTTTTCTACGATCCAGTGCACAAGACTTTATGTTAGGCAGTGTTTTAAAAACTGCACGGATAACTCTGGTTTACAGTACAAACAAAACAAACTACTTCGCGTAGTCTATATATACTCTTTGTGCAAGCTTTGTACATTATTGTGTTGAAATGTGTATACGTGCAGTATATACTGTTTGTGCAAGCTTCTGTATAGCACTATATTGGAGTGTGTATACGTTCAGTATATATTGTTTGTGCAGGCCTTTGCCCATTATGACAGAGTGTGTGTATGTGCAGTATATACCATTTGTGCAGGCCTTTGAACATTATTGTGTTGGATCGTGTGTACGTGCAGTATATACTATTTATGCAGAACTTTGTACATTATAACAGACTTTTGTACATTGTTGTGTTGGAGTGTGTGTACGTGCAGTATAAACTATTTGTGCAGGACTTTGTACATTATGACAGGCTTTTGCACATTATTGTATTGGAGTGTGTGTATGTGCAGTAAATACTGTTTGTGCGAACTTTGTACATTACGACAGGTATTTGTACATTATTGTGTCGGAGTGTGTGTACGTGCAGTATATACTGTGTGTTGTGCAAGACATTGTACATTATTACAGGCTTTTGTACATTATTGTATTGGAGTTTGTGTATGTGCAGTATATAATATATGTGCAGGCCTTTGAACATTATTGTGTTTGATCGTGTGTACGTGCAGTATATACTATATGTGCAGGCCTTTGAACATTATTGTGTTGGATCGTGTGTACGTGCAGTATATACTATTTGTGCAGGAATTTGTACATTATGACAGACTTTTGTACATTGTTGTGTTGGACTTTGTACATTATGACAGACTTGTGTACATTGTTGTGTTAGAGTGTGTGTACGTGCAATATATACTATTGGTGCAGGACTTTGTACATTATGGCAGGCTTTTGTAAATTACTGTTATGGAGTGTGTATACTGCTTGTGCAAGACTTTGTACATTATGACAGGCTTTTGTTCATTATTGTGTTGGATCGTGTGTATGTGCAGTATATACTGCTTGTGCAGGACTTTGTACATTATTGTGTTGAAATGTGTATACGTGTAGCATATACTGTTTGTGCAAGCTTCTGTATAGCAACGTATTGAAGTGTGTATACGTCCAGTATATATTGTTTGTGCAGGCCTTTGCCCATTATGACAGAGTGTGTGTATGTGCAGTATATACCATTTGTGCAGGCCTTTGAACATTATTGTGTTGGATCGTGTGTACGTGCAGTATATACTATTTTGTGCAGGACTTTGTACATTATAACAGACTTTTTGTATATTGTTGTGTTGGAGTGTGTGTACGTGCAGTATATACTATTTGTGCAGGACTTTGTACATCACGACAGGTTTTTGTACATTATTGTGTTGGAGTGTGTGTACGTGCAGTATATACTATTTGTGCAAGACTTTGTACATTATGACAGGCTTTTGTACATTATTGTGTTGGAGTGTGTGTACGTACAGTATATGCCATTTGTGCAGGCCTTTGTACATTAATGTGTTGGATCGTGAGTACGTACAGTATATACTATTTGTGCAGGACTTTGTACATTACGACAGGTTTTTGTACATTATTGTGTTGGAGTGTGTTATGTGCAGTATATACTATTTGTTTTTGTGCAGGATCGTGTGTACGTGCAGTATATACTACTTGTTATGCAAGACTTTGAACATTACTATAGGCTTTTGTACATTATTGTATTGGAGTGTGTGTATGTGCAGTATATACTATTTGTGCAGGCCTTTGAACATCATTGTGTTGGATCGTGTGTACGTGCAGTATATACTATTTGTGCAGGACTTTGTTCATTATGACAGGTTTGTGTACATAATTGTGTTTGAGTGTGTGTACGTGCAGTATATACTATTTGTGCAGGACTTTGTACATTATGACAGACTTTTGTTCATTACTGTGTGGGATCGTGTGTACGTGCAGTATATACTATTTATGCAGGACTTTGTACATTACGACAGGCTTTTGTACATTATTATGTTGGAGTGTGTTTATGTGCAGTATATACTATTTGTGCAGGACTTTGTACATTATGACATGCTTTTGTACATATGTTGGAGTATGTGTATGTGCAGTATATACTACTTATGTAGGCTTTTGTACATATGTTGGAGAGTATATGTACAGTATATACTAGTTTGCAAACTTCTGTACATGTGTATGTATGCATGCTTGTGTGCGTGAATATGTGTTATATGTACACAAACGAATCGAAAGTACTGTTAGAAAGTCTTAAGTACTGCGAAGTTAGTAAAACGCTATTGGTAATTGAAACATTCCTCACTATATCTTTTTATGTTGTTCCCAATTTGTACACACTATATTATAAAAATGATGTTTAGACCAGTCTGCTCCGAAACAGACAATAAAATGAATTTCATGCTACTTATCACAATTACCAGTTGTTTAGTTTTTGGTTTTAACAATATCTCAATTTCATATAAAATCCCGGTAATTTACCATTTTGTTTTCTTTTTATTGTCTTTTTCTTTCTGTGCTGAAGGGCTGTTAGTTGGGCGGATGTCGATTTTGTGTTTTAGTTCCAGATGGTTGCTCTCAATTGTATTTCCTGTAATTTTACCTAATGGGTAGTGATATAAACGTATGGAGAGTTACCATCGGGAACTTCTACAACAAAACACATTCAGTGTCAAGATCATGTATGTTTAAAAATATTCCTTTGTACTTGTATTTCTTGATGTTGTTTTTGAAGTTACTTAATCATTATGCCGTTCAAATATCTCACGTCACATATGCTATTTTATTGGACAGTGTCTTAAACTTAGAATTTACAATCGTTATTATGTTGTTAGTGCTCTTGTCTGGGGATATTGCCGAAAATCCAGGTCCTTTATTAGAAAATAAGAGCACACACTGTACTTCTATTCTACATATTAATATCCGAAGTATTCGAAACAAGTTTAACTACATAAAAAATAATTTTATTGACTTTGATATACTTTGTTTTACTGAAACTCACTTAACTGATGAAATTGCAAATATTGATATTAAATTAGATGGTTTCTCAGACCCATTTCGTGAAGACAACACAGCTCATTCTGGTGGTATTTTAATCTATGTTTCAAATCATCTCATTTCAAAAAGAAGATTAGACTTAGAATGTCCGTTAATTGATTCTGTTTGTGTTGAAGTCAAGCACAAAAGGGACCGATTTTTTATGTGCTGTGTATACCGTTCCCCGAACACGCCTGTAGCATTTTGGAATAATTTTAACACATGTATTGAAAAAGCTCTTGATTTGTCAAAAAATATAGTTTTAGTAGGCGATATTAACGAGGACCAATTAAATACTAACAATAATCATCTTAGAAATACTATACTTATTAACAATCTGACAAATGTCATTACAGAACCAACCAGAGTAACTGAAACTACATCAACTCTGATAGATCCAATACTTATATCAGATACATATAAACCTCTCAATTCTGGAACTTTAGATGTTCCGAATACAATAAGCGACCATAAAGCTACTTATATTTATATCCCATTTTCTCTGTTTACACCTCCTGCTTTAACTAGAAATGTTTGGTTTTATAAAAGAGGTGATTATGACAAACTGAATGACATGATAAATAACTTTGATTGGGAGTTTATTTCCTGCATTTCCATAAACGCAGCGTGTAAACGTTTTTCAGAAACAATTTTAGATTTTATGCAAAAATGTATTCCCTTCAAAGATATAACCATCAGACCTACTGACAAGCCATGGTACGACTCTGAAATCAGACGGACAACTAGACTACGAGACAGACAAAGGACAAAATCAATACGAACGCAAAGAACAGACGACTGGACTAAATACAAACAGTTAAGAAACAAAGTTAATAATTTGAAAAGCATGCTAAAGAACAGTACTTTAATAATATAGAAACTTTAGTTTCAGACGGCAGAAATACAAATCCAAAACTTTACTGGAAAATTCTTAAACAAATCATTAAGGAAAACAAAATTACTGAAACCATACTCCCCTTAAAAAGAACCTCAGACGCTAAGGGGAGGAAACCTACTTTTATAACAACGAAGAAAAGGTAAATTGTTTGAACGACTATTTCATTTCTATTTCAACAATCAGTAATGAAACTAATATTACATTTCCAAATGAAAACTCGAAAACTTATAATTTTCTTTCTAATATAATTATAACAAAGTCTGAAATAGAAGATACGATTGATATCCTTGACCCTAACAAATCTGTTGGGAATGATAAAATAAGTCACAAAGTTTTGAAGTATACAAAATATAGTATTTCTAAACCTCCAGTATTGTTATTTAATAGATCATTAATCAAATGTGAATTTCCAGATTTATGGAAATCAGCCCTAGTAATGCCACTTTTCAAAAAAGGTAAAACAAACCTAGCGTCTAATTATCGACCAATTTCACTCTTAAGCTGTATTGGCAAATTAATGGAAAGAATTGTGTACAAACATATATATAATTTTCTTGTTGATAATAACCTCATTTATAAGTTACAATCTGGATTTTTCAAAGGACATTCCACGGTTTACCAACTTTTAGATATATATCATCAAATTTTTCAAGGCATAGATAATAAACAATTCACTTGTATGGTATTCTGTGATGTATCGAAAGCATTTGATCGCGTGTGGTTAAAAGGTCTTTTGTTCAAATTAAAGCAAAATGGTATAAATGGTAATCTTCATAATTGGATCGACAGTTATTTAAACAAACGTGAACAAAGAGTATTTATAGGTAATAGTTTCTCAGAAATAAAAGAAACAACTGCCGGAGTTCCCCAAGGTTCTGTATTAGGTCCTTTATTCTTTTTAATTTACAATAATGATATAGCCGAAAATTTGTTAAGTATTACACGAATATTTGCAGATGATACATCTCTTGCTTTTACATCTTCAAATTTAACAGATTTAGAAGGTATAATCAATAATGATCTGATCGTTATATCAAAGTGGGCAAAACAATGGTTAGTGAATTTTAATCCCCAAAGACTGAAGCTATACTTTTTACTCTAAATAGAAATGTTTCAAATCCAAATTTATTGTTTGAAAATGTTTTAGTTAATTTTGTAGAACACCATAAACATTAAGGTGTTACTTTTAGTCATGATGGAAAATGGCATCAACACATAAATAGTATTGTTTCATCAGCTTCAAAAATTTTAGGCATGATGCGAAAAATCAAATTTACACTTAATCGGAAATCTCTAAACAAAATATATATATCATTTCTGCAACCAGTTTTTGAATATGCATCAATTGTTTTTGATAATTGTTCCCAATATGAAAAAGACAAACTAGAAAAAAATACAACACGAAGCAGCTAGAGTGGTTACTGGTTTGACGCGTTCAGTTTCTATAAATAAGTTATACACCGAAATCGGATGGTTATCGCTATCAGAAAGAAGAAAATATTAAAAATATATTATTGCATATTAACTTAAAACAGGAATTCTACCCGATTATTTATGTTCTCTTTTTCCAGAAACAGTAGGAGTAAATACACCTTACAACTTACGAAATTCTTCCGATTATGTTGTTTTTAACACAAGAACACAACTATTTGCAAATTCGTTTATTCCGTCATGCGTATCTATTTGGAATACACTTCCCGAGTACATTCGTAACTCAGAGACATTATCAATTTTTAAAACTCATATAACAAACATGTATTTTAAAACGCAAATAGTACCATCGTATTATCTAACTGGTAGTCGAATTTTATCAGTTTTCCACGCTCGTTTGAGAAACGGATGTAGTCATCTTAAGTTTGATACATTTTTAAATTCTTTAACACTTGATGCAAGATGCGACGGATGCGACGTAATGAAAAAGAAGACGCCGAGCACTACTTTATGCAATGTTCTATATATACTGATGAACGACTTCGTCTTTTTCGTTCCACACGCCGTTTTCATCCCTTAAGTACACGAGTGTTATTATTTGGTAAGAGTACATATACCAGTGACACAAATACATTTATATTTACACAAGTACAACAATACATTAAAGACACGAAACGTTTGGTCAACAATTGACTCTAGGCATCATGCCCAATTTTATGCAGCCATTCAATGCATTGGAACGATATTATGACAGCACTTGAAAACATATTATGTATTTTCTCTCTTTTTCTCACTTTATTTATTTATTTTTTTTATTTATCTCTTCAATTTTATTGTTGGTTTACATCCTATTGATTGTTAAAATTGCCATCTTGATTCTAATGTTATTTGTATATTGAAAGGGGAGGGCCGTAACTAATGTTGCTAGAACTTGTGGCCCAACCCGTTTGCTATGTGAATTATGCAATAAAATATGTTTAAACTAGTTCTGACACGAACGGCATTGTGAAAGTTATATCAATGCCAGACGTTACGTCGACTCACGTTGGTATAATAGTTGTGGATTAGAAGTTAAACAAATTAAAATTTTATGTACACTATATAAAAAAGCATTTATTGATTATTAACATTCGTACACAATATGGAAGCATATAATAAAACGTTCACTGAACGTGTATGTATGAATATCAGTTGGTACTCTTTGTTTTGGCGGAGGGATACAAACTTGCGAAACGACACGTATCAACTAATATTTATCCATATACGTTCAGTAACTTACAATATAACATAACTGTGTTTAGCTTGTAACACATATGTATAGCCTACAATATAACATAAATAACAGTAAACAATTCAAAGAACATTGTGACAATATTGTTTCAGTGGGTAAAGTAGAAATGTCTACGCATTTTTCTATATAACTCAAAGCAAAGTTCGCATACTGTGGAGTTCATCTTTACTCAATACAAATTTGTGTAAGGAGTTTCAGATGATATATCATTGTTCCAGATTCCGTTGCCTTTTAGTAATAGCACCGACGACAGAATGACCTACCGCATTAGCTCGGATAAGCTAATGTGAATTCAAACAAAAATCACTATTATTTGTTGTTTGTTTTTTTTATTTCGGATGTAAATCACGTACCCATCCTCTTTTCTCTAGCAAATACTCTATCAAATAACGCGTGTTCCCGTGTACAGAAACAACTATTATTGTGTGTTGTTATTTTCTTAAAACCAGATATAACTTTTAGTGTAAGTCGTTCTTAGAAGTTGTGAGTAACTGTTTTGGAATGAGTTGGTCATGACTCGAATACCGACACCTTGAAAATAGTGTAACTTAACTTGTTCTCTATTTGATACAAAAAGGCAAAAATATATGGCGGTTTTTTATTCAAATATCAGAAACAAGATAAATGTATTGAATTAATACAACTGTTTGTGTCATAAACATCACAAATCTGTAAAATGATAACGGTACATGTAGCAATGATAACATGCACACTGCCATCTTGAAATCGAAGTGTCATAAATCACTCATACATGACACATACATACACTTTACAATCAATTATAAAACTAATGTTATAGAAACTGTATTTACACCAAAATCTTTTTTATTATAAGTGCTATATAAGCAAAACTGCTTAAATACATTTTGGTAATTCATACAAAGGCGGATTTAGCAGCAATTTCCGTGTTTAGAAATACAATTATAAGTGTGTTTCTTTTCACTATTTGATTAACTGTTATTCTTAACAGGTGTATGAAGTCCACAAAGAGGAATTGTATTTGCCGTTAAAATTTTAAACTTAAACCAACGCGTTTGTACCTTTCTAGCTTAATTCTGATGCATAGTCAAATTTATTTACATTTATATAATAAAACATGACGAATTATAAATATATTGTCATTGTAGTATATATCTACAATTTGACAAATCAGACCAACACAGACACATTTGCGTATACTTTGTCCGTATTCAAATAGGCGCAGACACACTGATGGCTGAAGATATACTGCTCCTGGAAAAAATAAAAAAAATAGCTAAAACAATAGCTTCATCAAACAATTTGAATTATGTATTTCATTTATTCAACGATCTATTCATTGTACAATTATTGTAAAGTTGTCTATTAACTCTATTTACTTTACATAAAATCAACATTTGTGCATAGAATTAATGAAAGACATACTCATTATTAGTAAACTTCTACTTCACATCAACATACTACCTACCTTGTTTGGTATAGCGTTTCCCCTCCTGGCCCTCACCTGTCTGACCGTGTTCACCACGCTGACCTTCTGCTCTATCTCCATCTTCTGTATCAAGACAGACACCACACAAAACAGACAGCTCCTCTCACCGCCAGTTCTTAATAAAAAATAAACGGATATTAGTTGATAACATTTTACAAACCCTTTTCAAAAAACAATCATAGAATAGTTAAGAAATACATATGTACACAATACGTACCATGATTGTGACACTTTAAACATGCATCTAAATCAGGACCACGTAATCTATACAAAACCAACATTTCAACAAAACAGCTACATACATGACATATTTCTTAATTAATATGAACTACATGTATCTAAAAATATCCTTTATGGTAAATTCTTGCTTATTATTACACTTTTGTAAATTATACAACTTGTCACAGGTATTTA
Source organism: Panopea generosa (assembly GCA_029582155.1). NCBI lineage: Eukaryota > Metazoa > Mollusca > Bivalvia > Adapedonta > Hiatellidae > Panopea > Panopea generosa. Next base: position 29,384,274 of record CM055912.1, on the reverse strand, counting down.
ACTATACGTTAAAAATTAATACTTTACTTGAAAATTGTCCAATTTTATCATCAAGTGTTCAACTTTCATTGTACAAAAATCCATATAAACCATAACACAAAAACAACGCACCTTTTTTCAAACCTATCCAACATGATGGTAGTATATATGAATAGACTGTCACATCAATATGTAGAAAATGACAACTAAGATTGGCGTCAGTATGTACAATGGGTAAACTTCGTAAACCATATAGATTTTCACAGTTCGACTAAAGATATACCGTCACATGACAATGATGTTTGAGCACGTTGATTGTTCAGTTGTTTCAGCGAAAGTTGAAAGAAAGTTTCGTAAGTTTTAAATAGCTGTAAATTGATGGACAGTATTTTTTTTATTTAGGTTGTACAGACCTGATCCAGGAGATAAACTAAATCACTGTGACAGCGTATTATAATGACCCAAATGTAAATATTACACATAGGTGAAGTTGACAGTAAATAGTAAATAATATGTAATAAAGAAACCTTGGAAGGACACGAACATACGCAGTTTTGCCCGAGCAATAACAATGTGACAATATCGTCAGTAAATTGTCTCCAAGTCGTATTCGTTGTGATTTATCATGATTGAAAACGTGTTAAAATTATATTTATTATTTTGGACTCCTGTGTTTCTTACCGTTACGTAGATCTACACAGTCACGTCTTAAATATGTGCTATTGATGATTTAAACATATTTTACTTTTAAAAAACAACAATATAATTTGGTCGGACCACACGTGCTACATGTACCTACATTCATTACGGTCCTTCCCTAAAACTAAGTTTACACATGTCAAGAATACAACCAAACATACCATAAATTATTATGTTGACTAATGATGCCTCCCCGCCCCCTTTCTCTCTCTCTCTCTCTCTCTCTCTCGTTCTCTCTCTCTTTCTCTCTCTCTCTCTCTCTCTCTATATATATATATATATATATATTCATATATATCTCTCACACACACACACTTATGCGCATGTGCTCGATTATAGGAGTACATACTAAAAGCTAACGTGGACATACTAGAACCTAACCTGGACATACTAGAAGCTAAAGTGGACATACTAGAAGCTAACGTGGACATACTAGAACCTAACCTGGACATACTAAAAGCTAACGTGGACATACTAGAAGCTAACGTGGACAAACTAGAACCTAACCTGGACATACTAGAAGCTAACGTGGACAAACTAGAAGCTAACCTGAACAGACTAAAACCTAACCTGGACATACTAGAAGCTAACCTGGACATACTAGAACCTAACCTGGACATATTAGAAGCTAACTTGAACAGACTAGAAGATAACGTGGACATACTAGAAGCTAACCTGGACATACTAAAAGCGTTTAGATAATATAATGCAATAACAATCTAAACCAAACTCAACAGCATGTTATTGGTATTATCCATGCTATCTTGTAAAAACGGCTGTGCATGAGACATATATGTGCATGTATCTGAAATATAATTATACAACAATAATAAAATTAGAAGAAAGATTACTATACATACAGACAATGAATTGCAATTGGTCCCTTTTTATCAGTTCCTACATAAGCTCGTTCTACATCTTTAACCAATTGTAAAAATGATGTTGGTTCTGCAGGTACGGGTTGGTCTCGTTTCCAGCGTGTGAACTGGAAGTGAGACAATGTTTATTCCTCTGTCTGACCCTTAAATATGTATTATATAGATATTGATACTATAGTACCATGGTTCAGTGTAGCAACAATGTTGCAATCAGAACAAAAAACAGTGATACACATTGAACACTGCATAATTGATGTAAAACAAGGCAAACATTGTACATTAAACCATACGTTTCAATGTTAAGTAGCCAGTTACTGTTGAACAAACTGGAAATGCACTAAGAGAACAATGTAAAGTGGCTGTAATTACTGAGTTACTTGATATTTACTTTATTATCTCAACAGTAATATGTATAAATTCAGACTGTACATTAATGTTAAAATGGTTGATATATTATTGAGAGATTTCAATTTTAAAACAGTGTTATATTGAATGATACTGTTTACAGCTTACAAAGGTAACCGAAATTTGAAGGAAGATTATAAAGCAGAAAAGCTCATATTTATTCGGTTCATAAAGATAACATAAACTAGTATAATGAACGTGCTATACTGTACTTATCAGAGATATGTAATCGTTACTCTAGCGTACACGATACTGTACAAATATATATATATGTGTATTGACCCACGTAGACGGATAAAATTAAGTTTACACCATACTCATGAAACAGGTTCATGATTCTGATTCTTAAATAAACTGCATTGACACAAAATCGAAGGACAGAAATGCAAATAAGAAATATTAATTCGTTTCTGGTGTAATTTTCACATTATTCTTTTTTTTTTAATTACGAACTATATACACTGTAATTTAAAAAAGTATCGGTATACATGGTTGTTAATTAAAGTACGTACCTTTTCATAATGTGATATCACAAGTGTTCTCAGGATATACTGTGATGTTGATTTTGATTTCTTACAACTGATATGGAACGGTCCGTGCTTCAATACCTGGTTGGCGGCTGGCAGATACGTGCCAACCGTCTGATAAAAAGGAATATAGGATGTACAAGTTCAATATTATCGATGTTATGTTACACGTGACATTAAGAAGTATCACTTCTAACGTTGTTGCGATAAATGAGGTGGTCAACAAAGAATAAAATACATAACCGACAATACGTACATAAAACCAATTATAAGGAAGAAATGTCTTGTGTAAACGCAATATGGTTTTGTAATAAAACAATTCGTCTCTAAATATGATGGAACAAATGCCAAATAATTATATTGATGTTCGTGTTATCTCTACATCTACATTATTGCGGCACCATCGTCTACCACATTAATGATGACGTCCCATAAAACTGCACTATCGCCACAATGCCAATACATGTAGCGCAAATAACATAAACTGCCGTCGTCATTAATGAATTAATTTTTATTTTATATTCATTGTCGTTTCCCCTCTACTGTATGCCTTAGTCGAAACGAGTGACACATGTCTTATTCACTTGGCTTCTGGGAATATTTTGTCACTTTAAGCATTCAACACCACGGTGCATGTGACGTCGGCGTCTATCATATTAATGACGACTTCCTTGCCAACTGCCCTATGGCAAAAACGCCCAAAAATGTTGCGCAAATAGTAAATAATGCACAGGGACTTAGAATTGTTATATACCCATATAGAATCATGTGAAAAGTGTGATTTTATTACACATCTGCAATAATAAGTTATGACCTTGTCAGATGGACATGGAATTGTTATATTCCCATATAGAATCATGTGAATAGTGAGATTTTGTACACATCTGCAATAATGAGCTATGACCTTGTCAGAGGGACATGGAATTGTTATATTCCCATATAGAATCATGTGAATAGTGAGATTTTGTACACATCTGTAGTAATGAGCTATGACGTTGTCACAGGGACATGGAATTGTTATATACCCATATAGAATCATGTGAATAGTGAGATTTTGTACACATCTGTAGTAATGAGCTATGACGTTGTCACAGGGACATGGAATTGTTATATTCCCATATAGAATCATGTGAATAGTGAGATTTTGTACACATATGCAATAATGAGTTATGACCTTGTCACAGGGACATGGAATTGTTATATTCCCATATAGAATCATGTGAATAGTGAGATTTTGTACACATCTGCAATGATGAGTTATGACCTTGTCACAGTGACATGGAATTGTTATATTCCCATATAGAATCATGTGAATAGTGAGATTTTGTACACATCTGCAATAATGAGTTATGACATTGTCACAGGGACATGGAATTGTTATATACTCATAAAGAATCATGTCAATAGTGTGATGTTGTACACATCTGCAATAATGAGTTATGACCTTGTCACAGGGACATGGAATTGTTATATTCCCATATAGAACCATGTAAAAAGTATGATTTTGTACACATCTGCAATAATGAGTTATGACCTTGTCACAGGGACATAGAATTGTTATATACCCATACAGAATCATGTGAATAGTGAGATTTTGTACACATCTGTAATAATTAGTTAAGACCTTGTCACAGGGACATACAATTGTTTTATACCCATACAGAATCATGTGAATAGTGAGATTTTGTACACAACTGTAATAATGAGTTATGACCTTGCCACAGGGACATATAATTGTTATATTCCCATATAGAATCATGTCAATAGTGTGATTCTGTACACAGCTGCAATAATGAGTTATGACCTTGTCACAGGGACATGGAATTGTTATATTCTCATATAGAATCATGTTAATAGTAAGATTTTGTACACATCTGTAATAATGAGTTATGACCTTGTCACAGGGACATGGAATTGTTATATTCCCATATAGAATCATGTGAATAGTGTGATTTTGTACACATCTGCAATAATGAGTTAAGACCTTGTCATGGATATTCTCTTCGTCCAAACAAACAATGCAGGAAACATGTTGCTGCGTAACCATAAAAAGAAAGTCGGTCACGGTCCCCGGTAATGGCGTCTGTGCAGCGATATAGCAGTTCTTCCGCCAGAAACTCTAAAATAATACAATGTATAAAGTGAATCAACACAGAACGTTTAGGGTTTTAATAGAGCATCAAACCCTCCTTTGTCAACTTTAAATATAGCATTTATACACGCTGTAACACAAATAGACAATAGAATCGAAGACAGTTATACTGACATGAACTTGGAGCGGACACAAGTGTTGTTTTCAACGCATTTATTTGTATACTGATATTGCTTACAAATGATAACCTGGCAGCTGTGAAACCAATTAACAATTATACTCTTGCCCATGTATTGTATTGGCATATTCATAGATGTACATATGGATTCGTGTAACAAAACATTTCTGCAAAATTTAAACAAAATTAAGAGTCTACATTAAAGTTTATCCAAGGAGTATTTTCATATTAGAGTTAAATGTAGCATCCTGTTGATTTGAAACATATCAAAATGGACATGTGTCCGTCGACAGTTTTATAATTGTTTTAATTTGTGATTTTGAATAATGTTATTACATATAACAAAGAATAACTGACGTTTATAAAGACAGCATTTATATAACTCGACGAACCAGTCTTTTTAGGCACCATTACCCGAGGTCTGCACCGGTCACCTGTTTAATTAAAGTAATACATACACGTTATACACATCTCTTTATCTTACACATCAGGAAAACAAAACATATCAATATCAACACTTTAATTTGCAATACTTCTCCTGCGGAATGTAAATCAAGGAAATCTATCACGATGACATTAATATCAATTTGTATTCTTTAAAATATTTAGAATCAATCTGAGTAGAAACAACATCCTCTCACAGGTAAATACATAAAATATTTGACAGAGTAAGGCTCGAGCACACGACCTCAGAGATGAGAGATAAGTTGTCGTAAGACCACTCGGTCACAGAACACCATTGGATATTAAATGTAAGAAATATTGTTAACGGAGAGTAATGGAATCATTTTTGCAATGGGATATGGATATCACACTGTATGTTGTATGGACACTAAATCAAACTAAATCAGACTAAATGACTAACATTTCTTTTGCCTCAATATATTTGTGGATTCAAATTAAAATTACAATTTTAAATTGTATAAGGTATTTAAACACAGCCAAATCTTTATACCCGGTATGGCAGCTCCCTTTCTGTTCTTGTCACGGTAATGAATATGTTTGGCTATCGCGTCAATCTCTTCTTCAGGTTTTCTGTCAACCTCTGTCTCAATAATCTGTCAGGAATACAATATAGATATTTCAATTTTTAAGAATAATGTTTCATGTGTATGTTTATTAGCTCACAAAAAACATATACCATCAATGGTATAGCTTTCAGTTCATTAAGAACTTTATGAACCTATACATATTTCAACATATAAATTCATACATGACCAAAATAGGTGAAGCCAAATTCTTCTTCTTTTTCCGTATAAGGTACTCCACCACTATAGGTGTAAATTCGTACTAGCATGTGTAGTGCAGAAACGAGTCACTGTATTTTTAAAAAAAATTTTAAAAGTATTTTGAACAGTGCAGTTAAAAGATTAACAACAAGTCCGCTTGACTATGGTCGGATAAGGATGGACTGATTATGTAGCTTGAAACTGTCTATAAACCTGTGTTATTAATTCAAATGAAGTGTCTGTTTCTTTTGTTTTGTTTTGTTTATACTACAACAATCTTATATATAACACCTAATATTCTGAGAGTATCAAAACAGTATTAGTTATTTTAACATGAAGTTAATACAGTCAGGTATTTAGTAATATCAAATCTGCCATATATATGTAACATTAAATAGCAACATACAAACTATACCCTAATCGTGAATATATATTTGAGCAATTCTGCAAAAATAAAATTGCATGATATTGTATAAGATTTGAAGATAATACATTGAAGTGTTTAATAATATCGAATCTACCATAATATATATGTAAAATTACATAGTAAAATATATAACCATACCTTATTCACGAATATATATTAAATAATTCTGCAAAGTTAAAATTGTATGATATTGTATAAAATTTGGCATTCATAAATGTTGTGTTTTTTATAATGTGAATTAATAGAATAGATTCGCTTACTTCATTCGCAGAATATATTGATTAAATAAATATCAAAGTACCTTGTACTGCTTTTCCAGTTGTTCAGTATTGGCTGATGCGTAATTTTGAAAGTCGTCCGCTTTGATAGGTTGACTATCAAATGTTAAGGAGTGAACCATGGCGTTATGAAGGTATTCATATTGTACCTAAATAGAATGAAATTGATTATACGTCTTTATTGATGTCTGTATTTATTGTTTGCGAATTTCATGTCTAAAATTCGCAAACTGCGCTTGTTTATGTTTTTGTCGATTTGTTTTATTAAGATCATAAATGTTAAATGTCATATTCATATCAATATCATATACATTACAGTTTATAAATATCCAGTTGTATTGATGGAAGTAGAACATAGTAACCACAGTTATTCTAAAATAGCTGATTAATCTCGGCATGCATCCATGATCTCAGCGATGAGAAGTATGATGTTGAAACTGATTTTTGAATGCGTAGAGCAGACATTGACCATCACATGTACATTGTGTATAAAATTATGTTTTGATAATCAATATAAATTATCCAATTACCTCATTTTGAACCATGTTGACCCTCTGTCCTCTCATCCCCATCCCACATCCAAATATATCTACTGACTTCTCAGTTTCTCCTTCTGTAGTTAGACTGTCAAGTGCTATATATGTTCCAGTTCGGCCGATTCCGGCACTGTTAATCAGACAAGTATAACATATATAGATATAACATACCGTCCCATTAGAGCAATAAGGTACCGAGCGTATATGAAATAAGATGGCACTTGGTATCTTTTTTGCATCAATGGGGTGAAATGATCTGTATCAATCATAGGCCGTATGATAAACTGTTTATCCCAAAATAGTGCAATTTAAGTTGTAATTTAGGTTTTCAAATAACACTTTGTGAAGTATCTGAAATACAGATTTAGGCTTATAAATGACACTTTGTGAAGTATCTGAAAAACAGATCATAGCTTTTGAAAACATTATCTTGGAAATAAAATCTGCTAGATATTTTAGATTATTCCTCAGCTTTTCCAGATGACGTTTCAAGAGTTTGTCTGACAGATGGCAATACATATTATGTACAGTAAGCTGCCTAAACAGTGGATTGACAGTCGATGTTGTGATGTTTTTTTTTCGACTGGATCATATGAACGACTAGAAAATAGAGCCCGATTTGATGAGCGTCAAAATGTTATATAACGGAATCAAGTCGCTTTGATGAATTCTTTCTATGTACAACAGTGTCTTATTAGTGCTATAGTGATATACTGTTTCTCTCATGTGTTGATGAGTGTACATGTATGCCGCCCTAATGGGCCACATGATTTGGCTTAGAATAAAGACTAGTAGTTGCACCGCTAGACCTTCAACTTAAAAACGCGAAAATGTCAATATCGTGTATGAGTTTAATGTTGCATAGATCATTATATGTAGTGTATTTTTTTCTAAATTAAAATGACTAAACTTAATGAAATTTATATATCTAATTTAACACTTGACCTAACGCAGGTTGTCACTGAAACAAATTGACAAAACAATCAACGATCAATAGTGTTTAGTTCGCCTCTATCGTTCTAAGGCAAGTCAGCTTTATCTAAATAAATACTACAATGCATTTGTTTTTGGATAAAATATCATTGCATCACAAACCAATTGATTTTATTTGACAAAATGAAAAATAAAAACACTAATAACCCAATGTTCGATCCATAACAAAGTAAAACTTACCTGCAATGTACAATAATCGGACCACCCAACCTCGTCTGTACACTTTGCACCGTTTGTCTAAACTCAACAAGGCTGGTGACGGAATCCGGCACACTTCTGTCCGGCCAGGCCGTGAAGTGTATCTGATGTAATGTCCGTTGTACTGGATACTTTGTTATATTGATATATAACATTATATAATGAGAAACATGTTTATTACTAATGTTTTAAACGCGGCATTAATATACTTTTGTTAGACGATACAATAAGTATACTCATATATCATACCCAACAAATACTCGTTATGTTTTAGAAAACAGGCGTTAAATAAGTAAATTATAAAATATGACATAAGCACCTTTTAATAAAGATATCCATAAGTCGTGACAAAAAAAATAAGATATTTCTATATTCAAATTGTAAAATCAATTACAAAACATCGACGCAAATAGTAGTTGATACAAGACATAAACAAATGCCGGTATCTATGCATCACTATGTCATTTGTAAAAAACATCACCGAAAGCTGTGTAAACAGTAGTTTAAAATATGTTTGTTAATTATATGTAAAATGTTAAAAAAATATATTAGATAATTGGCGATTTAGTTTGATTTTAACCCTAGTCTTTTTCCTGATATAAGTCATTCGGCTAAACAGTTAGTTTAATTTAAAGTCTTGTCGCTTGAGTAACTCAGTTCAGCTAGAGAGTTTTAAGGATAAAACGTATCATATATTTGCGACCATTAAAAACCTTACACACGATCGCAAATTAAAAAAATACAGTATACATAATTATATAGTTAAGTTAGAAAAGATAATGGAGCAAACGTTAACCATAATATATCAGTTAGCCAAGGTAAGTCGGTTTTATTAATGTATTAATCAAGGGGGTTGGGGAGGGGGAGGGGGGCGTGATCTCGAAACCCCGCCCGGCCACTGTGACATACGACATTACGTCTCAATGACATTCGTCTCTCACCGCTGATTGAAGTGGGAAGGTTATTAGTTACTTGCGGTGATGTGTGTGCTGGAGTATTGGTTAACCTTCAAGGATCACGCTTGATATAAAAATCAATCAAATCAAAGAATTAAACTTTTTTTGTTAGTATTTAATATAAGTACATACTTTAGATACGTTGAATACTCTGACGATAAATTCAGCAAATACGTCCTGCCGCTCACATAACACAGTGACGTCACCGTAGCTGATAGTTTGTTCGGGGTCCGGCCAGTACTGCTCACATTTCATTTTCTGTAGTTACGATAGGTACATGTTATAATGTTATACTGTGTAGTTTATTATAGGAGTTGTTTCCCTTGATCGAAAATGTAAAAAGTTCTAATATTCAAATCGTTCCACTTTCAATTACCAGTTGGTGAATAAACTCACCTTTATCATTTTCAAACAATGCCATCTTTGTGAATGCTTTTTTTCTTATATTTTAAGCAGTATTACACGCGTATATAATATTGATATCACAGGCTTATTATAATAATTTCTTGTTGATAAATAGTGCATTGTTCCATATATATGCATTTACGTTATCGAACATAATAAAGAAACATACACTTGTAGTGTTAATTAGTTATTAATTGTCCATTGCACTACAACGTGACACTACAATTAACTATATAACTACAACGTAACACTATAGTATAACTTCATCAAAAACACAACTTGTCAACATTTACCCCGACTTCCATCAGATTAGTAAGCATGACGACTTTCTCTACCTTCTCCTGCCCAACCATCCTCCAGAACGTCACAAAATCGTCCATATGTTGGCTCGTAGGACCTACATGTAAATAAAAGTGTTTGTTGTTGCTCATAAATGTTTGAAGGATACGTAAAGACGTTTGAAAAACCCTAAAACGTAAGTTACGCTAATTTAATATCAACGTTTCAGCTGCCTGGTGGACATTCTAATGAAAATACATATGTCAAGCTTCTAAGAGAGATTGTGTTTATATTTAGTATATATAATAAACTGATGTCATGGAAAATTTATTTAATTCTGATGATGTAGTTTGACTGTGCACATGTAGGTGCTATAAACATGTTATTACCAATTAAAAATATAAATAAAAAAAAATAGATTAATATACTAAATTAAAATGCAAAAAAATTAAAATGCAATCAATATCAAATCAAACATGCATAGCATTACAAATAACTTACCTAGAGACGCAATGTATGCATTCGTCTTGTTGTACCCCTGTAACAATTAATATTTGACTTATTAGCATACAAATAAAACTATCTAAATTTTAAAAGTCTTAATCCAGCAGTTTGTAAAGAGTTAAACAATATTCACCTGATGTTAGATAAACACAATGGACCGGCGTATGCATGTATTAGATAGTTATCTATGTTAGATAAACACAATGCGCCGGACTATACATGTATTAGATAGTTATCTATCTAAAATAAACACAATGCGCCGGACTAAACATGTATTAGATAGTTATCTATGTTAGATAAACACAATGCGCCGGGCTATACATGCATTGGATAGTTGTCTATGTTAGATAAACACAATGCGCAGGAATATACATGTATTGGATAGTTATCTATGTTAGATAAACACAATGCGCCGGACTATACATGTATTAGATAGTTATCTATGTTAGATAAACACAATGCGCCGGACTAAACACGTATTAGATAGTTATCTTTGTAAGATAAACACAATGCGCCGGACTATACACGTATTAGATAGTTATCTATGTTAGATAAACACAATGCGCCGGACTATACACGTATTAGATAGTTATCTATGTTAGATAAACACAATGCGCCGGACTATACACGTATTAGATAGTTATCTATGTAAAATAAACACAATGCGCCGAACTGCACATGTATAAGATAGTAATCTATGTAAAATAAACACAATTCGCCGGGCTATACATGTATTAGATAGTTATCTGTGTTAGATAAACACAGTGCGCCGGACTATACATGTATTAAATAGTTATCTATGTTAGATAAACACAATGCGCCGGACTATACATGTATTAGATAGTTATCTATGTTTGAATTACACAGTGCGCCGGACTATACATGTATAAGATAGGGACTATACATGTATAAGATAGTTATCTATGTTAGATAAACACAATGCACGGGACTATACATGTATTAGATAGTTATCTATGTTAGATAAACACAATGAACTGGACTATACATGTATTAGGTAGTGATCAATGTTAGATAAACACAATGCGCTAGACTGTACATATATTAGATAGTTATCTATGTTAGATGAACACAATGCGCCAGACTATACCTGTATTAGATAGTTATCTTTGTTAGATAAACACAATGTGCCGGACTATACCTGTATTACATAGTTATCTATGTTAGATAAACACAATGCGCCGGACTATTCATGTATTAGATAGTTATCTTTGTTAGATAAACACAATGCGCCAGACTATACCTGTATTATATAGTTGTCTATGTTAGATAAACACAATGCGCCGGACTATACATGTATTACATAGTCATCTATGTTAGATAAACATAATGCGCCGGGCTATACATGTATTGGATAGTTATCTATGTAAGATAAACACAATGCGCCGGACTATACATGTATTGGATAGTTATCTATGTAAGATAAACACAATGCGCCGGACTATACATGTATTGGATAGTTATTTATGTAAAATAAACACAATGTGCCGGGCTATATAAGTATTGGATAGTTATCTTTGTTAGATAAACACAATGCGCCTGACTATTCATGTATTAGATAGTTATCTAGTTAGGTAAACACAGTTCGCTGGACAATACAAGTATTAGATAGTTATCTATGTTAGATAAACGTAATGCGCCGGACTATACATGTATTAGATAGTTATCTTTGTTAGATAAACTCAATGCGCCGGACTATACATGTATTAGATAGTTATCTTTGTTAGATAAACACAATGTGCCGGACTATGCATGTATTGGATAGTTATCTATGTTAGATAAACGCAATGCGCCGGACTATACATGTATTAGATTGTTATCGTTTGCAGAAATAATTACAGTTATACATACGTCTAGGAAACTAGCGTTGATAAAGTTTGCACTGCCACCTAGTAGATGAACTCTTGAAACGTCATCTGAAACAGATAAGGAATAATTTCAAAAATATTAAGAGGTCTTTTATGATTTAATGATATCGTCTTCAAAAGCAACGGTTCTTCGTTTAGTAACACTCTGTATTTCAGGTACTTCACATTATGACAACTAGAACATATATTATAACTCTATTATTATTATCATTATTATTGTCAGAATTATTATTTTTCGAAACATAATTAATCGTGACTTTGATCATCAACACAACTTACATGGGTAGATGCCTCTGTATCTGTTCTTCCCAACATTTGATGGTTTGGACGCGTCAGTATACGGTCTGGTCAGTCCTTTTGGGAATTTCTGAACAAATAATCACATTAAATTTGGTGATCAAGATGTACAGATGTTAAAAATTCAAACTAAACCGACGAAATATTCTTTAATTTCGTTAAAAGCATTTCTTCAGCACATGCATGTACAAGTAAAACGTAAATGGCAATGCTTGGTACATTGCTATGCTAACACCCATTTCTTCAGTACATATCAGTAACATGTGAAATGGCATTTTGTGGCTGGCTGTTATGTTAAAACCCATTTTCTCTTTATAGTATACGAGAATTCTTTTATTAGTCATTATTCATCTAACTTTTCAATGTAATGTTTTGTGTGTGTGCATTTATTTTAAGACATTTCAAGATATGAAGATGTCATGGGTTAATTTATAAGAAATGCATATATATTCAATAATATAATTAACTTATTTTACAAACTCTTTGTATTATTCGTCTTATAATGGCTTAAATACCTTGAACTCCTTCTCAAAATCCGTTTTTTGGTTAACATATTCCAGCAGATTGTCAACTTGTATTCTACTTCTCTTCAAACCAGCAATATTATATTACGTGTCTGTCTGTGGATCAGCTGATAAATTTACAATATTGAGGTATATAAAGTGCTAGTTAAATGTGTCTCATTTTGATCGAAGAACATTGAACGAATCCTATGACACAAAGTAATGTATTTAAGTGAATAAATAAAAAACAAAACAAATATTTCAAATATATAGCAAAGTGAAATTGATCATGTATTAAATTATTATAGATGATAAAATGATCAAGTGGACGCACAAACAGTGCCCACGAAAAGAAGATGTTTCAAATTGTGCCAACCAAAAACAATATATTATTTAACATATGTTTCTCCCTCAACGCGTATTTGTTACGCCATAGCTGAAATCTATACAACAGAATAATTATTACATATGTACTATAAATTCATATGTAATTAAGGTATAAATGATATATTCAAAAAGAATCCTATTATTCAGTCAATACGTATAATATTCAGTTTTTCTTAATTCATTATTATTTTGTTTACGTCATAACTGCACTCAACGCCTTTAAATATGAACACTTTCCTTAAGATATATTTAGACATGTGTCCACCTTTACCAAAGTATAAAACAAAAAAAAACATACATTTTCTGTTTAGACTTACTATTAACATTGTCGGCAGATTCTTCATCAATTTCCTCTAACACATCGTCGGCATCCACATCGGTCTCCTGATTGTACGGAGATGATAGACGAATCGACCTTTGTGGTAATGCCTGTAGTTGGCCACTTAAACCTGTTATTTCAATACTTACAGATTTTTCTTCTGTTGTAATTTTCACTTTGTTTGGAACAGCATAGATGTAACCTGTAATTATTAGATTCTATGATAGAATAGCCCATGTGTTACATTACTAGTGTAGTTCAAAAATTGCCGTAACCGGTGTACATCTTGAAACGGCACAAAACATAAAGAAGAAGCTTTTTTTTAAATTGGACGCCCGACCAATCCTTAAAATTGCCATATAAATTGATTAAACAGGGCATAATGCCATTAAATTATCTCAAATATTGAGTATTTGACAACATATAATTCACCCGCTCAAATACGTATTTATAACTACCTAGCCCAATTTAAAATGATGCTTGGTGTAATTTTCTTATTTCAGTTCCAAATCAGTAGAACAGAATGTCCAATTAACATAATCTGTATTGAAACCGGTCTTGAAATTTGCACCGGCAGTTCATAATATTGCCAAATATAGAAAGCAAGTTTGTGAAGTTGTTAATTATAAATAATGACCACACAAGATATCAAGGACTATCATAAACGAATGTCAACACAGAACGTATCGTACTTGTATCAGTGTTGTTGTCATTCATTTGGGAGGGTGTAGTTGTTTTTTCATTGTTTCTTGTTGCAGTTATTCTTCTGAAATTAAATTTATAAAAGAAAACATGAATTTGTAGAAAAAAACATTTATTCAACGACAACGAATAACGGGCAAAATAAAACAAAGAGATGATACATTGGATACTTGGATACCATTCATTTGATAGACCGACAACACATTGGCAAGCAATACACTAAGTGACTTAATAAGATCTTAATATACGCATTGGAACGACAAAATTAACATTGTTGAACGGGGACGCATGGGTCTTTCGCACTTTCACTATAGTTCAAATCATTGGTAATTTATATGTTTAGGCTCATATAAACACGTATATAATGCAGAAAATAAGTGTTCAGTTCGCAAATAAGTGTTGATTATAATGAAATTATAATGTTGTAAACATATTTACTTATGTGGAAAAATGATGTATTTAAAATAGAATGAGATAGTAAGACTATCATACGCATATATTCCTAGTCAACTGAAATAAACGCAATACAATAATGATATGTTTATTATTATATCTTTTAATGAATTTTACACAATGATTAATTTAAATATCTTAGTAACAATGGTAATATAGATTGTTATTTATGTCTTGATCACCAAAATACAACAATGCGTTAGTTTGTTAACAATAAACACGAGTATTATTACTTAATCTAGCCTAGTAAGCTAGTTAATGTAACGAAAACAACGCCATTTATAGTATTATAATCTGTAATCAGTAAAAATCACATCAAGTTATACAAACCTTCGCATCATGAATATGAAGGCAAATACAGCTCCAGTAACAAGTAATATAAAGACGACACCTCCAACTGCTCCAGCTATTATATCAACTGGTACTGTATCCTCATCCCCGGCTTGTGGCGTTGCTTCTGTTTGTTCGACAGAAGTTACAGTCGTAGTCAGCGCTTTATCAATAGGTGTCACAGAGCTTGATGTCTGTTGAATGGCTTTAAAACACATTTCAAAAGTTTAAAAATAATCTCTATGAAAGGTTGGCAGTCTCATTCTGATCACTGCGTTACAGCGGCCTATATCCGCAAATCAGAATCAGAATTATGTTAGAACTTAATGTTAACTCCGTTATAAAACACTCAATATATTTCATTATGACATTCCAATTCTACATTTGTTAATAAATACGCTAACAATTTCTGCCACTACCGGGAGAAATTTTAGGAATGGTTACAGGATAACAGTTGTATTATGTACCTTTTAGTTAGGTTTCAGTGTGTTAAGAATTCTCCATTAATCGATTGCCGTAAGCCTTCTGAATGTGTTTAAGATATGTGATTATTTATTTACAGTTAAGAGTACTACATATAGTTTTAAAATGATAACACAAATAGCGGTAACAGTTCGTTTAAAAAAGGGTTCTCTGATTTAAATAATATATTCCAGAGCCATGTTGCGGATTTTATATGACAGTTTGGCGCTTTAAAAGGACTATCAGTATGTCAAAATATTGTCTGAATGTATATTCACCTCCAAGTCTTAACAGTAGGGTCAAAATAGCCGAGAAAACATCAAACTGCGGACTAATTGCAACAGGAACTATTTCAATAGTTTCTGAAAGTTCAAACCTTTTCCAAATACGTACTGAAAATAGGCAAAATTCGGACATCTCTTTCATTTTCATTTTTATCATACAAAAATATACCTATTTTTTAAAGTGGATTTTAAAATCAAAGTCGTTTAATAAAAAAATGGCCACCAATTAACTTTTAATGGATAAACTGGGCATGTTTCAACACAATATTAGCATGCTATTTTTCTATTAACTGCAGTCTTCACAAAGTTAAATATTATTTTGGAAATATGAACATACACGAAAAATACCATGTCCAATAACCCCTACCGCTTTATCATGTTTTTAAATTTTTAAAGCCCTTGTGGTTCCGGCTAAGAATAGAATCACTGCCGATCTCTGCAGAGGGGTAGGAATCCTCCGAATGGGTGTCATGTTCATTTTATCATTTTTTGTCATGTTCACCATTGTGGTTAAATTATAAACCCCTGTGTGGTTCCAGGGAGCCATGAGTGATGGCAAGAATAGGATCACTGTGGCTTATGCATGTCGTAAGAAGCGACAAAAAGAGTAATACGATAGAATTTGCAGAAACTCTGCAGTTCTGCAGGTATCAAGGTTCTAGGTTCATTCTGCATATTCATTTGTTGATGTATTTTTTTTAATCTGTATGTTAATTTGTTGTTTTTATACATGTATAGTGAACCTGGAATCTTCCTTCCTGTTGGCGTCGAATAACCTATAATGTGTTGGTACGCCGTAAAACCTTATTCATTCATTCATTCATTCATTTTTAATAAAATCTTCCCTTTTTTCATATTTTTTTATTAGATTTATCATTACTTAAAAAATGTAAACAGACATTTGCAGCCTCGGAAGAGTCGTTATATCGCCGGTCTTATGTACAGGGAGAATAACTCGGTGTACATTAAAGATCTCAATGCACTTCAGTTTTAAGCAGTAGTTCAGCTACCCGTAAAACTTCCCTCGGAGACGTATATTTTTCATAACGTTTTTATCTTTAATTAAATATCGTATAAGTAAAAAAATAAATTCGATTTTTTATTTATCTTAACCATTTCATCTATTAAAATGTATATCGACTTGCCGTAAAACACAATTTATTCAGTCAGCCAATTATGCATTCATTAATATATTTTTTGTCGTTGTACAAATAATCATAATATCATGTCTGCGACATTCACTGCATTTACATCTGATCACCTTAAGAAGTCTATCTGGTACTGGTTGTCTGTCAGTCTGGATAGGAGGCATACGCCCATATGATATTTTCCATCTCCATTCTTAAACGTTCAAATCATTTCCTGTCCATATTTGTACCCGGTAGTATACTCTAACTATTGTATTTCGCAGCATTTTTGGTTGGCGGAAACTATTCAGGAGTAACACATTTAATACTCCTGCATTGAATAGTCTCGATGTACTTAGATTGAAGATGGGTTCTTAACATGTCAATGCAACTTGATTTGTTGTTAAGATTTGCAAGGAATATCTTCTTTTTATATTTAATGTGGTATTGCCATAACTCTTCCGGAATTTCTCCTTTGATGGGTATTACCTTTTGTAGACGGATAATTTGAATATCCATCAAACACAACAACAACATTTTGTAACATTTCAATATATACACTGAATACATCTCAGCAATGGTGTTAAATGTGTTGAATCTGGCACCACGACTACATGGAAGTTTTTGGATTAACGCCCCGCCATCGAATACATACTTTGCATTTTCGTTTACAGTACATTTATCCAAGCCAGTTATTTAAGACATTGCATCTTCAAGCTGTGGTTTGTTTGGAACTCGCATAAGACCATTAGCATCAAACAATGATGATGGATACGAACACAACTTGTATGTAAACAGAGATCAGATTTCATCTTGTGTGATAACTTGCTGTGCTGCAGATATTAATCTTTGAAACAACAACTGAGGGCCAACTGTTACGTGGTCGTTGTCGATTTTGACATTTAATTTGGAATCCATTGTTACTGCTTGATTTTTTTTCGTTTAAATGAGTATTCAAATATCGTTTCATCAGCCATTGCAGTAATTATATTTTGACCCAATTCTTAAACTCTATAAACATTTACCTGTTCTTCTAAAGTTGAACATTGATTGAATGGGTTTCTGATTTGTAGAAAGTTGGATACATGTAGCTTCAACATGTCACTGTTGTCTTATGTCTGTTTAGCTTTAGATGTGTCGCTGTGTTGTTCACTTGGTGTGTACGTAATGCCAGTAAATTGTTGCATTGCCTGATTCACGCTAACAAAGGACAGCGTTGAAACAGCCATGTTACCCTCTGAAGGTCTGTCATACCCCTTCCTCTGGTCAAACCAACACTTGTTTTTATACTTCTCATCAGCATCTGTTCTATTACGACATCAGTTGATAAATCGACCCAAAATCTATCGCTTCGTCTGACAACATGGAACTTTTCTTTAAATTTTCTGTAAACTTCAGGATTGGTATCAGGCATGCATACATATTTTGCACGTACATGGTCACCGATTTCGCATACAGGTAGTGCCCCGATGCAGCGAAATAGGGTAACAAGAGTTAATGTACCCAAATAAAGATCCCAGTCACCCGTGTGCTCAGACTTAATAAACGATCGTAAAATTGAAATCATTTCAATGTATTGGAACCAGCGTTTGTGTGTTTTAAACCCTTCACAAGAAGTTTTGTATTGTTCAATTTTAAGATTGATCTGTTCAAAAATACGTGTTTCGTTATAACAACAAGTTTCAACCGTAACTGATCCCTCTAACACATTTTGAAATATACATTTTACAACATTTAGATCCTCCGCTATCTCTACCCTTGAATTATCCTCTGTAAGTTGATGAGAATCTTGCAAATTAGAGCCTTGTGTCACCATGCCTGTAGCTGTTTCATCTTGGTCGATATTGGCCGATAACAGTATCGTATATATTGTCCAGAATTAGTTCTGTTAGAACAGATTCTACCAGCAAATGTCCCAGTATAGCTCTGGAAATGGCCTTACCGCTTAACATATGACTAACAGCTGTCTCAGCATATAACACTTCCAATAACTCGCGCAAACCAGAACCACCCATTAGAGAACCACTGCTACCAAGAAAACTCATCTCTACATGAAGGCCACACATTCTGAGAATTATATTCCGTAACGCACTACCTTGAGCTTTAGAGGCCTTCCACCACAAAGGTTGATCAAATGTAAGTATCGGTGTTGAATCATACCGTCTAGCCTGTTCACTAACAAGCATAAAGATGAGTAAATACAATTCTCGTCGCTGGATTTCATATCGATCATTGGCATGAATAGGACAGTAGATTGGTTGCACTGTTTGCATAAAACCATTCAAAGAAGGTCGTTTAGGCTTTAATAGCCATTATATTTCCCACAAAATGTCAACATTGTACGTTTTGTCATTTTGGTGATACACGGGCAATTTCTTGAATTTCAATAGGATTTGAAAGTTTTTCTTTGGTTTAAAGTAAGCAATGTTGATCTTTCCTAAAGCCATACCATCTACAGACGAAACGGTAACCCTACGAATAGGTATGGTTGATTTATTTCCTTGTGCTACTGTTGTTATTATACCCATACCATGGAATGTACCGAGATCATCAAACGTTATTATGTTGTGGTCAACATTATCGGCTACATGCTGTATAAACATTCGGGTTTTATGGCCAGTAAGTTCAGTATCCTTATGTACAACCGAGCTTCTTTAATATATGCATACTTCTGAATATGAAGAACAGAATCAATGCTAATGCAGAGAATCGAGAATCATACTAACTGTGCATTTGTACACCAAGACCGATTTGTAAAGATGCAACTATACATCGTGGGCGAACGGATTGCGTTATAGCCTGTCCAATGGATGCAACTTTACAACTTGCATCCTTTCCCGCAAATAGATTATCCATTAAACATCTTAGAGAACTAGATAGGTAAGCTAAAGTGTCTATTTCTGATTCAATGGCTTCGCAATCGGGATAAATGCTTTTATCTGTATCTGTATTAATGTCATTCTTTAATAATTTAGCATCTGTCTCTATGATTCGCATTAGTTCTGCTTCGGAATTGTCTTGCTTTGGCATTTGATAGAACTGGTCCGAAATTAAAGAAGCAGTAGCCGTTAATGTCACTATAGTCTTTCCGTAACTATTTGTTATAATATTTTGTCTCCAAAATGGATAAAAAAAAATTCATGTGTTTGAAGCTGTATGGCTATATATTGTTCCTTCTGGATACTGTTTCATTTCCATAATAAGATCATTTATCGAAATTTGTTCATCATCATTTTCTTCAAGAAATTGCAAAACACGTAGAAATGCGGCGTAAGTTTCATCTACGGATGGCCTTCCAGAACGCATGGGTTCAAATTCGTCAGTTGTGAATTGCTTTTGGAATACCCCTATTTGTTCTAAAGTTAACACTACAGATTTGATGATATATGGCATCTGCTGCATGCAATTCTTGTACACACTGGATTCTAGCAAATATTATTTCACTCCAACAGTAGGAACGCCAACGACTCGCGGAGTGATATTTGTCAAAATGACGTCACAAGTTTCACATTTTGACAGAAAATTTGTAAAAAACGCATGCTTTCTAAAAATCGTGAATATAGTAGTTTTAACTGAAAGATCGGCCAATTTGACATTTTCCCCTGCAATACCAGATAAGATAGAGATTCCATTAATATCATCAATTTCTTTTCGGGAAGCATATTTAACATTGCTATACACCGCGTAAATCGAATCGAAGTCCACAATTTACACCTGAAATTTCACTTTTAAACAAAATGATGTAAAAAATCGGTCCTTATAGTGAGAAAAATTCTGAAAACATCACTATTTAGACCAACATCTCATCTAGCGACAGGCAAACTTCAAAAAAAATCAGGAAAAAACATTTTTATTTTGCCGAAAAACAGATTCATCCCTGTTGCACTTAAGAATTATAAATGGAGCGATTATTGAAACATCGACTCACTCTATAATAAATGATGTAAATTTTTTAAAAATAAAACTATTCAATTAATACCAATCGTGATCGATTGTGGACAAATTTTCCATTCAGCCAATATATACATTGATAGTGATTATGTCAAGGCTTGATCTTCAGGCTAGAATAAAATCGTAGTTTTCACGAGACGTTTAGACAAAATTGACGATTTTTATAATGGCTAAAAAATGTCCAAAAGTTAAAATCGGATAAAATGTTTGTTTTACAGCGAGAACGCCAAATGTCAGCTCTAAACCTTCAGTAAACTGTCCAGAATCAATATGCAAAATTTAAGGAAAATCAAGAAAAAAATTTTTTTTTTTGCCGAAATTCAGTTTTGTGACCGTCGTGGCTACAATAATTTTGCATTAAAATAGGCATCAAGAAATTATGGATCGATTTGAAAAATCCGTTATTTTTATAATTTCTAACAAAGTTGTGAATTAAAAAAATCACACATTGTACATTAGCCTATTGTTATAAACTTACGTGCAAAAAACAAGTATTCAAATGAAAATAAAACGGTTAAAAAATATGTTTCTTCAGATGACCGGCAGGGCATGATGTGAATTGCATGGCTTATGTTTTAAAATGTCCGTTATATATTATTATAATGATCAGTGACTTACATTTGGTAATAAATAACAGTGTATTTATAAACTTAATGCAATTCTGAAACTATTACCTTTAAAACATAGGCTTTGAATGCATTTTATTGTATTAAAATTCATAAATAAAACTTGCGACTATCGATTTCGCACAGTTATGTCACGTATACCCAGTGCCTAAAGCTATACGAGTAAAATCTATAAAAACGAGCGGAATAGTGCAGACATTCGGAACACTTCGCCGATTTCCCATATGCCCAGTGATGATGAATAAGCCTTGTATAATTGTTTGTAGTGCATATTCATCGCAAGCGAGCGATAAATAACGAGTACAATAATATGTTTAATAAAAATGTCAATGATATAGGCTTTGATAATGTAAATTAACACACACTATTTCAATAATCAAAACAATGTTTTCGCAAGGCTACTTGTCACAAAGCAGCATTTATAATTATTTTATTTTAGGTTAATTTTAATTGTGTGTACAAGCCGCATTTGGTGGATGTGGAGGCATTGTTTTTAGTTTGGACATATGTCTATCTATCAGAAATCGTTTCCGCTCCAAACCATTTCTATTTATTGCTATATGAATATACAATTGCTATATCACCATCAGGTTTTAGTCAGGTTTGGATACACAATTTCATATTTGTGTATTGCACATTAAGGGTATACACAATTCATCAACAGTATATTACTTATGTAACGGTGTTCAGCGTATTTAATCATCGTTCCGAGGAATTACCAAACTTTTAACATATACAATATGTATCTTATCTCTGCAAGTAAACTACTTCCCACAAATCCAGAAGTAGGAAAGCCAAGGTCACCAAACAACGTGAATGACCGAGCATCACAGAGACTGTGCAAAATTGCAGTCTGAAAAAAAGCACACTGCTATTTTAAATTTTACTAATAAGGCAGCTGGACCGGTTAGCTCAGTCGGAAATCAATCTCACTACTAAATCAGGATCGTGAGTCCCCGTCTTACCAGTCTCAATAATGATTGATATAAAACATTACGTCTCATTGTCATTTGTTGTTGCATAGCAATTAGTGACACTTTCAACAATTTTTCATTTATATATCGGAACAGTATTCCAAGCGCTGCCGCAGAAATATGGTACGATACCCCACCCTGTCACATTAAACCGACACTGGCTAACTATCCTCTAAATGCTAAGCGCCAAAACAGGAAAGTTCAAGTACCATTTTTCACCAATATGACCAAACTGGGAATCGAACCCTCAACATTCCACATGCAAGGTGAACGCTCATAACCCAGACCACCGCTGCAGATTATTGCCATTTGTCTCTTATCGCTGATTCAAGATTGAAATTTATCAGTTATTTGCAGAAATGGATGTTATCAAGTACTGGGTCACAGGAAAGAGTGGTCAGTCATAGATGATATTAAAATGACACTACATAACAAAACAAGAAAATCAAACTAATAATTATCCAGACACTTTAAATACTGTCATCATTTTGTTAGAAAGTTCTGCAAATTGAAATGAAAGCATTTTGAGGATTAGTACAACACCTCATTTTTATGTGACCAGTGAAACATGTTTGTTAGAAATTCCTGATAATTGTGGAGTATCATGGTTGTATTATTGTAATACTAAGTAAGTCTAATGGCGATTCCATGATATATTAAGGAGCTAGGCTGTACAGGATGATCAGAAATACTAACAAAAGCAATATGTTTTGTAGTTTTAATTATTTTTTTTTACACATAACTGCAAACACTACAAGAAACAAATACAGCTGTCAATGAATACAATCTACATTATTTACAAACAGTTATATTACATGCAAAGTCAATCATGTTTAATACCACATTTGGTGTTTACAAGAATATTAAACAGACTATAAATGGTTAAAAGTTCACTGTTTCAAAGTGAAACAGTCATATTAATATTTTTTTTTCACTGAGAAATCAATATAATTTCCAAAAAGGTATAAAGTAAGATGTCAATTCCAATAAGGTTTGTCTGTGTTTGTAGCCTTTCAAGTTGATGTCATGCACAAGATGATTTTATTGATTACTGATAACTATATCAGTCATTAATTAAAACAATTTATTTCAGAGAATATGTTTAAAGAAAAAGTTGATAGCCAGGTGAATGATATAGACAAAAAACAATCAAAAGCTCACTAGACTCTTTGACTCATATGATCTAACAAGATGTCAAATAGGTTTTTAGTCTCTCAACTGATAAACCATTCACTTTCATTTTATTGATTAACCCTATGAAAGTCTTAAAGATGACAAAAAAAGAGAATTATCCATTTCCCCCATAGCATTTCCATATAAAGATCAAAGTGCCTTTACTGCGTCCTAATAGACCCTAGCCTCTTTATTTAAACAAACTTAAAACCCTTGCTCATAATTAAGAACCATTTACACTAAATATGAACAAATTTGACTAATCATTTCATGAAAAGATAGTTTTGTAAATTTCACAATTGTACCCCTTTTCAGATTCCTTATAGGTATTAAATTCCCTGTACTTTAATGAAGAACTTAATCTCAACTGAAGCGACTACATAATATTTCAGATCTCAAGCCACTAACATAGATGATAACAAAACAGGACTTGTCTCACTTACTAAATGGAGAGGTATTTTTAACTGTCAAGCCTTATATGAACTTTCAATTCATTAGCATGCAGTGGTGCTGAGATATAAACTTTAAGCATAGTTTCAGGACTCACATCACTATTATCTCCCTTGAATACTCAGGACCAACAGACGCTCTACTGATACATAATGTCCAAAACACTTTTGAAATTTCACAATATTGACCCTCTTTGGGGGTTGTCTTAATAACTTATGGATAAATACCCCTACCACACCCATACTGAACAAAAACTTAATTGCTATGAAAAGGATATACTTGAAATTCCCATACCATTCATCTAAAAAAATATAGTCCCCTGTACAGAACCCTTATACAACCCAGCCCCTTTATTGGTCAGAATTTCAATCACTCACTCTTAGCGATTTGTTATGAGCAGAAATGATTCAAAAGTTTTTTTGTACACATGTATGCAAAATAAAAAAAATCAGTTTTCCCTATAATATTCCTATGTAAATTTAGCCCCTAAATTCTTATCTGCAATCAAACCCCTAAACAAAGGGATAATTTATGCCAAATATGAACAAATCTGACATACCTGTTCTTAAGAAAACAGTTTTTGTAATTCTCAATTTTTACCCTTTTGGGGCCCCCTCCTGACCCCTTAAGAAAGTGGATCCGGGGTCATTTTTAGCCTTAGGGACACAATTTGAACACAATCTAACAAAACTGTAGTTGGTTATCATTACTACATAAACATTTTGAAAATCTGTTGGGCCGTTCATGAGAAGAAGAACTTTTAAGTTTTGGACTATTTTTAGTAACGGCGATCAGATTAAATTTCACATCTTAAAAAAATCTTCTGTATAGTCTTCTATGCAACAGAAACATCCATGAGAAGTTTCAGTTTAATTGGCCTAATGGTTTCAGAGAAAGTGCTGTTAACAGATGACGGACTACGGACAACGCATAAGCACTTCTGGCGCTAAATACCGTAGTTCTCTTTTTCTTCTTTTTTCAGGTCTTTGTATTGCAGTGATTTATATTTTCCTATGTGTTAAATGGTCAATATTTTAGAAATCAACTCTGAAAATTTGATGCTAATACCAGATTTCTGGGTAATTCTGTGTCATTTCGGTTTTAACTGCACTATGGGCGAATAGTTGACATAGTATTACTCTGAAAATTGATAGGTGTCACAAAACCATTGAATTTAAAAAAAAAAAAAATTGTCAATGTATGCTTTTTGCCCTTTATAATTGCATGTGTTGAATCAGTGAAGAATTTGAACTTAGACACATGTTGCAGGTTTTGCATTTTCGTTTAGATTTGGATTAGTGGTATGAGACGAACGAGTCAAACAAGGGCCATATTTTGAAAAATAAATCAGGCAAGGGTTATCCCACTTTCATTTCACAAATGCAAAGTACGCCTTACATACAATTTCAAATCAAATACATTGAGTGGTTGGTAAGATATGGACTGGATGGTACTTGCATGCAAAACTTTAACCAGAATTTCTACGTCAAACAAGCACCATAATTTGCATTTTATATTGCAAGAGTTATCTAACTTAGTTACTGTAGTAGATGTGGTGACTGGGATGTCTTGTGTGATGTTTAAGTCAAATACATTGAGTGAGTGGTGAAATAAGATTTTGTTTGGTACTTGCACTCAAAATTCTAACTAAGCCTAACAAAGGCCATTAGTTGCATTATATTCAGGCAAGAGTTATCTAACCTAGTTATTGTAATAAGTTTGATGCCTGAGAAGTCTTGTGTGAAATTTTAATCAACTACATTGAGTGATTGGTGAGATTCAGCATTGCATGCTAGTGTTCCCAAATATACAAATTAAAGTCTCTTTACTGGCACCTGTAAACCCAAGTCGGTTTACTTGAACAAAAGTTAAACCTCTATTCATAGGGATCATTTAAACCAAATTTGAACATATTTGACTAATCAAATTTTGAGATGTTTAAAATTTCTCAATTTCAAATAATTTCAATCTTTTATTGGCCCCTGCTGACAACTTGTGAATATCAAATACCCTTTAAAGGACCCAGTCCTAACCGTTATGACTGAACAAGAACCCAGACATCAATATAATCAAATTAATATCTAAAATATGAGAAAAACAACAATAATCCAGACATCAAAATAATTAAAGTACTACCTAAAATATGAGAAATTTCTGTTTTCCCATTATTCCTATGTAAAAATCAAATTAAGATTTATACCAAATATGAGCAAATTTGGGTTTTCAGTCCTTGATTGATATGAGTATTTTACTAACATGAAAGTCCATGTATCAAAGCATAATATTGCACAAGAACTTATTATCTAATCTGTAAAACAGTATCAATTCTGAAATATAAACTGCTCGGCCGAGCTCCAATATATTTGATATTCCTTTCCTTGCACTTTCGAAACACCACAACATGAATCTTCATCTGTCAAATCTTCATTAACATGCACCTTGGTAATCCGAATATGGCTGAACTCCTGAGCTGTGGAGATAAATATGATAAAATTAAATATTTAAAGAACTGAACTTTGCTTTGCAATATTTTTTCTAATCCTGTTTACAGTCTAAAAAACTAGGTATATGAAACTCAGCATATGATCAGTTAACCTAATTACTATTTCCGGGGATTCAAATTCAGCATTCTTAGACTGATAGTCAGATGCTCAACCAATTGAGCTAACCAATCTTACCTCTCTTTTTTTTATTGGAATTTAATGCCATCTAGCGGGTAACATATATGGCTTATTCAGTTTTATTTGGGAAGGATGACCTTAGAATGAATCTGAACCAATTCTCCTTCCGCAAGTAATTGGCAAACTTTCTTTCACAAAATTTTTGGGACCGAGCTATGCTTAAACCGATAACCTCGGCAATGGAAGATAAGTAGTATTAGACAACAGCACCTAAAATCACTCTGTCACTGAGAACTTCTCCTGCACTTTTTGAATGTAGAAGTTAATAGTGAAACATGAATGTCACTACATAAATGTTGATGTTGAATGTTCTAGCGTCATTTTCATGCCATCGAGGGTTAACAGACGAACGAGGAAATAAGTAATAGTTAGTGTTCATGAAGTTCTTTATTATTAATTCTTTACTTCAGAAAACTAACTGACTTAGTGTTAAACATCATTTGGCTGACAGTTTATATCACTCTTGGCCGGGCTACGATAAAAACTGAGATGAATGGTACTTGAAAACCTTGTACCTAAACCATGACCTCTGTTACAAGCAGTCAACACTCTATCCACTGCCCTATCGAACCGCGTCATTCTGATATATAACATGATATTAAAAAAACAGATTTTATATATATATATACTGTATAAAAATATACACCATATAGAAATATATATTATCACATAATTTATAGTGCAGGATTGTGATAAAACCATGAAATATTTTTATATTAATCTAGTGTAATATCACTTCCGATTCATTGTTCAGTGTTTTCTGTATAACTCGGTTCTTATACATAAAATGCCGAACTACATTCTGATTTGTCACGGTAAAATGACGTTAGTTTGTGACGTTACGCCAAACGACAAATAAGCCAGACTTTTTCTCGTTCTTTATAGACATGATATGTTAAATTTAAATAAAAGGTAAATGATTTGGAGATGGGATAAAAATAATCTTACATAAGTGCTCATTTACTATTAAATTTATTAAACTTGTTTTTTGTAACTTTTATTTCAATTTAGTTGTACAAAGACAGACATATTGATACAAAATAGTTAATGACAATTATATATACATTAAAAATTTCTAATAGCCTTTGAGTGTCTCACTATCTGTGGGAATTGAATGAGTAATATACAGTGCCCACTAAATCCAGATAGTTTGTTTGTGTAGTTTAAATCTCAAGGGCCGTTTTATCGTAATAAATAAAAATGTTCAAGAAATCCTCCCCAAGCATTTTATTTTTCAGTTTCTCTTTTAGTTATTATTTGAAATACTTCACGGTTAAATTACCACATACAGTCATAACTCCTCTGTACCTAATGATAAAATATAACTTGCAACATAATCAGTAAGTGTGATGGTTTAGCATTTAAAAATATCGCTAACGAAACTTATCAAACTATGTTAAATTAGTGAAACCAGGGTCAACAACTCAATGGCTACCAAACATTAAGATAACTTGTACATATATGCATGTGTAAACGTGCAGAACAATATACATGTAATTGAAATCAGTTTTCACAATTTAATATAAAGTAGTTAGTTATATAGGGGACTATCATTAAACATCTGGTAGGTTAATCATTTGTATCAGAGATATTTTGAAACAATAAATATATAAGCTTAAATATAAATCCTTAATAAGTACTCATCCAGTCTATCAAACATTGATGAGAGTCAACCTTGTTACCTTATCAAAAAGCTTTGCACTTGTAATGTATAAACTATAAAGCAACAGTACATGTTAAATTGAATGTTGGAGTTCATTTATTGATGATAGATAAATGCTTAAAAAAACAATCCAATTGTCATAAAATATTCCGCTTTGAATATTTGTAAACTTATTATTTTGAAAAGAAAGTAATGCTTTATTGATGTATATAAACATTAAATAATTATTCTTATTGCAGGTCTAGTCTTGATAATGAGCAGTTAACTATTATAGTTAATTTGAGAAAAGAAAAAAAGGAAAAAATTTAAAACACTCTGGGGATTGATATTATTAATTATTTACAAAATATAAATGTATTTGTAATCAAACAAATGTGTATTAATAAAAAACTGAAAGAGTAACATGTAAAATGTTTCAAATTTGTATCAAGATATTAGTGGTTTATAATCATTCCAAATAATATCAAAAGTGTGTATTTTACAATTTATTGTTGCAAGATACCGTTCTGTGTTATACAGATTTATAATATGTTTTTTAAAGTTGTCAAGTGTAGGTTTAACTGTTTTAAGTTTCTGGGTGTAAATAAATTTCTTTGCAATTAATATTATTTTATTCAAAACTTTGTCAAAAAATTTATTTCCGAACATAATGTCTGTATTTGTCAAATTTAAATTGATGCCTTTACATTTTTTGTTTTTGCGAATATGGTTCATCAAACATGAGATAAATTGTTTAGAAATGTCACATTCGATAAAATATATTAATTGTTTCTATTTCTCTGTTGCATAAACTGCAAATATCAGAATCCTTTATTTTCATTTTTTAAGAAGAGAATTGGTTCCTAATATTTGGTGATTTGTACTGAAACCATTGTAAGTTTGTGTCATTTGTTATGTTAAATGGAAGGCAGTAAAATTTGATTTCAACTAAATTGGTTCTTACATCCAAATCATTTTCCCATTTAGCAGC
This sequence comes from Panopea generosa, assembly GCA_029582155.1. Classification (NCBI taxonomy): domain Eukaryota; kingdom Metazoa; phylum Mollusca; class Bivalvia; order Adapedonta; family Hiatellidae; genus Panopea; species Panopea generosa. The sequence goes on along the minus strand of CM055912.1, from coordinate 29,354,473 downwards.
GGATTGAGGGATTCTATTTTCTTGTATACAAGATTGATAAATTGTCCTACATCCTTTTGTATCTTTCATATTTATTGATATTGATAAGGGGCATGTAGGTGCCCCTCCATTACTAAATGAACAATTGAAAGTTTAGATAAGTACCTTTTAACATATACTAGCAATCTTTCATATTCTATGAAGATTGAATTGATGTACCTATTAATAAAATCAATCACTGAGTAGAAATTATTGAGAAGTATTTATTAAACTCGTTGGCAAAAATGATATAATGTCCGGCAAAGCATAGCTTTATATAGTTTGCCAAATTGTTTAATAAATTCAATACTTGTTTTATTCTCTCATAAATATAATCTACATGTGAAAGGTAGAACCGACAAGTGACTGTCTATGATATAAACTGTTGAAATATCACATCTATACATCCATGATTTTGCTTCAGAAGTTCATTATGTTCAATTTACCTTAAACTAAAGAACATACCAGTATGTATGTAATATCTAAGAATGTAGATTTAAAATGAAATAATAAAAAACTCCATTTAAATTAAAGTATAGTTTATACCTGTAATAGTACTGATTTAACAACAACTGTGGTGGCTGGCTCCTTTCTTATTTATGACACTGGGGTTTCTCAATATCATACTGTAGTGGCAAGCTGGACAACCTGTATCAAAACATAAAACATGCTTAACATATATCATGTCTACAGAATCAAATATTTATTACAGATTTTAGAGTGAATATATCAGGATTTTTCGAAACTTTATCCGTTGAGTCCTATCATTATGTACTTATTGGGAATATAATTATCAGCATTTTTTAAAATTTGACAAAAACTGTTTTTTTCCAATATACGATAACAATCAATCTATGTTCACTGACCTCGTATAGCCAAAAAGATATCTCTATAAATATGCCAAAAAGGGCTTTCCTAACTTTGGCACGCTTCTAGGTTAGACTGAAATAGATTTTTAACTAAAATGGCATATTTTGTGAAACTATTCAGTTTATATCAATTTTGTAAATGATTATGAGATTATGGTTGTTATCCATTTTTTTTATAATTATTTATTTATAAGACATATATAGCGTTTTATCCTAGTACACTCCCTTTAAATGACAAATGTCATACTGCAGGTGTAGATTTAAATATTAAGGTTAGATGTGATATAATTTAACAAAAAAATCACATCTACTGATATATACAGTATTTCTACTCTATTTACAAAACATGCAGATGATCTTAAAGTGCAGACTTCATAAGGCCCATCTTAAAAACTATTTGTTTGCTTTGCCTCTGCCTACTCACTCAAAATTGCAGCTACCCAAACTTGTTTTATTATGTTTTTTTCATGGAATTTTTGTATTCATGATTTCTGTCTATTTTTGTTTGAAATGACTATAAAGACTTTTTAATGAGGTGTTACACTATTTACAACATATTTCAAGTTATATATGGCATATCCACAGGGGCGTGGTTTGGTTGGAAACGATGTGTTTGCACAGTTGTAGTGGGGTTTAATATCAACCATAAATTTACTGTTTTATAACCATATAAATGTAATGTTTTAAGGTATGTTCACTTTAATAAAGTGTAAAATGAAGTAGCCTAGTGTCCAATTTTAATTGCAATTTTATTTTTTTTCGATTTCTCAGAAAAAAGGTGTAGACACGTGCCTACAGTGCCTATAGGTAGCAACGTCCTGATCCAGTTTATTTGGTGGAGGAAGATCTCAGAATGCATATGCGAAGAACCACTGTCCTTCCACAAGTCACTGGCAAACTGTCTCGCATAAAGTTTTGGACCGAGTAGGACTTGAACCTACGATCTTAGCGGTAAGGAGAAAGTGATCTTGAGATGACGCCTCATATCACTCAGCCATGGAGGATGTGTATTATGCAAAATCAAAAACGGCAAAAATATGAATAGCTACCTACCTACCAACATGAAAAATACTGGGTCAGAGCACAGCAAACAAACATTTTAAGGATTGACCAATCTGTTGTACTCCACCTGGCTTAACGGACTAATTAATCTCAAAATCATGTACCTCTCACTGCTGAGGTTGTGGGTTCGAGACAAGCTCGGTCAAAATATGTATATGTGAGAAAGTATGTCAGTTATTTGCAAATCTGTGGGAAAATACAGTATTTCCCTTGAACAGAAATTGAATTGTCAATAAACGCATTATTCATTGTAAAAAATGCCCACTTTAAAAAAGTAATTATAGAAAGTTTATTTTCAATCTGATTTTACATAAAAGTATTAATATTGTACATAATACTGTTGCATCAGGTGAGCAAATAAATTGTGTTGATCCGTTTGCTTTCTGAGTGGCTGTCAAAACTTTATTAAAAAGAACAGCGGATGTTAGTTCGGTAGATAGTGTTGTCTGCTAACACAAGAGGATGCAAGTTTGATCCCCAGCTCGACCAAATGCCTCTCAAAAATTAACACTCGGTACTGGTTCTACCCAGAAAGCTGACTTGAGACTGGTTCTTATATGCAATAACTTGAAAAAATGTTACACTGTTTTCAAGTGGTACACATTTCTCCATATCACAACAGTGTTTGTTTTGTATATATCAAATTGTACCTCTTCAAAGGTTGTCCTTATTGCCTCTGGCAAATCACCTGTGTTATTGCTGATTGTGCCACGAAGCAGGAATTCTGTCACATTTTGTCAGACTACTGGTAGCCCTTCCTTGCCCACCTTGGATTAGGAGCAGTGCTGTCAGCTGTCCAAGATGATGGAATGTCTTTGATTCGTATAGACCAAAATCACTGCGAAACGATTTCTTTTGTTCGGGACCTAGTGAGATAAAATATAAATAAAAAAAATATGAATTATCCAAAATACAAAGCAATATGTTACGAGTTTATTACACACAATTCAAAAATTATAATAATAAAACATCCTGCTTCTGTTTCACCAACAGTTTAATGTAAAGCCAGCGATCATATTTGATAAGAGGGTAGACATAGCCGAATTAAATTAGATGTCGATGGACAGTTTTCTTCATATTTGAAACAGCTCGGGAAAATATTCAGCTAGTCTTAGATTGAAACCTTTTACTGACAAGGAAAATGCTTTACTGACTGAGCTATTGAGACTGCATACATGCGCTCCAACAAATCAGAATTTGTCCCTGAATTTCCATTCAATCCAGAGAAGCATGGGAATATTTCTCAGAATACAATAAGTAACAGTCCCACATTTGGCGACAATGTAACAGGACGAAATAACACAAGTTTAAATGCAGCCAGTCCAAATGAGCTGGCTGACAGATATATTGTTAAGTAACGTTACACACTGTGACAGTTTATTCTACCACGATGTTGAATTCCAATGGCGGATGTACCGGTACTCTTAAAAAATAGCCAACGTATGCACCCTCTAAACTCCATATTTTATTAAAATTAAATCTATTTCTACTGAATAACATGTGTGCTTATTCAGATTTTTTGTGTTGTGCACCAAGTCCGTCCCCTCTAGACTGAATTCGCCCATGATTCCCATACAGAAAACAATATGAATGTTTCTCGGAACATATGCAAGTCACAGTCCCACGTTGGGTGTCAACAAGGGATTATATATCTATACAAGTCCTTGGTGCCAATGTAACAAGACAAGAAAAATATGTAGCCAGTCGGAGACTTGAACCTGTGGAGCGTATGGTCCAGTGGTAGAGCACCGAGCCCACGATCGGAAGGTCGTGGGTTCGATCCTCCGCCAAGGCTATGTGTGGTGTCCTTGAGCAAGACACTTTTCTACGTATGCTTTGTACTGGTTCTTACCAGGAAGACTTCGAGCGTGATTTGCCTAAGTTGAAAGAACTTGTTTCACAATCGAAGTAAAAAAATAAGTTTAAACTTAGCTTGAACCTTTGACCATTTGTTGACAGAGTGAATACTCTGGAAACTGAGATAGCCATACGGCTGACATACATTTCTCTCCTTAGATGTTTCACACACGCTGTGACATATAGTTATTCGACCTGTTGTTCATTGTCTCGGGTGACAATAATGCATATCAACAGACCAAAGCACGTTTTAGAACGATTTTTATAGTTTTTTAGTTGATCGTAAGGGGCTAGTCTCATCCCTATAAGTCTCGCCCCTATTACGGCGATTAAATGAGACTAGGGTGACAACAGCTAAAAAAGTGTAAAATAATCTCTTTAAAACACCTTGGGTGATTGTTTTAATAGATCTATGGTGCGTGATATTGTCACATGAATATGCGAGAATGTTTTCAATGGAATGAGAATGTTTTCAATGGAAAACAACACACAGAACTCGTATGTGGGAAGACTCGAGAGAAAGAAAAATGAATCGAAAAGAAAAACAGGAAAGAAACAATGTAATCATGCCATACGAACAGAATGAAGCACCCTACCTTGTACTAGAGCTAGTTGTAGTCTGTCCCAATTTATTTTGCACAATACGCCGTTCTTGTATGAATAACACACACACACACACACACACTGACTTAAAAATTATTATGTCATTTTCTTATTTCCAATTGTGTTCAATATCTGTGTCACGGTGACCTGTCAAATTTCAGCGTCTGCCGAAATGAATACATTTCACACGGTTCGTAAAATGTACACAAATCTTTAATTTGGCATAAAATATACTAATTATGGTAATATAAAACGGAAATAATTCAATATCGACAACCATTGCATCCTCAACACATTACTTACTTACAACTTACCGAATCAGAATCATTTCATCGTCGCCATGTTGGTTATAAAAGTTAATCTTCTGGACAAATTCCGGTCATTCCGCAAAAAAATTCCCGGCTAGAACAGAAAACATAGTACCGATCTCGGTTGAAATATAGCTGCGTTATATATTTAAGTGGTCTTGCTGATTCGTAATCAAATATTCTATTATAGTAACTATTATTATTAATTCAGTTGATTGTTATGGAACCTTCAATATGTACATACACATAAAGCTAATACTATTGTAACGTACGTTCTGATGTATGATGTAAAAGGACGTTCAATAAATGGATAATAATCGTTTCTAAAGCTAAAATTGTTTCATTTTCAAGTCGATGAAAGTTAATATATATATATGGATAGATGTAATCAGTTAATTGGCATATATCTTAATACTTACTTGTTTCACTTTTAGGATCTACGGTATTGCATGTTCTTCCAAGCCATCCGTTATGACATCCGAATAAACACCCACCATCATTATCACAAACTGATGAGCCGTTTAATGGATTGTTACATTTGTTATTGCATTTAAACTCACATAAATGTCCATAGTCCGTTTGATTACACCGGTTACAGCTCCCATCGACATTGTTGCATTTTCTGTCTAAGCAATTCAAGTTACATGTTTCGTTACATAATCTTCCCCAATAACCGTCAGTACAGGGTACGCACACTTTACCATCGTAATACTGAAAATCAGGACAATTGTAACAACCACTCGATAATTGTAAACACGGATAACAGTCTCCAAAAGAGTTCATGTAATAGCCCTCCGCACATCCTGTATTACACAAACCTGTAGCTATATCACATATATTGTTCTTACAAGTGTCTTGACAATCCGATCGACATGTTGAATTCCATCTTCCAGGAGGACATGAATCACAAACAAATGGTGTTGAACAGGATTTACAACTAAGCGAACATTGATCACATGCGTATCCAGCACCATATTCAATCAGGTAGTACCCATCGTGGCATGTGTAACAGTGAATGCTATTCTTGCATGCTTTACAGTTTTTCGTGCAATTTAAGCAGTAACCATAATTATCGGGATAATAGTACTGGTGATAACCGTCAATACATCCATATGTACAATCGGTCTTAGAACAGGCTCCATCTTTACAGATATTACAATTTGACCCACATGATTTGGAGTAATATCCTGATTTACACTTTGAACAAAATGCCGTGCTGTTGCATGTTACACAGTTTGTTGGACATTTATTACAAGATGTATACGAATCCGATTCAAATATATAGAATCCATCCTCACACACTTTACAATGATTAAATTCTGTACATGATAAGCAATTCCCTCGACAAGAAGAACAGTCTCCGTTGGTAATGTGGTAGCCGTTTCTACACTGTGTACAGGTACCATCGTTATTACACGTCACACATTTTGTATAATCACACGATGCATTAGCGCCGCCGGTTAGAACTAAAATATGCATATCATGATTAAATATTATAATGCATGTACATGTAATCATTGTCAAAAACAGTCTTTAAGTATTCATACGACACGATATTCATCATGATGATTGAGAAATATACAGAACAGATTGAAGGCCAAGAAATACATATCGTCCTTCCATATTGATAATTGAATAATGTGCGTGACTGACAAGTTTTATACGATATGTGTTCATGTATATAGGGTTAACTGCACATGAATACCAATATAGTATTAAATCAATAAAGTCACGATACTTATTATTATGCTTTATATACGCCAGCACTTCCCTTACAGCACTAATGTATAAGTAGGCATACATTGTTTAAATATGTTTACCATTATTATCTAAACGAAGAAAATTGTTAAACACTCCGCACATGAAATAAACTGCAGAAAACACATAAGAAGCAGCAAGAATATAAACTTACCAAAAAGTGCACACATGCAATATGCACAAACTGTGTATGTGTACAAATACATTTCATTTATATGTTAGTGGTTACGTCCTAAAATGTAGAACAGCATGGAATTAGACGTTCAGACTAAAATATACATTATGACGACATATACAATGTTAAGCAATGCACAGAATATAAACAAATGCTATTGAATCTAATTTACTTTCTTGTTCATTTTACATTTCAATCATTTGGCCGAACAAGTTTTAAACTGCTTAACAATGAGAAAAATGATACGTAGTAGGAGTAATAAAAGTAATGAAAGTAGTAGTAGTTGTAGTAGTAGAAAAAGTAGTAGTTGTAATAGTAGTAACAACAGTACTATAAGTAATAGTAGTACGAGTAGAAGTAGTAGTAGTAGCAGTAGTAGCGTACTAGTAGTAATAGTAGTAATAGTAGTAATTGTAATAAAAATAATAATAGAAGTAGTAGTAGTAGTAGTAGTAGTAGTAGTAGTAGCAGTGGTGGTGGTATGAGCAGTACTAGAAGCAATAGTAGTAGTAGTAGTAGTAGTAGTAGTAGAAGTAATAATAGCAGTAGTAGTCGTAGTCGTAGTAGTAGAAGTAACAGCAGCAGTACTATAAGTAAAAGTAGTAGTATTAGTAATAGTAGTTATAATAGTAGAAGTAGTAGTAGATGCAGATGTTGTTGTTTTAGTAGTAGTAATAGTAGTGGTAGTAGTAGTAGGAGTAATATAAGTAGTAGTAGTAGTAGTAGTAACAACAGTACTAGAAGTAATAGTGGTACTAGTAGTAGTAGTAATAGCAGCAGTAGTAACAGTACTAGTAGTAATAGTAGTAACAGTAGTAATTGTAATGATAATAGTATCGTGGTGATGGTATTAGCAGTACTAGAAGTAATAGTAGTAGTAGTAGTAGTAGTAGAAACGTTAGTATTAGTAGCAGTAGAAGTAGTAGTATTAGAAGGAGTAATAGTAAAAGTTGCTATAGTTGGAGTAGAAGTAGTAGTAGTAGTAGAAGAAGTAATAGTAGTAATAATAATATTACTAATAGTAGTAGTAGTAGAAATAGTAGTAGTAGTAGTAGTAGTAGAAGTAATAGTAGTAGCAGTTATAATAATAGTACTAGTAGTAGAAGTTGTAGTAGTAATACTAATATTACAACTAGTAGTAGTAGTAATGGATTAAGTCCTTAATACTAAATAATTCACCACGTATATGTTGTACATATTCACACGTGTTGGTCGATATATGCATTATAATCAAATAACTAACAAATTGTCATTTAAAACATTTATTTAAAAGCAATGATAAATTATGATCAATAGAAGATGATACTGAATATTAACAATAACCATATCTTACATACACCATAATCTTCAGGAGTCTATTTAACGGAAAACAAAATGTCCACATTTTAAATCCAGCTTACCACAACCTGTATATATATCAATAGTTTCCAATATCATGACATTTTGAATAAGTGTAGTGATACGTGATTTCTGTACACAACGTTAAGCCTGAATGATCAGTGCATTGTATATAACGATGCATATACCGATGGTATTTAATATGGAAACTTCCTCATTCGTTTTATGAATGGGCTCTTGCTTTGTTCTCTATTGACACGGTGTACGATTTTTAAACGTACTATTTCTATAAGCCTGTAAGGTACTTGCAAAACATTTAAACTTGTCAACAAAGAGGGTATTGTACTTTATAACGGTAGAAATACGAAACAAGAGAACTGCAAGCTGTTGTAGACGTTCGTCTATTTTTATATCACATTGAGTAGAACAATGTCAATGATGTAAACTTTTAAACCCACGGTTTAAGAGACTAAAGTATAGAAACTTAGATAACCTAGATATATGTATTATTTGTATCAGGTGATCTGAATGTGTTAATGAAGTTGAATTACTAACACATAAGTAGTTTGTTCTGACACAGACTTCAGATCACTTAACTCTCTTTGCTGAGGTAGTAAGTTCAAGACCCGATCGCTTCAAAAACATTATGTAAGAAAGTTTGCCAGTTACTTGCGGAAGGACGACGTTCTACGCAGATATGTTCTGATGTTTTCTCTACCAATAAAACTGCATATGCCAATTATAACTTGAAATATGTTAAAAATGGCTTTAAACACCATAAAAACAGCACAAATAACATGATCTTACTTACACTGACGTCTAGAGGAGTTGTATTCAACGAAGGAGGGATTCTCATATACATAATGTAATGTCCATACAGTTTTCATTTTGTTAGAATTTCCTTCCGTTTATGAAGATTTTGTTAATCATATGGCTACTGTCGTCACCTAATGTTTAAACTTAAACAGTTAAGCTTTTAATGCAAAACAATCACATGACCATATAGCTATTCATGCAAGGTTAATAATAAACAAACGTCCTTGTTCGCTTCACAAACCGGTTTCTTTACTTCATGTGTTCATTGTATAATACACACGGGTGTAGAATTTATAAACAAGTTTAGTACACTAGCCGTGCAGTTTAATTTTTAAAGGTTAAATAAAAGCATTCGTACATGTTTATATAGTTCCTGATAATGACATTCTTGTTTCAAAAGCTTTTAATTACATAAAATTTTAGCATTTAAAATATTGTACTTGCATCTTTTGACGACACATTAGTATAACATATTTGTAAACTTATATAAGACAAACATTGCCGTTTTATGTAAATGTCACGTAAATAATCGCATGAATGTAATCTTACTGTGTATTGTACTATATACCTCCATACTACTCACGCTACGTTGTAGTACATGTATAAAGTGGGTTTTATATAATAACTAAATAAATGTAATCATTATCATTTATATATTAGCTCATAATATATCAGGTGTATCTTATTGTACCTCTACAATCATATATTCCTATAAGGAACAGGAACGAGTCAACGACCATGTCCATTACATATTATTGATATACAGTCAACCCTGTGTTAGCGGTCACCTCTATAAAGTAACCACGTGTCTTAATCAGCCACTTTTACCATTACCATTTCAATGCTTTCAAAGCAATTTAACCTATATTAAAAGGCCACATTTGCTCCCTCCCTTGACTTTTTGCTTAAGACAGATTGAACCGTATAGTGTTACGGAACATATGAACACTTTAAAATGGCATATATTCAGTTTGTATTTAAAAAATATTCGTAATTATCTAATATTGTTCAAAAGAACGAGTGACATGACTTTCCGATAACAATATGTGCTGGTTAGAAACTCGAATATTTATATCATCAAATATATTTTAACTGAAACAAAAATACACACTCTCAGATAAATGTGTGTATATATCGAGCGCTGAGCACTGTTTCTTACATGATAAGCCATTTTGTGCCTGGACATGGGTAAAGATAGACAGAAGGAGTCACAGGTATTAGTGAACGATTCTGGCTGCTTAATATTTTATAGCCGTTTAATGGCACAGTACACAAATTGGCTTCATGGCAATGAATCCTTTTAGTTTCACTATTACTAAATATTGTACTTAGAGATTTAAAGGAAACAAAAGTAAACGTAAACTTTGGTTTCATCAGCCAAAACATTGACAATGTGAAAATGTACCTAATATGTTGTTATCCACCGCTTTATCAATGTTTAAAGACTACTATAAGGTAAATCCACCGCATGATGCTTTGTTCAAGAATACAGATTCCATGACCTTTCATAAGTTTGTATCAAAAGTCAAACCTGTGTGAATACTACCTCTATTCAGCAGCCACTTGTCTTACATGTAAGCAGCCACATTTGTTATTTTACATTTCTATGCTTTCAGAGCAACTTAACCTGTATTAAGCAACAACCTGTCTTAAAATGCTATTTGTTGCGCCTTCCCGTGACTGGCTGCTTCAAACAGGTTTGACCTATTACCATTTTCTCGTGTGTTTCGTTCTTATTTCGTTGTTATTATATTTTCGATGGAATTTTTTTAGGATAATGTTTATATTGCTTTCAAAAAAGGTTTCGATTTGATTGCGGCATCTACACAATACGTGGTTTATATCTTTTCTCCTTCATTTTATATCGTTTTCGCATTTATTCTAGAGATAGTTTGATAACATTTTCATTATACAATATGCATGTTGTATATAATAAATTTTGCAATATAATAGTTTATACACTTGCACTTTCAAATGTGCTTCCATGATTGTGTGTGTTGGCGGGCGTGCAAGCGTGCGTTACGTCAGTGTTGTACTGTATATTTGTTTGTTGAAATACGTTTATTTCATGTATGGTACTGTTCAATATTGGAGGCTAATAAAGATTATATAAATGATGAAAAGTGCATGCTATTACATGTATCACTTTGGGGACCATGCATTTAATGGGTCCTATCATTTGGGAAGGCGGACAAGAAAATATGATATAACAAGCATTGCGAAACCAGGGATTGTGTGGTCACCAATATATTGGCATAAACTTACTTATACAGTTATATGCATAGCTTTCAATATTAATTCAAATATTCACGTTTTCATATTTAGTTCGCGTAACTGTACTGTATGGAGTTATCTCCTCGGACACGTGGCTTAAATCTTTTTATGTAGACATACCGCCAATATCTCCAATGATATTACATGTTTACGATGACTGATATAAATACATGTATGAAAAAATGTTTAATCATGTACTAGGACTTGCAGTCAGATATTTTGATAAAACAACAAAATGTGTTCATTTTTCAAGCATACCGGATTTTAAAGAGTTCAATAATAGGTACAACGGCTAGGTTATTATGTAACAATTCATTATATTGAAACTAAACATATCACCATTTCATCAACACATAAATATTTATGTATTTTTAAGATACGAACGTTGCCTATTTTTGTTCTATTTAACATTATTTGATCTATGGAAGACAGGACCTCTTATTTCAATACGTTAAGCAATACACTGTATTATCGGTACCATTTTATTTGGAATATCATAATACGTAACATGTATAATCCCAACATGGGATCAGCGTGTACCTAAGTTCGTACCGTAAGAATATACTAATTAATTTCCTTTAACACGCATAGAAAACGTCAACACTTTTATCCATGAGCAGCTTTTTGTAAAAACTGAAATATATTCCTACAGCATATAGTTGAAAATTTTGCACTGGATATAAAATGACTTATTCTGTCTGAATGATTGTATATTTATATCTAAATTTTATATACATTTTGTAATTCATTGATATTACTTGTATAATACATGTATATAATGTGTATTTTTATATAAAAATATATCAACCCCATGATGTCAAGAACAACGTCATATCTAGCAATCTCTCAGTCATGCCACGACCAATTTGCTCGAGACACCATCTATCCTGTTTAAAATCAATATATACTACGCCATTAAATGCAAATTTGATTGACTCCGTACCGACTAGTCCTAGAAGTAGCATTGAAAATGTTAAACACAAAGCAGTGATTCTTCCATTATCATATCATATATAAGTGGTTGATAAGACTCTACTCGGGGCATATTGCTAGCGAGATCAAAATGCCACCATTTGCCAAATATATCGTGTTTTGTCTGAGCATATCTTTGTAGTATAGTTGTGTTTATGATTCACGTTTTCTTAATGACCGAAATAAATAGAATCACTTGTTTTCATATTACAGTTCGGTATGGGAGGCATAAGCACTGTCTGTCATTCCTTGAAATGAAAAGGAACACATATGATATGTGATAAATAGTCTGAATACAGTAATACATTGACTTAAGAATGTTGGGTCGTAAGATTTTTAAAATAAAAAATATTTAGAATAGTTTATAATTTAATTAAAAAAAAATAAAAATGAAAATAATCACAAAAAAGGTAATTGTACGTTGCCTTGCTTGTTTATGTGTTGACAAATTCCTAAGATGATACTTACATGCAATGCAATGTTATAATACATTTGATAAAATGAGGTATTTACGATATATTTTCATTATATGTATGAAATTGATCTTATAAAATGAGAATAACAAAAAGTTGTAAGACGTGTGTTAATCTTTCAAACTGTGGGCTAAGTTGTTCTCTTTCATATTTCTGTTTTAGAAAAAAATGAAAATGCCCAAAAATATATTTTATATATTTTTCGCAAACATACTTTAAATCTATTACTTGGGGTAATTAAGCTAAGCGAATATAATTAATAGTATGTTTAAGTTGAAAATTAGTCTTAATTTTATTTTACTACAATTGTACAACTTTTCGAAAAGAAAATAATTTCAGAAAATAATATTTGAAAAATGTTTTTCTAATTAAATTTATCCTTACCCTATCAGTAATGCCAAACGTTGAAATCGTTCAATGTATCCATAGACATCAGATTGAAGGTAAAATAGTTGCTTCTTAAAACCAATACAACTGAAATTTAATATTCATCAAAATGTATACTATATAAATATAAATTAACTTCCTAACCAACATCCTTAAATTAACATTTCGTTCTGTTGGATAAGTTGACATATAAAATGCATTGAATTTTAAATTGAATTGCGCTAGAACTTTGTTATCTTTAACAAATCTATTTTATCAATAAGAAATGTGCGCAGAGATTATGACTGACCCGATGAAGTCAGTTGAGGGAAATAACCGATCGCGTATGAAAATATTACAGGAGTTTCCAGTGTTATTCATGAATATTAATATAAACCATATCTTACATCGCCTTCAGTAGTTGGTTTAACGGAATAGAAAATGTCCATATTCAAAATCAAAATAACAACATTTGTTTACACAGGATTTCATTCAAACACTAGTTTGTAATTACATGTATGTAACATTTTGATCATTTCCCAACGTTAAGCCTGAATGATCAGTGTATTACGACTATATACCAATGCATATACGGATAATATCCAATATACAAACTTCCTCACCCGATTTATAAGTGGGTTCTTCTTTTGTCTTGTATTTAGTTGTACGATTTATAAACATATTGTATCTATAAACGTGTTGGGTACTTGAAAAATATTTAAACTTGTCAAAATATGATATTTTATGTGTGCTATATAACAGAGCGTGTATTGTTATATGATATTGCACGCTACATTGTAGTGTAAAGGAAATATGTTATTGTTATTCTATGTGTGCTATATAACAGGGCGTATACTGTTATATGTTTATGTACGCTACATTGTAGAGTAAAGGAAATATGATGTTGTTATTCTATGTGTGCTATATAACAGGGCGTATACTGTTATATGATTATGTACGCTACATTGTAGAGTAAAGGAAATATGATGTTGTTATTCTATTTGTGCTATATAACAGGGCGTATACTGTTATATGAGTATGTACGCTACATTGTAGAGTAAAGGAAATATGCTATTGTTATTCTATGTGTGCTATATAACAGGGCGTATACTGTTATATGATTATGCACGCTACATTGTAGAGTAAAGGAAATATGCTATTGTTATTCTATGTGTGCTATATAACAGGGCGTATACTTTTATATGAGTATGTACGCTTCATTGTAGAGTAAAGGAAATATGATGTTGTTATTTTATGTGTGCTATATAACAGGGCGTATACTGTTATATGAGTATGTACGCTTCATTGTAGAGTAAAGGAAATATGATGTTGTTATTTTATGTGTGCTATATAACAGGGCGTATACTGTTATATGATTATGCACGCTACATTGTAGAGTAAAGGAAATATGATGTTGTTATTTTATGTGTGCTATATAACAGGGCGTATACTGTTATATGATTATGCACGCTACATTGTAGAGTAAAGGAAATATGATGTTGTTATTCTATGTGTGCTATATAACAGGGCGTATACTGCTATATGAGTATGTACGCTACATTGTAGAGTAACGGAAATATGCTATTGTTATTTTATGTGTGCTATATAACAGGGCGTATACTGTTATATGAGTATGCACGCTACATTGTAGAGTAAAGGAAATATGATGTTGTTATTTTATGTGTGCTATATAACAGGGCGTATGCTGTTATATGAGTATGTACGCTACATTGTAGAGTAGAGGGAATATGCTATTGTTATTCTATGTGTGCTATATAACAGGGCGTATACTGTTATATGAGTATGTACGCTACATTGTAGAGTAAAGGAAATATGATGTTGTTATTTTGTGTGTGCTATATAACAGGGCGTATACTGTTATATGATTATGCACGCTACATTGTAGAGTAAAGGAAATATGATGTTGTTATTCTATGTGTGCTATATAACAGGGTGTATACTGTTATATGAGTATGTACGCTACATTGTAGAGTAAAGGAAATATGATGTTGTTATTCTATGTGTGCTATATAACAGGGCGTATACTGTTATATGAGTATGTACGCTACATTGTAGAGTAAAGGAAATATGCTATTGTTATTCTATGTGTGCTATATAACAGGGCGTATACTGTTATATGATTATGCACGCTACATTGTAGAGTAAAGGAAATATGATGTTGTTATTCTATGTGTGCTATATAACAGGGCGTATACTGTTATATGATTATGTACGCTACATTGTAGAGTAGAGGAAATATGCTATTGTTATTCTATGTGTGCTATATAACAGGGCGTATACTGTTATATGAGTATGTACGCTACATTGTAGAGTAAAGGAAATATGATGTTGTTATTCTATGTGTGCTATATAACAGGGCGTAAACTGTTATATGATTATGCACGCTACATTGTAGAGTAAAGGAAATATGATGTTGTTATTCTATGTGTGCTTAATAACAGAGCGTATACTGTTATATGAGTATGTACGCTACATTGTAGAGTAAAGGAAATGAGATGTTGTTATTCTATGTGTGCTATATAACAAGGCGTGTATTGTTATATAATTATGCACGCTACATTGTAGAGTAAAGGAAATGAGATGTTGTTATTCTATGTGTGCTTTATAACAGGGCGTGTATTGTTATATGATTATGCACGCTACATTGTAGAGTAAAGGAAATGTGCTGTTGTTATTCTTTGTGTGTTATATAACAGGACGTTATTGTTATATGATTATGCACGCTACATTGTAGAGTAAAGGAAATGTGATGCTGTTAGTCTATGTGTGCTATATAACAGGACGGGTATTGTTATATGATTATGCACGCTACATTGTAGAGTAACGGTAATGTGATGTTGTTATTCTATGTGTGCTATATAACAGGGCGTGTATTGTTATATGATTATGCACGCTACATTGTAGAGTAAAGGAAGTGTGACGTAAACATTAAACTTTAGGTTTAAGAAGCTATAATAAAGGAACGCAAATAACTTAACGGTATTTATTGTTTGTTTGTATTACGTGATATAAATGTGTTTATGACGGCTATTCACTATGACAATAACAGTTTGTTGTGACATAGAGCAAACGCTGAGGTAAACATAACACCATAACCGGACAATTCAGGTATTAGGTACATTTATTAGGTGAAGGTCAGTGATGTAAACATTTAAAATAATGTTATTGGTATAAACCATTTCAACAAGCATAGTGATTAGTGTTACAGAACCAATCATATTATTTCAAAATAGATTTAAAAAGCGATACTAAAATCTTAAACAAATAATTCGAAAAAACTTAATATATACTATTGTAAAAACTTATGAATGAGTGTACGAACTTAGTTCACTTTAACCTGGTTAGTTTGTTGATACATAGAGAAAACTCTGGGCTAAACATAGAAGTATAACCGGACGATTCTCATATAAGATAATTGTAATAAGTAGATCAATGTTAGTGGTGTCAACTGATTTTCAAAATATAGTGATCAGTTTACAAAAAAAAAGATAATTTAATGAAGTTAAATTACTATAACATAAGCAATCTGTTCTAACACAGAGGTAAAACTGAACTAATCATATAACTCCAGTGCCATGTACTATATCCAGTGTGCTGTCGTGCTGACCTAAGCATGGCGTCACTGGCATCGTGCCTTCGATATAGTAGTAGTAGTAGTAGTAGAGTAGTAGTACATGTAGGAGAAATAGTAGTAGTAGTGGTAGCAGCAGTAGTAGTAGTAATAGTAAAAGCAGTAGTATTAGTAGTACTAGTAGCGGTAGCAGTAGCAGCAGCAGTAGTAGTAGTAGTAGTTGTAGTAGAAGTAGAAGTAGTAGTAATGGTAATATATATATTAGATATACTAGTTTTAGTAGTAGTAGTAGTAGTAGTAGTAGTAGTAGTAGTAGTATAGTAGTAGTAGAAGTAGTAGTAGTATTAGTTGTAGCACTAGTAGTGGTAGCAGCAGCAGTAGTAGTAGTGTAGCATTAGTAGTAGTAGTAATGGTAATAGATATATTAGATATATTAGTAGTAGTAGAAGTTGTAATAGTAGTAGTAGAAAAAGTAATTACATATCGGAGGTGTATATACTATACATTTCTATTACAAAAATATAACCGCATGCGGATGGCGGTGGTTTCGATTCCCAGCCGAGTCATACAAACTAGAAAAATGTTACTAGACGCTTCCTCACTAAGAGGATAGTTTTAGGTCTTATCGGCCAGTTGTCAGAATAATGCGACGCTAAACAACATACAACAATAATATAAAATGGTCAACATAAAAATATATGAATATCAACATTACACTTCTATTGTCTGTTTGTGCATTAAAGTATTCAAACAGAACACCTTTGCGCAGGGATAAACACTTGTAAAATGCATATGTACCAAATACAAATGTATTTATGTGCGTATATGGATGTACATGTATGTATAAAGTATTTGAGTGATATGTATGACATTTGAAACAATCGTAAATTACTTCACATGTATGTATATACATTTATGTATGTATGCTATCCAGTAATGTATAATGTATTGATTTATGCTTGCCGCCATGAGTATGTAAAATATGTCTTCAGACCTTCTGAAAATAAAACTTGTAGACTTGTAAAACCTCAAAAGTAAGCAACAGCCTCTACTTTTCTATTAATATTAAAAAGTACGATTTATACGCATGGTGATTTAGCAACCTGTAAATATGTAAATGTGTGTATGTATCAATTATATACAACGTACCTACCTTTTTAGCGGTCAGTGGTTAAAATTATTTATCCAAGGAAAACTATTGGCCCAAAGCAGGAAACTATTGACCGAGTAGCAGTCGAGTTAAATTGTTCACTGATTTTGGTCAATAGTCATTTTTCCGAGGATAAAAATTTTTAACCATTGACCGCTAAAAGGTAGATAATTGCTTCATTATTTTGAATAACAATAAAAATAAATCAAAAAGTCGTATTGCATACAAATGTTTTAGAGGTCCCTCAATACTCTCACTTCATTCATACTTTCACTGCATTTTAAGAGAGGTGTGAAAGGCATGTTCATTTTTTTTCTTAGCCATTGTAGATCTATGTGTGTTCTTCACTAACAAATTCAACTATTGGGCTTACATTCCTAAAGATAAAGTGCCTTCATATATTATCTCATTTAAAATATTTCGAACTTTTCAGAGTGCAATGTCACAAGTATTTAGCTACATTCTGAATCCGCTCCTGATCAAAACATCATCAACGTCAATGCGTATACAACCTGACATTATTATTTAAAAATTATTTGTGGAAAATGATTTAATTATATTTTAGCGTTGAAAAAAGTGTTATTTCAGTGTCAGTTTTACTTTACAGAAGATGATCAACAATTCATTTAACTGTCAAATTATCCTGCACAAATGGAGCATTCAAATGAAGATAATCAACAATTCATTTAACTGTCAAATTATCCTGCACAAATGGAGCATTCAAATGGACTATCAACATGATAAGGGAAAGAACGTTTCGTTTGACATTTTAATTGACCAGTTTTGTTTAGTTTTCAACCAATCAGAAAAGACAATTCTTAGTGATATATAATAAAAGCGTATGTGCACGGATCATAAAACATTATATATGTATATTACTAACAAAGGAACAGTTAGTTCGTTTTAAATGCGATATTTATCCTATTAGATATAGAAGCTATAAGCAAATAAAAAAATGATAGTGAATTTCAAATTGATACAGTAACTGACTACTAGCACCAAGGTCCTCTTGTCACACGTTCAATAACCTTTCACCGCTAAGATCGTAGGTTCAAGTTGCGATCGCTTAAAAGTTTGTCAGTTACTTTCGGAAGGACGGTAGTTGTTCAATCTAAGGTCTTCCTCTGCCAACAAAACTGGATATACAACGTTAAACTGAAATGTGTTGAATTTGGCGATAAACCGTATTAAACAGCACAAATAACATGATATTACTTACAATAACGTCTTTGTATTAAACGGACGAGTAGATTTTCATATTGAATAATCCAAATTTAGGTTAATACGGAATTTACAAACACTTTCCCATATAGTAGAGTATCCTTACGTTTATGAAGAATGTGTTAATGATATATAAATAATGTCATAACTCGAAGTTAAACTTGATTAATAAGTATAGCTTTTAACAGCAAAAATATCTTATACTGATATAAATATTCATGCAAGCTGAAAATGAATGAAATAACTTCCTTCTTCGATTTGCAAACCGGATTCTCCACTTTATTATTTCATTGTTCAATACACACGAATGTACACTTTATAAATAGTTTAGTACAATAACCATGCAGTGCAACATTATTGTTTACAAATTATATTTGAAACTGATACAAATGTTATTAATATTTTAATTTTTTTATTACTTATCATCATCTAGACCACTGACAACATGATTTAAAATTAAATATCACATGAGTGACACAGTTCTTGAAAGGTACAACAAACATATCTGTACATAGTTTATATGGTTTCTAATAATGACATCTTTATTTAAAAAGCTTTACGTAAAAACTTAGCAATAGAAAATATCATACATTCATCTTTTGAAGACACGTTATTATAGAATGATTGCAAACTTTCATATTAAGATAATCAGTCAATATTCAATTGAATTTCACGTTAAGTATCACACTGTTTTGTATACAATAGGCGCCAATATATACGCTACGTTGTAGTGTAAAGTGTGTTTTATTAATTTAAATAACAAAATGTAATTATAATCATTCATATATTAACTCATAATACATCAGGTGTTATTATAATTGTACTTTTACAAAAATTATTATTCTGATATGGGCTAGGAACGAATCAACGACCATGTTATTCATATAGTTATATTGTATCAATGTCTGCTTTAACGTTACATACGACACATGCATGCAATTGATGAAGAGCACCATGCATTGTCGTACACCTATACCTGTGCATTTAGACATCAGTGAGATTCAGACATATACATCAAGGCCACATAGCGTAATCTCATAGAAAACAAACGTCCCAATTTCAGCACATGTAAACGTTGTTGATTCCTTCGAATTGCGTTGTTTGTTTTGGAGCTTGCATAATTTAAGTTAGAACGTGCTCATAACACGATTTACAAGCTTTGAGTTTATCGGTGTATTGACTCGGACATAGTGACATCAATTTGATTTAGCAATATATGGCAGTTTAAACATTTACATATGTTTTACATTTTAATTTTTATTGATATGACAGACTCAACGTCGAAAGACTCGAAAAGTCGCCTGACTAATAACATGTAACATTGAAAGAGAACAGCCTTAAAAGTTTGTCAAATCTTTATAATGTTATGAAATGGAACATGTCTCAAATTTGTATTTAACATATCGGCTATAAAATATCATCTCACGAAAGAGAGTTACGTGATTGCCTTCTTTGTTGGTCAATGCATATTTCAATTAAAGTTTAATTGGCAAAAGATGATTTCCAAAATGTGTTTGTTATATGCAGTTTGAAAAGAATATAACTCCAACTGCCAAATACTTGCTATTCGAGGGAGATGCACTCCAATCACATGGATCTTTGTTTATTCAACATGAGTAGATAGCCTAGTGTAGCGTTGTAATGTGATAGTCACCTCTAACAAATATTTACTCCACCGGTAGTTAATGTTAGGGCTTTAAGGAATGATATCCATGGATAATTGATAGCATTACAAAACCGGTGATATCAATAAATTGAGGATATACGACGTCTATACGAGAAAAAAAGTTAATTCATTTTAATGGTTTTCATAAGATACTACAGGTTAGATATAGACCCGAGCATGGTCCTCTATGGCCGTGTAGTCTGAGATGTTGTCGTTTAATTAACACTAAACATTCATTGGTCGAGGGCAGTTTAAGTATTTTTCCGATATCTTATGGGTAGATAACTACTGTGTTATTTAAACCAATTTATTATGTTCGGTTGTGAAACAAGTTATTACATATTTTTACAAATCATACTGGATGTCTTCCTGGGTAGAAGCAGTACTAAGCAATGCGGAAAAGTGTCTTCCTTAAGGACACCACATATAACTATCCGATCCTGGATTAGCTCTTCCACTGGACCACGCGCTTCACTACTGTGCAGGTTTGGTGAATATTCAAGGTTGGTGTCAGAGTGAATACATTCAGAAAACGGACAGTGGAAGACGGAAATATTATTTGTGAGAGGACAAGGCACTAACAGATAAAATTGGGGACACGACAAGTCACTAACTGACTTTTTTCAGTCCAATACTCATTTACTGATATCTGTGAAAGGATGCAGTTAATACTACTAAACGTGATTATACAATGTATCTTTATCTAGTCAGTAACATGAGACTGAGAAATCCCCCAATGCACCAAAATGTAAGAAATACGGACCAAAGTTTCACTTGAAGTGATGTAACATGGATATTGATAATTGCAATATTCAGCGGGGAAATTAATATAATCTGACCTGGGCGCGTGTTCCTTATCAATTAATCATGCTGCTATTTTGGTTAGATACCTTTATGGCATTAAGTACTCAGTGAGTTAAACCAATTATGGTGTATTGTAAAAAATATACTATTTTGATAATTCTAAAATTTTGAAAAATCTGATATACTGCCTGATATACTGCTTTGATTATTTGTTTAGACGTTTTCGTTGCTAGGTTTCAAGCTTTGACTGTCGGTTATTTCTCGACAAATGCTGACAGATACATATATTACAGTATTCAGGGGTATACAAAAATATATTTGCAAGATTATAATATGCCCAATACAAAATGTAACACTACTATTATTTAAAAGTTGTATAAATATATTTCATTTCCATAACAGCACCTATTAGATGAACATTTATTTATATCAAACAAAAGCAATAAGGCAAAAATGTATGATCACAATTTTTCTCAACATTAGGTACGGTCTTTCCCTATATCTAAAACGAAATGATTATTTCTGATTTTTTATTACTTTTCAGCATATGACCTACAGGTATGGGAGTGAAATAAAACATATTATTTTGTTAAATTGATCTGGGGCAATAACAATACTGACTCAACGTTCAGTATTTTTCGTAGACCTTGTTTATTATACTTGGTTATTCTACGACTTGCAGGAACATCTAAATAACGTCAATTTGTCATGATAAAATGACGTCATTTTGCGATGTTACTTAATACGATGACTGATAGTAATTGATGTATATATACAAAGTTATTCATAAAATATTGATCAACATACTTCCATTCTTTTTTACACAAATTACCTACAAAATGAAGGTAATGCACATCATTCTTCTAAGATGTTATATTCATACGTAACGGTTTATACTATCAATATGAAATTTTGCATTTCAATTGCAATATATTTGTTATTGTTGTGCTATATTAAATGTTGAAACTATTTCAAAAGTCCATGTCTTTTTGAACACACCATCATATGTTCTATATGTTCTAAATGATATCTTTCATTCATTATTTTCTTGTTTTACTGTTTCTGTTAGTCATTTATTTACTCAGTCACTGTACTATGCCAATCAATTGATCACTTTATTAGCATTAATGAGTTTCAAATTATTGGCATACACTTACTTACACAATTATATACATAGCTATGAATGCTTTAAATCTTAATTCAAACGTTCATGTTTTTATATTCAGTTTGCGTCACTGTACTGTATGGAGTTTCCTTCACTGACACGTGACATAAATCTGTATATGTAGATATACCTTCAATATCTGAAATGACATTAAATATCTACCATGAAATATATAAACACATGTATGAATACATGTTTAAATCATGTGTTACATATATCATAATATTCTAAAAGTAAATGCAGTTATATTGATAGAATAACTGATTGAGTTCACTTTTAAAGGTAAATATATTGTAAATAGGTCAGAGTTCAATCATTACCCCACCAACCGGTCATGTTCTTTTCATTCCACACAGTCGTGCAACTCATATCGGTGTGTAAGTACAACGGCTAGTTTATGATGTTATAATTTGCTATCGTGATACTAAATTCAACAACACACTCAGTATGTATCCATGTTCACTGTTTCTATTGTATTGAAGAACGGGTTCATCATTTGAATACTTAAAGCAGTGGTATGTATATCATACTACATAATATATGGAGTGGAACACGTAATGATAGAACACAATATTTCCCTTGTAGACAGGAACGCACGTGAAGTTCTATTTTTATATTGAATCTATATTTAGTTATGAATAAATGACTTTTGTTTGCTGAACGCTGACGAAAGCGGAAAGTAAATGGATCCCAACACTGAGTCAGATTAAATCGTTTCTGTTCAAGTAAGTTCATATGGGGGAGGGGGGGGGGGGCATATCGTGTCTTGTCTGAGTTAATGTTTTGTCAAATGCATTATATGATCTATTCATGTAACTTTGCTTAACGAACAAAATATTATAAATACTTGACCTTATTAAATTAGAATAAAAAAAGGTGTAAGACGTATTCTAATCTTTAACTAGTGCTGTTTTTCGTATTAGAATAGTCTTTAATATAGTTAAAAATCATATTCACCATAATCTAAAATGAAAATAACCACAAAATGGTATTCGTTTTCCGTTTTAGAGAAAATGGCTATGTCCCCACCTTGAATGTTATATATTTTTTACCAAAAAACAAAAAAACAAAACAACTGTATGGCTATATCTAAGAGTAATTAGTTTTTTTATTATATTTTCTTTAATATTTCTCCAATGTAAGCAGTTTAAGAATTCTTAAAGACATTCATAGAGTTGCGTGTATCTTAAAGAAATATGTGTCAAAAAGAGCATAGCTTGTTTTTATTTAAAAAAAATAGCGAATATTTAATATTATTATACAGTTTTAAAAATGTCTACGTGGCCGAGTGGTTTAAGGGGCCGTCTCAATATTACTTACCTCTCACTGCTAAGGTCGTAGGTTCGAGTTCCGCTCTCTCCAAAAAATATTATGTGAGAAAGTTTCCGGTTACTTGCTGAAGGATGGTGGTTCTATTCAGTCTGATACAGTCTGGGGTCTTCCTCAATCATTAAAACCTGAAATGTGTTGAAAATGGTGTTAAACCCCATTCCAAAAAAAATAAAATAAATAAAAATGTTTCAAGTATACTATTATTCACTTGATTAACTTTTTTCGAGAAGATAATATATATTTGAAACATGCTATTCTTCTTAAAGTTATCCCTATCCACCATATTCTTTAATGAAAAAATAATGCCAAAAGGTACTTTTAATGCCAAAAGTTAAAAAAAAATATTACCAAATGGACATATTTTGGTTTAAATCGTTCAATGTAACCATATCCATACGTAAGTTACAAAAATAAATGCATCTCAAAGGGAACACAAATTCAATTTAAGATTCATAAACATGAATATCAATATGACAATCTCAATGTTCCTAACCAACATCCTTAAATACTCAACATTTCGTTCTGTTGAATAAGTTGATATAAACGATGCATTGAAATAGAATTTATGCAAAGGGATAACGTAATAAATTTGGTGTCTTAAACTGATTTGTTCAACAATTAAGAAATGTGCACAAAAAAGAAGATTGACCCGATGATATTGAGTTAAAACAACAACCGTTCGTGAACGAAGATATTACAAAATTTCCAAGTGTTTAACATTCCCTATTAATGACTACTCTATAACTATCTGAAAGTGTTATCTCGGCAATTAAATTCATATCCATTGTACATGTAGGTTAAACAACATGAAAATATCATCCAACCTTCGTTTTAAATATAGGACTGAACATTAGAAGAAATACGGCACCGCCAACGGATCCAGCTATAATGGCGACTGGGACATTAGATTCATCTTCGGTTTATTGTTTTGGTCGGGATGATGTAAACTCAGATGCAGTCGTGGTGGACAATGGCGTCTTCGGCGGTGTTGTAAATTCATGACCTTAATAAAAGAAAATAAATCACGGAAGTAAGATATAAAAGTATACTAATATATATGTAGGTTAGTGTCGTTTTGAAGTTATGTAAGTTATAAGTATGTTTTCTCCTACACTAGTACCGTGTAAATCAATATTTGATTGGTATTGCATATTTATCAAATATGAAATATTTCGGTTGTTTTGAAATAGGGTATTTATTCTAAGGTACATGTATGTTTAAATTAAATGCTAAAAAGTGAAAAATGATGTGTTAATAGTCTGAAATGTAACAGTTATTGTTTCGGTATTGTTTCTTGTCGCTGAGCAGTTCATATATGTTCATATCAAAATATTATATGCCGAATTGATATTTAGGTAACCAAGGATTTTGTTTTATTTCTGAAAACGTTTGTACATTGTACAATAGTCATGGCATCCAAATATTTACAGCTACATTTACATTTACAATACTGTTACACACCTATTCGTACACGCATCATCACACTAGCCACGGTGTCTATTAAAGTTATGTCAAGTTCATTGGGACAGTTGCAATATATACGTATTAGTTCAATCAGGACAAGTTTGGGAACATTGGTACGTGTAACACAACTCTCGTAAGAAGAAGCTCTCCTAGCATTCTTTATTAAACACACTTGTAAAGAATCACACGTGACTTCTTGCGCCAGGTTGGACAGTAGAATTCAAATATTGGCGGTGGAAATATCTTTGAAAAAGTCGAATATAAATTATATATTGTTCACACGTTTAAAATATTCAGACCGTTATCAAAGTAACTAAATTTAATCGTCACGCTACTCGATATTTTCCCTGTATCTATATTCTAAATTGTTAATACATATATATAAGCACTTGTCTTTGTGCATTGGTCTATGACTAAGATGTGCGTTAAAATAGAATCATTGCTGGTTTCACGTTTAAGTAAATAGTAGTTACTTTAACTCTTTCCCTGAATAACAAGTACTAACAATAAACACATTCATAGAGAAAATTTTCGATGAAATAACATTTCTATATAGACGGGCAAACATGTCAGTATAAGTAACACATACACTTCTATTGTAATACTGAAAATCAGGACAGTTGTGACAACCATTTGATGATAGTAAACACGGATAACACACTCCATCAGATGTCATGTAGAAGTCCTCCGCACATCCTTCTTTACACAAGCCAGTATATATATCACACGTGTTGTTCTTACACCCGTCTGGACAGTACAACTCACAAGTTGAATTCCATCTTCCACGAGGGCATGAATCACAAACCGACCACGTAGAGCATGACTTACAACCCGAATCACATGAATTGCATGCGTAGCCACCACCATAGTTAATCAGGTAAAACCCGTCGTTGCATGTGTTACAATGACTACTGTTCGTGCATGACTTACAATTAGGCGTGCATACTGAGCAGTAACTATAGTTATCTGGAAAATAAAACTGAAAATAACCATCAATACATCCATGTGTACAATCGGTTTTAGAGCATGCTCCAAATTTATACTCATTACAACTCAAGCCACAGCGGTTGCCTTAATGTCCAGGTGTACACTCGGAACAAAATGCTATGCTGTTACATTTAACTCAATCTGGCAAACATTTTTTACATGATTTATAATGAGGCGATTCATATGTATAAAATCCATCATCACACCCAGTACAAAAGTAACAATCTTTACATGCCTTGCAATTGCTCCGACATGGATAACAGTTTCCCTTGTCATTGTAATAGCCGACTCTACATTCTGCACATGTACCATTTGTATTGCACGTCACACAGTTCATATCGTCACATGATGCAGCAGCGAGGGCAAAAACTGAAATATGCAAAATATCATTTAATTAATATTACGATGCGGGTATTGTATTTTATTAAGTAATTGTTGAATTTATATAGCTTCGTCAAAAATAAGAGAGAGAAAACGCAGAAAGGTATAATTCAATTTGATATTTAACTTATACATATCATTTAATATGATGATGTGGGTATTATATTTCATTAAACAATTGAATTAATGGTTTATATGGCTTTCTCAATAATAAAAAACGCTGAAGGCTATGATGTTTGATTTGATTATTTAACCAATACATATTCAGTTTATATTGGTGGAGAAATACCTCAGAATGGATCTGAGTAGAATCATCGTCCGTCCGCAAGTAACTGACCAACCCTCTCACATAAGTTTTTTGAGCGAGCGGGACTCAAACCTACGGTCTTACTGGTGAGAGATAAGTGATCTCGAGACGTCGCCTTAGATCATTAGGTTACGAAGGGTCCCCATTCTTATATGAAATAAACGAATGTGTGGTGCATTATTATTTAAGAATGTTATTGTTTGGTCTATACCTTCTAGGCTTTTTCAAATGAAGATAAAATTCCTTATTTACTTTTCACTAGATCGGATTTGCATTAGTATTTATTATAGTCTTTAAATGAGGTTATAAAATGCGATTATCAGTTTTATTTGATTAATCATAATAACACTAATTTGCATGTACTTAGTATTTTATCTTAATTTTGACCATCTTCTGGTAATGACATTATTTTTTTTGTATTAATTGTCATATGTTGCTTGTTAAAGCCGATATACATGTTCCTTTCAATAATATGCACTTCTATAAAGGTAATTTTTCCACATGCTGTATAGTGAATAGCCCATTTGTTTAGCATGGTTTATTTGAAATATTAGTCCAAACTTTAAAGTAAACACAACGTTTGCTCTCAGGAAGTAGCCGCTCCATTAGGACATTAAGGCAATGACTTGGTAGACAATTAGGTTGAACACTTAATCTAATAAGTGATATAAACATATGCCGAAATGAACTTTTAATGTTTTCAAACATAGTGTATGTCTTGCATAAACCTGTTTGACTGCTATTCCTTTTCCTGGACAAACTGACTAATTAGGAATAATGTTTAAATTATTATAATATTTCTTATACAAGTGTGCATAGTATACTGTTAAAAAGTGCTACATGTGTCTATAATGGCAGCACCAGTATTATTGATCTTAGATAAAATCTCAGTGATAATAATTCGGTTCATTCTCTATTGATTTACAGATGTATTGTCTTTTGTAGTGTTTCTAAATATTAATCAAAATATAATCTAACTAAATATTTAAAGAAACAAAGCAAAGTGATATATATTACTGTAAAAGTAAGAGATTTTTCCTTGTTGCGATGCATCGTGGTTTATGTTACATGTTACAGACACATTAGCAAATGTTTTAATGAATATATTATAACTACAGTATTAAAATACGTTTTAAAACAGGAAGTGTTGCAATAAATTACACACTATAAACTTACCAAAAACTGCACTCAAGTAATATGCCGAAACGGTGTTCGTGGATAAAGCTATTTTATCATCTAGTTATAACGTCCTAAAATTATACATTAAAACCAACATCACAAAGTTTGTTATGTAAGAACATATGTGAGACAATCATCTGAGATATATTTCTGTCAAATACATGTATATACATATTCATATACATCAACATATTATACTGGAACTTTCTTCATTTAATAATATACTTAATGCGAGAGCGACTATCTCTCCACCCACTGACCACGTGGCGTTGTTTGTGCAAGTCGAGACGGTTCGCTTGTTTAAGAAAAGTGGTAGAGTAGAAACCAATATCGATCACTGATTGGGTTATCGACGTCTTGATTGGCAGCCCGCGCCAGGTCAATTACTTTAATCCTTAGTCTGAATTAACGTTTCACTCGTGAATGTTTCAATTTATACTCCATGTTGCATGAGTGATTCAAATTAGGCATTTAAAATAGCACATCATTGCGTTTTATAACCGTTTACATAATATATCGAAATATCGTACATAGTCGTAGTAGTAGTTGGAAAAGTAATAGAAGTAGTCGAAGTAGTAGGGGCAGAAGTAGTAGTAGAAGGAGTAATAGTAAAAGGAGGAGGAGGAGGAGGAGAAATAGAATGAGGAGAAGGAGGTGTAGTAGTAGTAGTAGTAGTAGTAGTAGTAGTAGTAGTAGTAGTAGCAGTAATAGTAGCAGTAGTAGCAGTAGTAGTAGCAGTACTAGTAGCAGTAGTAGTAGAAGTAGCAGAAGTAGTAGTGTAGTAGTAGTAGTAGTAATAGTAGAAGTGGTAGTAGTAGCAGTACTAGTAGTAGTAGCAGTAGTAGTAGTAGTAGTAGTAGTAGTAGTAGTAGTAGTAGTAGTAGTAGAAGGAAAAGTAGTAGTGTAGTAGTAGTAGTAGTGGTAGCAGTAGTAGTAGTAGTAGGAGGAGGAGGAGGAGGAGGAGGAGGAGGAAGAGGAGAAGAAGGAGTAGTACTAGTAGTAGTAGTAGTAGTAGTAGGAGGAGGATGAAGAGGAGGAGAAGAAGGAGGAAGAAGAGAAGGATGAGGAGGAGGATAAGAAGTAGTATAAGTAGTAGTAGAAGTAGTAGTAATACTACTACTACTACTACTAGTAATAGATGGAGGAGGAGGAGGAGTAGTAGTAGTAGAAGAAGGAGTTGGAGTAGTAGTAATAGTAGTAGAAGAAGGATAAACAGAAGGAGGAGGAGGAGGAAGAGGAGGAGAAGGAGTATTAGTAGTAGGATGACGAGGAGGAGGAGATGAATAAGTAGTAGTAATAGGAGGAGGAGGAGGATGAGAAAGAGGAGAAAAAGAGGGAGTATTAGTAGTACCAGTAGTAGTAGAAGGAGGAGGAGAAAAATGTATAGTAGTACCAGTAGTAGGAGGAAGAGAAAGATAAAAAGAAGGAGGAGGAGGACAGGAAGGAGTAGTAGAAGGAGGAAGAGAAATAGGGGGAGGAGGAAGAGGAGGAGGAGAAGGAGAAGTAGTAGTAGTTGTAACAGAAGTAGTAGTAGGAGGAGGAGGATAAGAAAGAGTAGTAGTAGTTGTAGTAGTAGTAGTAGTAGAAGGAGGAGAATATTAAATAGTAGTAGTAGTAGTAATAGTAGTAGCAGGAGGAGGAGGAGGAGGAGAAGAAGGTGTGGTAGTAGTAGTAGGAAGAGGAGGAGGAGGTGGAGGAGGAGGAGAAGGAGGAGTTTTAGTAGTAGTAGTAGTAGTAGTAGTAGTAGTAGTAGTAGCTTGGAGAAGGATGATGAGGATGTGGAGAAGAAGGAGTAGTAGTAGAAGTAGAACTAATAGTAAAAGTGGGAGGAGCAGGAAAAGGAGGAGAAGAAGGAGTAGTAGTAGAAGTAGTAGAAATAGTAGTAGTAGTAGTAGTTAGGAGAAAGAGGAGGAGGAGAAGGAGGAGGAGGAGAAGAAGAAGTAGTTGTAGTAGTAGTAGAAGTAGTAGTAGAAGGAGGAGGAGTAGAAGGATATTTAAACAAATCAGTTTCAATTCTTTTTATACGAGTAATGTACCAGGGGCATTTCAAAACTAATGCAACTGGGGTAATATAAAGCGCGCGTTTGATAGATATTAAATTATTTACGCGTCATACCCTCAAAGTAATCCCCCTTGTTACGTACACAAAGTTTCAAACGTTTAATCCAGTTCTTAAAGGCATCTTCATACTCATTTTCAGGTATACCCAGCATACACTGATAAACAGCGGACCCCAGGGCCTGTCGGGACCTATACCGTCTACCAGCTAAATGTTTTTTTCAGTTTAGGGAACAAGAGAAATAGTCACACGGGGCTAGGTCTGGGGAATATGGTGCATGTGGAAGAACTCGAACCCTTTCCTTGTTCAAAAACGAGGTCACAATAGCAGACTTATGCGCAGGGGCGTTGTCATGCAACAGGGATAGGTGCTTTAAGCCAGTGTGTGGGCGACGTTTGAAACATTGTTTTTTAAGTTTCTTCGACACTTTTTCTTTATAAAATATACCAGTCACAGATTGTCTATTTGGTACAACCAGTTGCATAACAGGACCACGTATATCAAAGAAAATAACAAACATTGCTTTCTTAGCACTGGTCAATCTTTTGGCAATTGTTGGGCGTCGACAGTTTTGGTAGCCCATATTTTGTTATTTTTTCTGGTAGGCTCGAAAAAGTGTAACCATGTCTCATCTCCAGTAATAATGTCAGAAAACTGTTTTCTTTGATATTTTGGAAACATTTTAAGCAGTTTTCTGGCGGTTTCAAGTCGGACACGCTTTTGCTTGTGTGACAACTAATGAGGGATCCATCTAGCTGTAATACGTCTCATTTTTAAATTACGTTAGAATGTGGAATACGCTTGCGGCTGAAATACCAACTGTACTAGCTATCTGATGAACAGTTAGTCTGGCGTCAGACTTAACCACATCACATACTTTGTTAACCATAATGTAAGAAGTAGCACTACAAGAACGTCCCGATTTTGGTGCATCATTAATGGAGTCACAACCGCTTTTAAACTTCTTAATCCACCTCGTGACGGTGGCATACGACACTTCATTCTGTCCATGAACAACACACAATTCGTCAAAAATCTCCTTCGCTGATACGCCAAGCTGGCATCGAGTCTTTACATAACCTCGAATTTCAGCTGCCTTTACACTTCTCTTGCCAACCATTTTACTATTGTGTCAATGACTTTCACTGTATTAGCGATAATACAGCGTATACACCTGTAAACTTGGTATGTATGTGTAGAGAATGGATATCTCGCTACATCGGTACAATTTTCACGAAAATCCCGTGTAAGACGAGGCCGCACGATAATCAGTTACATTGCTTTTGAAATTCCCCTCGTAATACTACCCAACCTTAAGCCTGAATGGTCATTACTACAATCACCTATACATTTAGTGTACATACTTCCTCATACGTTTAACAAAGTAGTTTCTAATTGTTACTATATTCAAACTATGTACAATAAATAAACTTCTTGTAACTTTAAACATGTACCTCTACTTGCAAAATATTTAAAATTGTCAGGTGTGTATCACATACTGCATGGTATATATAATAGTATCTTATTATGCACGCTACGTTTTAGTCTTACACAAATGATACTGCTTTTCATTTAAACACTAAGTGTAATTTGTAATTTTTTTTTTATTTACAAAGATCCACCTTTAGAAAACTCTGCATATTAAACTGAAGAGCCTAACTAAGCATCTAATTGAGCTACAACTACTTTCTTATCAAACAAATGTCCACACTAAACTACTAAATGGTTTTACAAAACCACGTAATTAAAGACTATATCCAAATGAACGCTTCGTTGACCGCTTAAACAACTAGTCCAAAGTGTACTTAAAACGATTTTGTAACCATTTTCAATTGGTATGCGATTTAGCAAATGTATGAAAATAAAGTTTGGCTAAACTACTCTACTGGATCCAAATGGACAGAGATGTAGTCAATTTAAGGAGGCGGATGAATTTTGGAACATGTATGGACTGCGTTTTGAAAAACTGAGGTGACGGACTCCACTTCCTTCAAATAGTAGTAATAGTAGTAGTAATAGTAGTAGTAGTAGTAGAAGTAGTAGTAGGATATAAGTAGTAGTAGTAGTAGTAAAAGGATTATATAGTAGTAGGAGTATAAGTAGTAGCAGTAATATTAGTAATAATACTAGTAGTAGTAATAGTTATAGTACTAGTAGTAGTAGGAGTAAAAATAGTAGAAGGATTATAAGAAGTAGCAGTAATATTATTAGTAGTAATAGTAAGAGAAGTAGTAGTAGAAAAAGTAGTAGTAGTAGAAATAGTGGTAGTAGAAGTAGTAGTAGTAGTAACAGTAGTAGTAGTAGGAGTATAAGTTGTAGTAGGAGTATAAGTTGTAGTAGGAGTATAAGTAATAACAGTAATATTAGATGTAATATTTGTAGTAGTAGTAGTAGTAATAGTAGTACTAGTAGTAGGAGTAGAAGTAGTAGAAGGAGTATAAGTAGTAGCAGTAATATTAGTAATAATATTAGTAGTAGTAATAGTAGTAGTAATAGTAGTAGTAGTTGAAGTAAAAATAGTAGAAGGATTAAAGTAGTAGCAGTAATATAAGTAGTAGTAATAGTAAGAGTAGTAATAGTAGTAGAAAAAGTAGTTACAGCAGAAGTAGTAGAAGTAGAAGTAGTAGTAGTAGTAACAGTAGTAACAGTAGTAGTAGTAGTAGGAGGAGGAAGAGGATAATTTATATTTGTAGTAGTAGTGGTAGTAGTAGTAGTAGCAGCAAAAGTAGGATTAATAGTAGTATTAGTAGTAGTACATGTAGTAGAAGTAGCAATAGTAGTAATATTAGTAGTTGTAATAGTATTAGTAGTATTACTGGAAAAAGTAGTAGTAGTAGTAGTAGTAGTAGTTATAGTAGTAGTGTTAGAAATAGTAGTAGAAGTAGTAGTAGTTGAAGTAATAGAAGTAATAGAAGTAGTAGTAGAAGTAGTAGAAGTAGTAGTAGTTGTAGTATTAGTAGTAATATTAGTAGTAGTAATAGTAGCGGTTGTATTGGTAGTAGTTGTAGTAGTAATATTAATAGTAGTAGTAATATATTAAGTAGTAATAGTAGTAGTAGTATAAGTAGTAGCAATAATATTAGTAGTAATATTATTAGTAATGATAGTATAGTAGAAGTAGTAAAAGTAGTAGTAGTAGAAGAAATAGTATATTTGATGTAGTTGTAGTAGTAGTTGTAGTAGTAGATGTAGTAGAAGTAGAAAT
The DNA here is from genome assembly GCA_029582155.1 of Panopea generosa. Lineage (NCBI taxonomy): Eukaryota > Metazoa > Mollusca > Bivalvia > Adapedonta > Hiatellidae > Panopea > Panopea generosa. The sequence continues at coordinate 29,321,072 of CM055912.1, read as the reverse complement.
AGTAATAGAAGTAGTAGTAGTAGTAGAAGGAGTATAAGTAGTTACAGTAATATTAGTAGTAGTAGTAGTAATAGTCGAAGTAGTAGTAGTAGTAGTAGTAGTAGTAGTAGTAGTAGTAGTAGTAGTAAAAGTAGAGGGAGTAGTAGTAGTAGTGGTGGTGGTAGTAGTGGTAGTAGTAGTTGTAGTAATATAATTGTATTAAAATTATTAGCATTATAAGTAGTAGTGGTAGTTGCTGTAAAAGTATTACCATTCTTATTGTATTCATCAGTAGTATCAGTAGTTATAATAATATTATTATTGCTGGAAAAAGTAGTACTACTCGTAGTAGTATTAGTAGTATTAATAGTAGTTATGGTAGATGAACAATCAAAGGTGATACGTAATATTAGCATAAACCATATATTACATACAACGCATTAGAAAATGTTCATATTCAAAACTCAAATAACCACATCTGTTTATATGCAAACACCATATTCCAATAAAGTCACATTTTGAAAAAAATGAAATGATACATGATTTCACTACTTAACGTTAAGCCTGAATGATCATTTTTTGTGAATATATTATTAATATGCAGACTTCCTCATTCGTTTTATGAATGGGTTATTCTTTTGTCCTGTATTTACACGGTGAACTATTTATAAACATATTTCATTTATAAAAGTCTCCTTACACACTTGAATTACGTTCTTTGTTCTATATCAATTAAAGTCTAGGATGTATAATAACTGGTAGGTTGGCCAGCTTGTTTTTTTAAAGAGGGTTCAGTGACACCCTCAGATTTTTAAAAAAGTAGAAGTTCTCAAATGCTCATATGCATGCATACATATGCATACATATGTTAAAATCCTATTTCAGTACTAGTGACGTCTTATGGTATGGTAATACTATGTCAATCTTTCCTCCATTCATCTGAACGAAGGAATCTTCTGCGCAATAAAATGGAATGTCTGTGGCCATGTGTGTGAGAATCTTACATTGGATAAAAGTTATAATACTAATTTTGAATACTGTAATCTTCCATGAAGCATTCGGCATATTTATTTACCAGTACACCGACACAACCTCATACATATGTATATGGATATTGATGAGAACCAGACGACAAATATAAGTTTGCTTCCACTGTAAATATAAAGCTCTAACAAGCGTTTTCATATATATTATTGGTCGGGGTTGTTCCATTAACAAGAGCATGAATAAGCAAATGAATGGAAAATACAACTGCTGATTAGAGGATGACCTTTTACACACTTACCTTACGGGTGCAAATAAGATAATAATCATTATTTGAGATATATCGCAATATTAGCATTAGCTTTATTTTGTGGCAAATTTGAATACGTTTCGTCTGAACCTGAAGCATATTTAATTGTTACTCAGAGATAATCGATTCGCGGATAAATTCAAATTCAAACTCGAAATGTTTACATGCTTTGAGATAATAACGGAACTAGAAAAATACCCTTACTGATACGGAGATCATTATAAAACATATATTTATGAGGACAATGTCATATGACGATTTCGTAATTTGTTATGAGAGATAGTCCGTTAAAAAATGTTGTTCAAAATGAGAAAAACATTACTGTTAGGACGCCCTCATAACCGATGTCGAGATGTCCCCATTGATATTCATCCTATGAATATATTAAATAATAAATATGAAAGTAAATGTAAAGTTGATATTGACTATCAGCACAAGGGTCCTCCATGGTCACGTGGTCTAAGGCGCCATCTCAATGTCACTTACCTCTCACCGCTAAGGTTGTAGGTTCGAGTCTCGACCGATCCATTAAACTTTATGCGATAAAATTTGCCAGATACTTGTGGAAGGACGGTGGTTCTACACAGATTCATTCTCATGTCTTTTTTTACCAATAAACTACAGATGTCATATATAACCTGAAATGTGTTTAAAATGGCGTTAATCGCCATTCCAAATGAAATCAGCATAAATAATATGACCTTACTTACGATGGCGTCTTGAGTAGTTGTATTTAATCGCGGAGGGTTTCTCATATTGAATAATCCGAATTTACCTTAATATGGAATTTCATAACACTTCCACTTTAAGCTGAAATTCCTCTTTGCGTTAATCATACTAAGTGTTAGAGGTGAATGTTGACTTACTCAATGTTAAATTTGAATAAACAGTATAGCTATTTATAAACTGTTCAGTACAATAACTGCGCAGTGTGATAGCAACTTATTTACACATACCAAAGTATACAACTTCAATCATGTTTTACAAGTTTGTATTCAGGCCGCTGACTCGTATAAAAAATTAACATGAGTGACATAATTCATGACAATGTTGAACAAAATATTTGTTTAGTCAAACGAGTGTAAGCGTTCACATCCATTAATCAGACACTTGTCTTAAGCAACCACGCTTGCTATTACCAAATGTTCCTATTTCAGAATAAATTAACATGTATTAAGCAACAACCTCTCTCAAAAGGTCACTTTTGCTCCTTCCCTTGACTGGCTGCTTAAGACAGATCTGACTAATAATGACGTTGTTATTTCAAAAGTTTTACATAAAAACCTAGAAACAAAAATGATTGTGTTTGCATATTTTGAAGTCAAATTAGTATATATTTTTAACACTTATATAATATAACCATTCACGTTTAAAGTCGATTCCACGTTAACAATCGCATGAATGTAATCATTCTATGTATTATACTATGGCCGCCCATGTCGGAGTGCTCATGTTCCGTAGTAGTGTAAAGTGTGTTTTATAAAATTGAATAATGAAATTATCTGATCATTAATGTATAAAGGTATATAGCACCAGGTGTATCATATTGTACATCAACAAGAATCATTATTCTTGTATAGAATCTATATATAATAGGAACGAGTCAAAGACCATATTAAGCACTACCCCTTATTCATATACAGTCAACCCTATGTAAGCGGTCAACCTCTATTAAGAAATCACTTGTCTCAAAATAACCTCTATTAAGCAACAATCTGTTTCAAAGTGACACTCTTGCTCTTTCTCTTAACTGGCTGATTAAGGCAGATTGACTTCATTTAAACTTTTTTAGTGTCTGGTTTAACGTTACAGAGAAAGCATTCAATCATTTACGACATGCAGTTGACGAAGAACAATAGTCATTGTCAGACACATATATACATGTATGTACATTTAGACACGTGGAGTTCTGGTTCAACGTTACAGAGAACGCATCCAATCATTTACGACATGCAGTTGACGAAGAGCAATAGTCATTGTCAGACACATATATACACGTATGTATATTTAGACACGAGGAGTTCTGGTTAAACGTTACAGAGAACGCTTTCAATCATTTACGACATGCAGTTGACAAAGAGCAATATTCAATGTCGGACACATATATACATGTATGTACATTTAGACACGAGGAGTTCTGGTTCAACGTTACAGAGAACGCATTCAATCATTTACGACATGCAGTTGTCGAAGAGCAATAGTAATTGTCGGACACATATATACATGTATGTATATTTAGACACGAGGTAATCTGGTTCAACATTACAGAGAACGCATTCAATCATTTACGACATGCAGTTTACGAAAAACAATAGTCATTATCGGACACATATATACATGTATGTACATTTATACACGAGGAGTTCTGGTTCAACATTACAGAGAACGCATTCAATCATTTACGACATGCAGTTGACGAAGAGCAATAGTCATTGTCAGACACATATATACATGTATGTACATTTAGACACCAGGAGTTCTGGTTCAACGTTACAGAGAACGCATTCAATCATTTACGACATGCAGTTTACAAAGAGCAATAGTCATTGTCAGACACAAATATACATATATGTACATTTAGACACGAGGAGTTCTGGTTCAACGTTGCAGAGAACGCATTCAATCATTTACGACATGCAGTTGACGAAGAACAATAGTCATTGTCAGACACATATATACATGTATGTACATTTAGACACGAGATGTTCTGGTTCAACGTTACATAGAACGCATTCAATCATTTACGACATGCAGTTGACGAAGAGCAATAGTCATTGTCAGACACATATTTACATGTATGTACATTTAGACACGAGGAGTTCTGGTTCAACGTTACAGAGAACGCATTCAATCATTTACGACATGCAGTTGACGAAGAGCAATAGTCATTGTCAGACACATATATACATGTATGGACATTTACACACGAGGAGTTCTGGTTCAACGTTACAGAGAACGCATTCAATCATTTACAACATGCAGTTGACGAAGAGCAATAGTCATTGTCAGACACATATATACATGTATGGACATTTAGACACGAGGAGTTCTGGTTTAACGTTACAGAGAACGCTTTCAATCATTTACGACATGCAGTTGTCGAAGAGCAATAGTCATTGTCGGACACATATATACATGTATGTACATTTAGACACGAGGAGTTCTGGTCCAACGTTACAGAGAACTTTTTCAATCCTTTACGACATGCAGTTGACGAAGAGTAATAGTCATTGTCAGACACATATAGACATGTATGTACAGTTAGACACAAGGAGTTCTAAATCAATTTTGAATCAAAATAATGGCAGGCTGAAACATTATCAACACTAAAAATTCAAGAAAATACAGCCTAATTTCATAGAAAAATGTCCCAAAATAGCTGTCGTTGTCAATTTCAACTCATCTAAATAGCGTCAATTCCCTAATATTGCATTTTTTGCAGCGACATATTTCTCGATAGAAGAATATTGACTGTATTGCATCTTGAAGATAGACATTCAAAAAAACTTGAATATAAGAAAAAATATAGATTTTTCCTTTCCTCTGCTGCTGAAAATATGCCTTTTTTACATAATTTTAGACGCACCGGCCAATAAATATGATTCTATATTCGCCTTCCACTGTATAGAACTAAAACGTATCACTTAATTACTTAAAACTTGGTCCATAAATGCATCAATGCTCTTTCACCTTGAATATTCAAATCATAAAACTTGAATATGATATTAAGAGTAGTCCTACAAATATCACAAAATACAAATATTGAATCATAGTATTACATACTTTCTTCACTGTCCACTTTAATAATCAGTGTTTATTTAAATAAAAGGATTTAAGACATGTATATGGAACAACAAAATCGGATACATATTACATACATAAGACCGCTATCTAAACAACAACAGTACAGTATATAAATGTACGAGTATGGCCATGGATGATATATGAGCATTATCAACAAATATCGGGCCCGATTTACTAACCATCGTTGTTCTAATAGCTTTGTACGTAGCTACATGTGGCACTCACAGACGTTCAGTAAAGCAATCTAATTGCAAATTTTAAAAGGTTATTAGTTACAATGTACAATGCTTACATGATAATTTCTAATAATGATGTTCACGCAACACAAAAATATTTCATTATACTTTTCACAACTTCAAATTTTATTTTAACAAGTTCGTAAGCTTACAAACTTAAGTGAAACAGACCATCGATAGTCGAAAACAATAATAATATCACATGTGTTTTTATTACCCCATTTTCTGTATAGTAGCAAGTGCTGATAACATTTTTTTCAATCTAAGTATATAAGGCTCGAACTCATTTTAGGTAAAACAAATATTAAACATATGCAGATAAAGTGTCATGCTCAAGGACATCACATTTCGGCAGTGGAGAGGAATCCAAACTACGACCCCCAAGCTCTGGGTACGATATTCTGCCACTAAACCATGCGCATTACTTGCTTTACACTTTTTGTAAAGAATTTATCGTTGTGTTGACTCGAACTTTCTGAGATCAGTTTTTACACTAAACATGTGTTGATTTCTCAGAGGTTGATTATCAAGTTGACCTAGCAATATATGACAGTTTAAATACTTACATATGTTGTACTTTTCAATCTTACTTTATATGACAGACTCGAGGTCGAAAGACTAGAAAATGTAGCTTGACTAGTTAACAGTTACATCCTTTGTCAAATCTTTATAATCTTATGCAATGGATCATGTCTCACATTTGGTTTTATCATATCGTCTATGAATTCTCATCTCACAAAAACAGCATCATGCTAATGCCTTCTCTTCTTTGTTGGTCAATCCATACTTCAATTAGAATTTCTTTAAGATTCCTTTAAAATGATTTTTAAGTTTCGTTATTATACTACTTCAACATTCCTACTATCTAAAACAATATGTAAAATAACACAGTTAATATCTTATTCAATCAAATTAGAGAAATATAGGGTTAATGTGATCAAAATTTTGGAAAATCATACAGTCATACACTTACAAGTAACAATCAAATACATATTGATAGTATTGCCTCATTGGAATATTTGTTTACACTACGCAGCCGACACGTGTCGATTTCACACTAAATCAACCATTGCTGTTAATCTAACGTGTAAAATGTACATGTAGCTGACATACGCGATGCAGATCACGTATTAAATGTTCGATGAGATTTACTATCGATATTCGTTACAATCGGTGCTTACAAACTAATCAGTAATCGGTCTCTATCCCTTTAATAATCGTCAATATATGAAAAACAGTAAATACAAAGATATATACAAAATGAAATTCCATTGAATATGTATGTTAGAACGAATATTACGTTTTACTTTGTGCAGACATTGAATATTGGTTAAACTTGTTATTTTAGTTTTAGACGGATGACAGGTCAATTTGATTGATTATAATTGTTAGTACGTAACGTTTTGATTAGTTTTTTAATTAGTTTTAATTAATCGCTGGTATATTGCATATAACAATAAGACGTTGGATGAGTTAGCTCTTTGGAATGTTAGTACTTTAGGTATGTTCCCTTCAGCTACCAAGACGGCTCATTGTTCTCCTAACTGAATTGTGCAAGTAAAGTCTCACCGATGGAGAGTTTATTAATTTGTATAAATACACGTGGATATATATATATATAAGGCGAAAGCACTATTATTAATTGGCAAGTTTCGTGTTTTTCTTTGCACATAGTAACATTACTGACAAGTAGATAATTCAGCTGTTAAGCGATAGGCTCTCCTGCAAAGTACCCATACTGTGGTATGGAAAGTTAGCACATTTTTACTACGTTTGAAGCACATAAAATTAAATGCTTTCTCAGTGGATCTCCTTGTTAATTCGTTTAATACATTCAATAACAAATAAGCACCATTCCTCTTTATATGCTATATTAATTTCGTTTAATTATGCAGTCCATGCGTATAATCATATTGGATAAAAAAGCAACAAATCGTACATGTATATGCTATTATAAATGGTATCTTAAATTTGGTTCACAGTTGATTCATTTCTTCTTTTGTTCTTTCCTTTTGTCGGTTATTGTACTATGCTAATCAAATGATCAATCAATGAGCATTAATGGTCTTCCATTACATTGGCATACACTTATTCATACAGTCATACACATAGCCAGGAATGCTTTAAAGCTTATTTTACACATTCACGTTTTCATATTCAGTGTGTGTCACTGTACTGTATGGAGTTTCCTCCCCTGACACGTGGCATAAATCTGTATATGTCGACATACCTTCTACATCTGCAATTATATCAAACGTTTACGATTAAATATATAAATGCATGTATGAATAAATGTTTAAGACATGTATTACATATATTCTAAAAGTAAATGTCAGATAGTTTAAGAGAATAACAAGTTGTGTTCATTTTTGAAGATTGCTGGATTTTAAAGAAGACGAATATGTTGCTAACAGGTCAGAATTAAATCATTACCCCCACCAACCTGCTATGTTCTTTTTTAATTCAACACAGCAGTGTCATTCATATAGGTGTGTAAGTAAATCAGCTAGGTCATGGTGTTACTAAATATATAAAATATAATGTCAACAGCACTTTCAGTATATATGCATTTTTACATACGAACGTTGCATACGTTATCTATCTATTGTTTTGGTGTATTAAAAACTGACCTGTTATTTCAATTCATGAGGCAATGGCCTGTTTTACCGTTGTCACGTTATTGGTACATACTCTATCATATGGAACATGTGATAATTGGAAACACTTTTTTGCCTTGTGGTCAGGATTGCACGTGAACATGTAATATATTTTATTTTGTTACATAAGCCACATATTATTGAATCAATTTTTATTGATGAACAAGTGGTTTGTATTGGTTGAACGCTGATGAAAGTGTTACAGTACGGGAACCGTTTTATTACCGGGCCCAAACGCGTCGGAAACGCCTAGTAAACGTACGCCAAATGCTTACGATTAAACAAGCGTTTTGATTGCTGATTGGATTATCTAAGCGTTTAATCAGTCAGTTTCATGATTATGAGCGGTGTGATCTGGTTATCGATATATACTCGCCAAAATGACCAGTTTAAAGCGCGACGGTAAATAAGAACTTGACTGGTCATCGATATAATTACACATATTGCTGATAAAAACATTGAATTATAGCTAGTACCAACAATATTTAAATGTTGTTGGGGATTCATGGCATCAGATAGTTTGTTATATAAGATTATATATGATAGCATTACGGTAATAATGATATATTATCGTAACCATACACAAATGAATGTAATTATATTCTATTAAGGCTTACATACCGATTAAAACTTCACTTATAAATACTATTAGCAAATGAGTTTGCGCTATATAAGAGCAATGTGTTGGCCTTATGTATTGATTAATAACAATACCTGCACTCAATTTAATTTTTATGTAATGAACCCAAATTGTTTAAACCAGCTAGGCCGTTTTGGCCGGTGCTTATCTTATAATATTTTTACATAGGTCTGCACACGGTTAATAAATTATTGATTTATTCATTCATTCATTCATTCATTCATTCATTCATTCATTCATTCATTCATTCATTCATTCATTCATTCATTGATTCACTCCCTCACTCACTCACTCACTCACTCACTCACTCACTCACTCACTCACTCACTCACTCACTCACTCACTCACTCACTCACTCACTCACTCATTCATTCATTCTTTCATTCATTCATTCATTCATTCATTCGTTTATTCATTCATTCATTCATTTTTATTTTTTTATTTACTGATTGATTTATTGATTGATTGATTTATTGATTTATTTATTTATTTATTTATTTATTTATTTATTTATCATGATTGATTGATTGATTGATTGATTGTGGATTGATTGATTGATTGATTGATTGATTGATTGATTGATTGATTGATTGATTGATTGATTGATTGATTGATTATCCATCCATCCATCCATCCATCCTTTTATTTAATTATTATGATTGATTGATTGATTGATTGATTGATTGATTGATTGATTGATTGATTGATTGATTGATTGATTGATTGATTGATTGATTGATTGATTGATTGATTGAATAGTTAGCGTCATTTTTATGTCATTGAATTTTAACAGATGATCATTTTACCTAACCACTGTTTCCTAGAATCCTGAAATGTTAACCAGTACTCGAGCACACCCCATCTCCGCAAGTAACTGATAACTTTCCCACTTTAATCAGCGGTGAGAGATGAATGATAATGAGACGCAATGTCGTATATCAATCATTACGGACGGGAGACATGCCGGGCGGGGATTCGAACACACGACCTATCTACAATTAAGTAAGAAAGTTAATCAATCCTCTAGATCATTAAATATAGATAATTAATAAAATAAAAAAGTATAATCTCCTAATCTATGAAGTTAATTAATTAAATAAATACACAATCAGTATGATTAATATGATCAACTAGTATTATTATCAATAATATTACCGAAAATATACTCATCAATCAGTCATACAGGTTTACAATAACAATCAATTTATTCTTAAATAATCAACTTTTCTTACTCGCCAAAAAAAACAAACCTTAAACACACAAAATAAACTATTCTGTTTTCTGCATAATTTCAATTAAAGTAACATATGTTAATGTTTATACAGCAATTTTAACACAAGCCCTAATAAAGCAGTGCGAAGTATGCCCTCCAGCAATGTAATTATCGCTAATTATCTCATTGTCAACCCGAAGATCATTGACTTTTGATTTTTTAACGCCGATAGGGAAGTTTACCGTGATATGCTTTTGAAACTGTTATTTCATGATTTCATGCATTTGAAAATCAACGGGGGTCTGATTTCTTAATTTATTATTTAACAGAAATTGGTGTACACTAGTATATTATGTTTTTGTTTTGGAAACCTAAAAGTTGTCCTTACAAGTCATGGATATGACATCACAGCGTAAACTGAATAAACAATTTAAAAACACCACACCGTCGTTTCAACCACATATCATAAGAATATAGGTTTCACTTTTATGCGGAGAGATTTGGTAAAAACCTTTTGTAAATTAAAAAATGAAGAAATATAAATAAAATAACTATGACCGTATGTTTTATCTTACGCAAAAAATTGATCACCTACAACCTTATTAATTTAAAAGCTCTTTTTATATAAAAAAAAAGCCTATTCTAATATCTTAAATATGCCTCCTACGATGCGACACTAAGTGATCTATAATCCCATAACTGCAAGCCGTGTCATCCCGTATAAAATATCCAATCAAATGACAATGAATTTTACAGCTAATATTGACGGAACGGTTGAAATGATAAAGAGAAAAATGGACGAGTATATATATTTCCTTACTTAAAAGTAAATGTATTAATTCCTTTCTTATTTTCATTACCGACTATAACTATTAATTAAATAAGCATTTATCGTCATTAAATCGCTTTTAAATGAATTTAAGGTAAAATTTACTCATTCGTTTATTCATTGATGTATGCATGCATTTATTATAAACGAATGTACTTCAAAATCCCCTAGCTCATAATCCCCTAGGTCCAAAAATGGCTATGTAGTCAAAATCCCCTAGGTGTAAAATACAGCGTACTCAAAATCCCCTAGATGATTTTTTCAGAGTACTCAAAAACGTCTAGACAGAAAGTTCAAGGTAGTCAAAATCCCCTAGAAGAATGATTGTAGATTTTTTCTATATATGTTTTTATAATGTAGAATATAAACAGCTATCATTGCTAAATGATAGATAGACAGATAAATAGAGAGGGAGAGAGAGACGATGTATAAAACACGTTTTTTGTTTAATTGAATAATTAAGTAGGTGATTACGAATTAGTGATGTTATTAAATATTAAAGGTTTGTTTTTGTTTTTTGTCACTTTTAGATAATAGGTTAATCATTACTGTGTTTTTCCTTTAATCTATGGAATATATCCTCGTTTACATTAATATTCATCAGTTTAGATATTCACTATATATATATATTATTTCGATTTTGTTGATTAAAGGGTATAATAAAGACACAATTGTTACTTATCTTTATGAAAAGAGCTGTTTTAACTCTTTCAACACTCTGATCTGCTAAAAACATGAGGTACACCTGCCCGTATTTTATGTTCTACCTATAATAGATACTTAGTGTTGAAACTCTTGAAACATAAATAGGAAGAAAATTATTTCAATTCAAGGGGATTTTGGCTACCTTGAACTTTCTGTCTAGGGGATTTTGAGTACTCTGAAAATATCATCTAGGGGATTTTGAGTACTCTGTATTTTACACCTAGGCGATTTTGAATACCTAGCCGTTTTTCGACCTAGGGGATTATGAGCTAGGGGATTTTGAGTGGCACCCATTATAAACATATATTGATACTCAAACGACTTACTTTCTAGTTGTCGTTCTAAAAATATCGCATGTACATATTATGCAGTTTAGCGTTAACGAAATCAATATTTTAAAATATATATTATAAATTTCTTTTCGGAGAAAATGTTTTCTAACATACTTAAATCATAAAACAAAATAATGTAGATTATTTTAAACAGTAGATGTACGTTTTGCAGTCATTAAAATATTGCTTATGTTTCTTAAATTGCTAAAACAACGCGTGTCAAATACGCATTGTGTAGATCACAAAGGAAGACCGACATGACGCCGCTGCAATTAAGGGAGTTTGGGTGGGGATGGGGTTGGGGCGGGATTAGTCAGAACCCCGTACTGCATTCTATAATAATGGATAGTTAGACTGCTAGACTAAATTTACAGGGACAACAACACTGTCACCAATTAGAGTTTCCGCCTATTAACAATAGAATGACAAATACCGACTTTGTGTGGGCATCTTCTATTCTATTTTTATACATACGGAAAAATTGACAAAAACATTTATCTGGAAACTTTTTAAACGTATCAGAGTAAAGAAATGCCTGTATTTCGTTAAATGCCTTGCAGTCAATCAGCATTGTGTATGTATTATGATGATTACAGTACCATCTAGACGGACCCGCTAAGCTTTGTCGGTTTGATCTTCAAATCAGGGCCCGTGCGTTTGAGTCCCCACCCGGCCACTCTTTCCGTGTTAATTGTTATACGGCATTGTGTCTCATTGGGATTCGTCTATAGATATACAGAGTGTGGCCGGGAGGGGATTCGAACGCATGACCATTGGATTGATAGTCAATCGCACTTCCGTCTTAGCCCGAAGTGGTAGTTATAATATGATGATAATGAGATGATATTTATAATGACAGTTGTGTTGTTAGTGATTTGACTATGCGATGATTCTGTTAATACAGTTGACTGTGATAATTATAGTGCTGCTACATCTGTTGCTACTGATATTGATTAAACATATTATGCTGTTGTTGCTGCATACAATAACGATTGATGATGATTGATGATGATTATGATTGATGATGATGATGATGATGATGATTATAATGATAATAATGATAATGATGCAGATAATGGTAGTGATGGTTGATGATAAAGATGATGTTGAGATAATAATGTCATGATTATGATGATGTAGCAGATGTAGTAGTAGTAGTAAAAGTTTCAGAAGCAGCAGCAGTATCAATAATAGTAATTGTAGTAGTAGTACTGGTAGTAACTGCAGCAATATGTGTAGCAGTATTAGAAGCAGCAGTAGTAGTAGTTGTAGTAGTAGTAGTAGTAGTAGTAGTAGAAGTAGTAGTAGTAGTAGTAAAGTAGTAGTAGTAGTAGTAGTAGTAATAGTAGTAGTAGTACTGGTAGTAACTGCAGCAATATGTGTAGCAGTATTAGAAGCAGCAATAGTAGTAGTAGTAGTAGTAGTAGTAGTAGTAGTAGTAGTAGTAGTAGTACAAGTATCAGTGGCAGCAGCAGCAGCCGTATCAATATCAGTAATTGTAGTAGTAGTATTTGTGGCAGTAGTAGTAGTAATAGTAGTAGTAGTAGTAGTTGTATTGATAGCAGCAACAATATTATTATTATTATTTGTAGTACTAGTAGTATAAGAAGCAGCATCAGTAGCAGTAGCAGTAGTAATAGTAGTAGTATTGATAGCAGCAACACTATTATTAGTAGTAGTATCATCATCAGCATCAGCATCATCATCAGCATCAGTAGCAGTAGTAGTAGTAGTAGTAGTAGTCGAAGTAGTAGTAATAGGTGTTGAAGTAGTAGTAGTAATAGTAGTAATTGTAGTAGTATTGATAGAACATTATTAGCATCAGTATTAATATCATAATTATTATGAGTAGTATAAGTAGTATAAGTAGTAGAAGTAGAAGTAATAGTAGTAGTAGTAGTAGTAGTAGTAGTAGTAGAAGTATTGAAAGTAGCAACATTGTTAACATCAGTATTAATATTAGTAGTAGTAGTAGTAGAGTAGTAACAGCAGCAACAGTATTAGTAACAGTAGTAGTAGTAGTAGTAGTAGTAGTAGTAGTAGTTGTAGTAGTAGAGTAGTAGTAGTAGTAGTAGTAGTAATAGTAGTAGTAGTAGTAGTAGTAGTAGTAGTAGTAGTAGAAGTAGTAGTATTGTTAGTGGTAGTAGTAGTAGTAGTAGTAGTAGTAGTAGTAGTATCAGGAGCAGCAGCAGTTGCACTAGTAGTTGTTGTAGTAGTAGAAGTAATAATAGCAGCAACATATTAGCAGTAGTATTAATACTAGTATTAGTAGTAGTAGTAGTAGTAGTAGTTTTAGTAGTAGTAGTAATATTGAAATGTTATTACTTGTACCAGGAGTATTTTCATACAATGGGTCGGCGCGAGAAGCATAAGCAGTGTCTGTCGTGGAGAGGTCACTCCTGGAATAAAAAATAACACATCAATGGTTTAACATACGATGACTAGTCTGACTACAGTAATTCACTGACTTAAGGATGTTGGCTTATAATGTTCTAAAAATAAAAGTAGTTAGAATAGGTTTAACCATATTCATCATAGTAAAAATGAAAATCATCACAAAAAGATATACTGTATATTGCCTTGCTTGTTTTAGTGTTGATTAATTATTATGATGATACTTGCATCAAATGCAATATTGTATTATATTAGCTTTGATAATATGAGACATTTACGATCTATTTTTATGATATGTATGGAAGTGATGAAATGAAAATGAAACAGCTTTTTCGAGCGAAATATACCAGCTCACTTTCAATGTCTGTATCTCATTCGTTTGATAATGTATCTTTTCAGTTTCGAAAACAAGATATCTTCAGCTTTCTAAACGATCACATATTATTAAAAACAAATAACGAAGTTAATATGCGTCGCCATCTACCGTTTCTAAAATAACAATTACGCCTTTACATCACTCTGCATCACTTTACGTGTTACACTGCATACAGTAGCCTGGCTACCTTTATTTTCAGAATGAACCCGCCAAGCACAACCTGGACTGGTATTCAGCGCAAGGCAAGACACGTAAACTGGATATTGTGTGCATATGGTGCATTATGCTCGTGCATTAAATTCATATTTCTTTTAAAATTATTTATTAAGGTCTAAGTATTTCAAAATAACTATCATGTGGTATTTCTTCTAAATATTCACGACTGTGAGCTTTCAAAGCGGTTCTGATGGATCCAAGAGTTGATTTATTGTTCAACGCGCATTGATTCTAACAGAGGAGTTAGTACTTTGCACTTTTGAGTTGGTAGCCAGCCAAAAGTGGAGCTCGTCAAAATCCAGCATTGATACTATTGGCCTTTGAGGCAACCCACAGGTCAACAATGGGTAAGTCGTATGTTAATCCTTAAACAAATATACTGTGAACTAAATGTATGTCTTACATATTCTTGTTTAACAAAATCTGCCTATGCCCCCATCTAATTTTTAATATATTTTTGATAAACTAAAACTATTTTTTTTTTGGTGGGGTGGGGGGGGGGGGGGGGGTAATTACGCTTTATTGCATTTGCTATTTTTCCTATGCAAGCACTATTTAAAAAAAACAATCAAATTATCTTAAAAATTCATCGACTTGTGCTATTTGAAAATGTTTAATATCATCAGCGACTTATTAATATTATATTTAAGTTTAAAAATAGTATAGAATATACATGTATTCTAATA
The DNA here is from genome assembly GCA_029582155.1 of Panopea generosa. Classification (NCBI taxonomy): domain Eukaryota; kingdom Metazoa; phylum Mollusca; class Bivalvia; order Adapedonta; family Hiatellidae; genus Panopea; species Panopea generosa. The sequence continues at coordinate 29,305,711 of CM055912.1, read as the reverse complement.
TACTAATTTCATGTACAACTTTTCGATAAAACAGTTACATTTTCTTTTTTAAAAAAATGTCATTCTACTTAAAGCTACCCCTTCTTGGTAAGAAATTAGGGGCAAAAGTTAAAGAAATGTAAACCATTTGTTATTAACAAATGGACATGTTTGTGGTTTAAGTAGTTCAATGTATCCAAAAGACTGTAATACAACTTCAATTAAAGATGCATAAACATGAACTTCACTATCAACATGAATGAAAATTTCGTTCTGAAATTAAATTAATGTTGAAAAATGAATCTGTTTGTATAATAAAAAAACATTAATTTTAATCAACGAATAATGAATTACAGGCAAAATAAAAATACTGTAAAATGAATACTTGAATACCAGTAATAAGAAAGCCTTATGCGCCACAACAGCACATTTGCAAACAATACATTAAATTAATTATTAAGATAAAAATACCGCTCTGGAACGACACAATTAACATAATTGAACGGTCACTCACGCGTTTATCTCGCATTCATTTTAGTTAAAATCAATGTGAATTTGTCTGCGTGGGCTTGTACATACACGCATATAACTTAGTCCTACCACACACCATTGTTTGGTTTGTAATTAAGTGTGAATTATAATAAAACGATAATGTTGTTTTTTATAAATAACATGTATATGGGGAAATAAAATTATAATGTGTTATATTGGCTGCACTAATATGTACTAGTAAACTGGGAATTAAACGCAGTAAACTATCAAAATGTTTATTAATAATAATAACTTTTAATTAAATTAACACAATTGTCAAATATCCTATTTATAACAGTAACATAGATTGGTATATGTAGCTAAATAACAAAGAATACTAAAATGTGTTAATTTGTTACAATATACACGAATAGTATTACCTAATCTAGCCTTGTATGTTATTAAATAAAACAGTGCCATTTAGTTTAATCATTAATCATTCAAAATTATGTATAACAATACAAACCTTCGCATCATGAATATGAAGGCAACTACAGCTCCGGTAACTAGTATAATGAAGACAACACCTCCAACTGCTCCAGCTATTATACCAATTGGTACTGTATCCTCATCCCCGGCTTGTGGCTTAACCTCTGTTTGTTTGACAGTATGTACAGTCGTAGTCAGCGCTTTATCAACACGTGTTACCGTGCTTGATGTATGTTGAACGGCTTTAAAATATAATTTATCAAAAGTTTAGAAAGTATGCATGTTACCTGTGAAAGGTCGGCGGTTTCAGCAAGATGCACGAGTTAGTATCGGCCTGTATCCACAAACAGAATAGAATATTGTTTCAAAATAACGTTAATTCAATAATAATACACTCAACATATTTCTCATTTATCATTCTATTTAGCTACATGTATTAAAACCCACATCTTTCTGCCTGGCATTAAAAAATTGTAGAAGTGGTTATATGATAACTGCTGTATTCTGTTCTGTCAATCAGGTTTCAGTGTGGTAAAATGCCTTATAAATCGACGGTTTTAAGACTACTAAAGGTGTATAAACACATGTGCGCACAATCTCATCTCTAAAATGTTGGTTTTGGAAAATGTTATTTTGCCAAATTCATATTTTAAGGACCTTGAAAGTTCGCGAAATAATGTAGATTTAACAACCAATGCGAAAAAAATATCGTTTACAGATAGTGTTTAATTAAAACTATTATATATATGCTTGCATAAAATACTAATTTTCATGGGAAAAAAACATAATCTTTTCGGCAGAGTGTCAATTGTTTTTAATTCTATAATAAAATATAACGTTTTATTTAGTATTTTGATATAGTGTATGAATTAATTTTGCTTCAAGCCTCACAAAATACTTGCTGATACCTAATCTAATAACAAGCAAAACAAAAAGTACACTTTACCGCGTTATTTATGAAAAATGGTTCTTAAAATATGCCATCGTTAAATAAACTGCAGTTGCAAAATTAACGTTTTAATACTAAATCAGTATATTTGTAGAAATATTAAGATTTCTATTATATTATATATTCACGTTAAATTGTTATAAACAGTAATTGCATACCAGTATGCATATTTCATATATTGAACACAATATAAGTGACCAATTTTAGGCGTATCCGTAAATGATTGTGACATCCGAAATAGGGTCAGTTGTAGAATGTATCGACTCTGGCAGGTCTCGACAAAATTGCCACCCTTTGAGTTGGTGCGCATGAAAAACTATGGCAATGATCTAGTAGTATCTTAAATTAAAAAAGCAATGCAGCATTGACTGCATATTTTGAATAAGAGTCCTCTGGTTTGACTCATGTATATAAATATATAAAACCTGTTCAAGATTCATCTTTCTGCTTGTTTATAGCAGTTGGGGGTTTGAAATGACTTGTGAATGTAGTCACTGCCAGGCCGGAATTGCCGTACAAGATGTAAAGTTACATAACACGTATTTGCATACCATGTAGTTACTTAATACTAACATAACTAAAGCATTGTTTCTAAATAAAGATGATTCACGCTTAGAATATTGAGTTTGAACTATCATGTATGCAGGAATACTAGTTCTCCATTATACGAATGTTCTATTATTGTACCTATCTAGTGGTTATTATGAAAAATGTATTCAAAAAGTTTATATGAGTACATCAATCCAATAAATTGACAATGTATGTTTAGATATTAAACATATTGGAATATATGATAAATAGATGCTACTCGTTTCTATAATTGTTTCAATTTGAAAATATTTAGGGACTTACTTGTTTCACGTTTACTATCTACTGTATTACAAGATGGTGCTATTAATCCATTATGGCATCCGAATAAACATTCACCACTAATATTACAGACTGATGAACCTTTTGATGGATTGTTACAGTTGATATTGCATTTATGTTCACAGAAATGTCCATAGTATGTACGATTACAAGAGTAACAGTGTCCATTGCCATTATCGCATTTTCTGTCAAAACATTTCGCGTCACACAATTCGTTACATAATCTTCCCCAGTAACCGTCAGTACAGGGTACACACATGGTTCCATTATAATACTGAAAATCAGGACAATGACAACCACTTGGTGATTGTAAACACGGATAACAAATTCCATCCGATTTCATGTAGTAGTCCTTCGCACATCCTTCGTTACACAAACCAGTATATATATCACACGTGTTGTTCTTACACCCGACTGGACAGTGGGATTCACATGTTGAATTCCATCTTCCACGAGGACATGAATCACAAACTGATTTCGTAGAACATGACTTACAATTTGAATAACATGAATTGCATGTGTAGCCATCATCATATACCCGATAAAACCCATCGTGGCATGTGTTACAGTGCCAGCTACCCGTGCATGTTTTACAGTTCGCCTTGCATTTATTGCAGTAACGATAGTTATCGGAATGAGGGGACAGATAATAACCATCAATACACCCATGTGTACAGCTGGTTTTGGAACATACTCCATATTTGCACATAGTACAGTTTAATCCACATACCTTGGAGTAATACCCTTGGTGACACTCAGAACAAAATGATGAATTGTTACATTTCATACAGTTTGTCGGACATTTGTTACAGTTTGATGAATACCGAGACCATTCAACTATATAAAATCCATCTTTACACACTTTACACTTTTTACCATTTGTACACGATAGGCAATTGTCCCGACAAGTACCACAATAACCGTCGGCATTATAGTAGCCGCTTTTACATTCAGCACATATACCGCCGGTAAGGCACTTTGCACATTTTGTATAATCACATGACACAGCAGCGTTCGCTAAACCTAAAATATACAGAATAATACTTTTGTTACAGTTGATAGAACGTGTAATTATATATCATAAATCTAACTGTTTTAATTGGTTTGTATGTTAGGTAATAAAAGGTTCAAAGGCATGATGTCCCTTTTGGTTATTAATATCAAAGGCAAGCACTCGGTTTAATATATGATAATAAAAACGAATACATTGTTTATTGTGTATGTAATACAATAATGATTAACACTAATACATACCTTAACAACGAGAATATCCCATTACCCACAATAATACACGGTTTATGTTGATCAATGTTTAATAGGATGTATGATTTTTTAAAAAATACAACACAATATATTTGGCTTATTAGCCAACTGTTGTTTACAATTATGATTTAACATATCATCTAATGAACTGAGTGTTATTTTAATGATGACATTTTTAGAATTTAGATAAATGTACATATTTGATTATATGAATTTTATTTTGCCCGGATAAAATGCTATAATAAATGTCATAAAAAATAAAATAGTTGTCTAAATGGATGAAAATCATCTCATTAGCATGAATATATATCCGCTCCCGTACATAGATATCATTATGTTTTTAGTACATATCCCGTACATATATACCATTATATTCTTTTTTTATCTCGTACATAGATACCATTATGTTTCTTTATATCTCCCGTACATAGATACCATATTATGTTTCTTTATATTCGCCGTACATAGATACCATTATATTTATCGTAATCCACCGTACATAGATACCATTATCTTTCTTTATATCCCCGCACATAGATACTATTATGTTTCTTTATATATCCCGTATATAGATACCATTACATTTCTTTATATCCCCCGTACATAGACACCATTTTGTTACTTTATATCTCCCGTACATATCTACCATTATGTATCTTTTTATCCCCCGTACATAGATACCATTTTTTTTATATCTCCCGTACATATATACCATTATGTATATTTTTTCCCCCGTACATAGATACCATTATGTTTTTTTACATCCCCCATACATAGATACCATTATGTTTCTTTATATCCTCCGTACATAGATACCATTATGTTTTATTTACATCCCCTATACATAGATACCATTATGTTTCTTTATATCCTCCCTACATAGATACTATTACGTTTCTTTCTACCTTTCGGCAATAGAGACTATTGTAGATAGACTGTTTGTTTATGCAAAATATTGGATTATAGAGATAGCAATGTTTTATTACCTTTTAGTTCGATTGCATTTTAGAAAACAAATGATACACCATTAGAAAATATGAATATATTTATAAAGAATATATTATCTAATGAGCGATTGTTTCAATATAGCTGTCTATGCAGACCGAAGACGATTTTTTAAACTCGTAAAGTACTTTCAATTTTGGTTTTCTCTGAGTTGCATGTGATGTTTCAGCGTGGACAAAATGATTGAGCAAGACTGTCTTGAGCAGCGCCCTGCAGTACTTCCAACGTACTCATTTTGAATAGATACTGTTTCGAACATCCTCTGACAATGGCATAAATTTTGAACGTAGTAATCAGGTGAGGTATTAAAGCTCACTATGATAGTTCCTTCAAATGATATCTACGTGAAATATGTTATTTGTCACATGACATTTAATTTATATAAGTCCGTATATGGAATTGCACATTTCGTGCATGGATATTATTATAATAACAACAACCAATACCGAATAAACTTACCAAAGAGTACACACATGCAATAAGCACGAACTGTGCATGTATGTAACGCCATTTAATCATTTGGTTGACGCATCCTAAAAGATAAAATACAAAGCAGCAAAGACCAGATTAGGGGTTTTCAATTATACGAATACTTATTAGCATTTGACAGAATGTGCTTGATCACTATTTCATTACTAATTCAACAGAAATGTATCATTCAAAAAAGTCGTGATTACTTTTTTTTTAAAACTCAGTAAGAAGCAGAAACACAGTTTTGCATTAATTTCTAACCGTAGCAATTTTCACTGATTTACAAACCGTAGCAAATGCATTTTTTTTCTTTTCTTGTTAAAGAAGTATTTATACGTTCAACGTTTTCTTGATTAACACATAAAAAATCGTGTAAATGTTTATTTAAGACAAAATTGCTTTCAAGGGTACAACCCCCCCCCCCCCCCCCCAAAAAAAAAAAAAGAAAAAAGAAAAAAGAAATAAAAACGTTAAATAAGCCGTGCTACACTTTTGATGTTTAATATCTGAATAACAAATAAAATAAAACGACATTTAGTTATTTTAATTTTATAGTTACAGTTACTTTAAAAGGAATAATATTGATTTTACCATGATTAACAATTTGTTCAGTATTCATTTTCCTTGTAGACAAAGTCCCTAAGCCTACTTCATAACATAATTCATCAAATGACAAGTACACAACTATCTGCGTTATGAAACAATGCCTATGACTAAACATTTTTTCAGTGAAATAACATAAAAAACAATTGTAACCATTGTTGGTATTAATAATCATCCCCGTTTAAGCAGAGTGATACTGATACTTATATGATCCATATGAAACATGTTTATTAAAGTTTCTAAATAATTCCATAATCACATCTGTGGGACAAATGTTCGATCATGGTCCTGCGGTGTCATCTGTACCTTAAAAAACTTAAAAACTGTTCGTAACCAACACGTTATGATTCATCTTATCAATTCAATACGATCACATCTCTATTAAATATAGTAGTAGTAGAAATATAATTATGAGTAGTAGTAGTGGTAGTAGTAGCAGTAGTCTTAATAGTAGTAGTAGTAGTAGTAGTAGAAGTAGAAGTAGTTGTAGTAGTAGTGGTAGTAGTAGTTGTAGTAGTAGTAGTAGCAGTATTTGTAGTAGTAGTAGTTGTTGTAGTAGTTGTAGTAGTAGTAGTAGTTGTTGTTGTAGTTGTAGTAGTAGTTGTTGTAGAAGTTGTAGTAGTAGTAGTTGTTGTAGTAGTTGTAGTAGTAGTAGTAGTAGTTGTAGTAGTAGTAGTAGTAGTAGTAGTAGTAGTTGTAGTAGTAGTAATAGTAGTTGTAGTAGTAGTAGCTGTAGCAATTGTAGTAGTAGTAGTAGTAGTAGTAGTAGTAGTAGTAGTAGTAGTAGTACATATAGTTGTAGTAGTTGTGGTATGAGTAGTAGTAGTAGTAGTAGTAGTAGTAGTAGTAGTAGGAGGAGTAGTAGTAGTAGTAGTTGTTGTAGTAGTTGTAGTAGTAGTAGTAGTTGTAGTAGTAGTAGTAGTTGTTGTAGAAGTTGTAGTAGTAGTAGTTGTAGTAGTAGTTGTAGTAGTAGTAGTAGTTGTTGTAGAAGTTGTAGTAGTAGTAGTTGTAGTTGTAGTAGTAGTTGTAGTAGTAGTAGTAGTTGTAGTAGTAGTAGTAGTAGAAGTTGTAGTAGTAGTAGTTGTAGTAATTGTAGTAGTTGTAGAAGTAGTAGTAGTAGTAGTAGTTGTGTAGTAGTAGTGGTAGTAATGGTTGTGGTAGTAGTAGTAGTAGAGCTAGTAGTAGTAGTAGTAGTAGTAGTAGTAGTAGTAGTAGTAGTATTAGGTGTAGTAGTAGTAGTAGTAGTAGTTGTAGTGATATTAGTATAATAGTAATAGCAGTTGTTGTTGGTGTAGAAGTATTATTATTAGTAGTAGTATTAATAGTAGTAGTTGTAGTAGTAGTAGTAGTAGTAGTAGTAGTAGTAGTAGTAGTAGTAGAAGCAGTAGTATGAGAAGAAAAAAAAACGTAGTAACTATAAATAAGTGTAGATACTGTAAATCTTAATGCAAATATAAAACCGCATGCGGAAGATTATTGGTTCGATCTCCAGCCGGGTCATACAAAACGACGTGAAAAAATGGTACTAAAAGCTCCATCCGTTTGCGCTTAGCATTAAGAGGATAGTTCCAGGTGTTGTCGGTCCGGTGTCAGAATATTCTGCGGCATGATACTTCAGTGTGGCAGCGAAGAGTATAATGTCTCAAGTAGACACCGTCGCGATATTGCTGAAGTATTGTTGTAAGTGTTGCTTAACACCATACACTACCAACAATAAAGATATAACGCCTAGTTTTGTACCGTAGTTGAGAATGGTAAAAAATAGGCATAGTTAACATTACACTTGAAAAAAACTAAAAATACAGTAAAAGACCAAACATCAATTACTTAATACATGCATCTTTTGATTGATACTTAAAAGTAAAAAGTACGACATAGCCACATGTTTATTTAGCAAATTGTTTGATGTAAATATATAAATGTATGTATGTCTCAATTAAAGCATACATTGAATATGCACGGCTAATATTACATTACGCATATTTATATATAACTAACAAACCGACAGTAAATTTATTTTAAATAAGATATTCATCTTATCCATATATTGAAACTATAAGAATATAAAGAAATGATATGTTGATACTGACTAGCGGAACAAATCATATACACTTACTTACAATGACGTCTTGAGTAGTTACTGTTGTATTAAACTGAGGCGGACGTTTTCAATTGAATAATCCATATGTACGTTTATAATGTCCAAACATTTTCCCTTTTAGTATAATTTTCTTTTGTTTATAAAGGATTTGTTAATCTTTTAAATGTTAGAAATGAATGATGTCGTCATCCCATGTTAAACTTTAATACTCTAGCTTTAAATTGAATGAAAACACATACCGATACAGATAGTCATAAGATGTAATAGTGTATAAACTTCCTTCTTCGTTTCACAAACCAGTTTTTCCACTTCATGATGTCATTGTCCTTAACACACGGTGTGCAACATTTATAAACAGATTAGTAGAATAGTCATGGCAACTTGTTTCAAGATGAATCAAATCAATATATCAGTTGCGTGCCTGACCATCGATTTCATGTGTTCGAATCCCTAACCAGCCACGAATCCCTGGCTGATGAGCGACAGTAGCTTGCACAGATGGGTTTGCTTGAGTGCTGACTAAATGGTCGCCAGTTATCCCCTCGTGACAACAAATTGACACTTAACATTCGAACAAACTTAAATCATTAAAACATCACTGAATTAAATCAACTGATAATACAATAATATTCATAATTTATATTATATATATTTAAAGGATAGGACACCCCAGAAATGACTCAAGCAGTACGACGGTACCCATGTGTATGTGGCTGACGCAAGGTTGAATCGAACTGCTCGAAACAGTCTCAAAGCGTACAAAATACTACTCGTCAATGCGATTTTCATATTCACATATAACCGACCAGAGCTTCAACTCAACTGCACAAACTAAGCCTTTAACTGAACATATAGGTATCAACATAGATGCTCCAGTTTAGTTATTTCATTACTTGTGCAACCGTCCCAATAATGTCTGTGTACTGTGACCTTTTTTTAATGATGTTTGCACTTCAACATCATTAAAGCTTAAAGAAAAATCATATTGTTTACTAGACGACACTACCAACTCACCCACTGTAAACAAACCTAAAATGCAAGCGTGAATACTACTTTTAACAGAACTGCCTCATATTCTGAAACACAAATGTCCTTGAGAGTTGGACAAATTTGTACCAATGGACCCTGCAGAATGATTGGTACCCGCGAATCAAATGATGGTCTTAGCCTAGGTAATCCTTCCATAGCCTTTGTAACTGCAAACGTGTCTATGTGATTGGCCAAGTTTTTAAATTCATGTTCGAAATTTAATGCATTTAGATATTACCATACTGAATTTCGAGCACAGCCCATCTCGTAAAGGTAACCAATAAATGCGATGTCATTGTATATGTGACACGGTACCGACCACATATTTAACACTATTTGAATATTTCGAAATGTTTCAAACGTTTTTTATGTCCGTTTTGTATTATGAGCAACACTTGCATGTACTAGTCGATGTAACTGTTTTTGAAAATGTTGAACAGATGTTGGGACACAGGTGTGGGTTTTTGTTCTGTCTCTGTTGGTAACTGACAGAATTTTCCCATTGAAAACGAGACAAATAGTCTGCCGAAATAGTTTGGCCCTGAAATATGATCTGCCTTGACAACCAGATTGTATTCTAAGCATTTCAATCTCCAGAAATGTTATGTCAACGTTATTGTGTTTTTCTAACCAATGGTAAACACATTTCCCTGAAAAAAATGTCAACCATTCTGTCTTGATAATTTAAATAAGAGAAAATAAAACTGTTGAACGGTACAATGTTTTGAAAAAAAAGAACACAACTTGATTATTTTATATAATGTAGACTTAATTTTCAATACCGTTAAGTAAACAATACACATCACAAGTATTCAAAGTAGTTCATGTGTGAAGCGTGTGGTTTATAGTAGAGTCTTGGATGGATTCGTGGTTGGAGGACCGGAGGAGGTTCGACCACCACACCGTTAGGATAGTGTGTTTTGTCCTTGAGAAATGTACTTTATGCACGCATATTGGTTAATTACTGGTTTTACACATGAAAATTTCGCGTGGTAAAAATGTGTTTTAACAATCTCTTTAACTATGCTTTATCTTACTAACAATGTATTTCTGAACACTTAATGTGTGATGAAAATATACATTGTAAACTGAAAACGCTGTCAAGAAAAGGAAAGGAAATTAGACTATAATAAAATATGCAACACCCATCAGTCCCATTAGATATAAGATATACTCTGTTTTCGCTTAACATTAGAAGTGTTCCATACTTCCAATTATATCAATCTGCAGTACAAATCAGCTTACTATACTTATAGAGATCATCAGTTTTGCAAAGGTAAGAATAGAAACAAACCAACAACTCCAACAAAATAACGTACTTTTTATTTTATGTTTGATGAATATATACATACATTGCCTATTAGTATTGAAGCATGTCATGGAAACAAAGATCGCAAGGATAAGTTACAAACAAGAGCGAAACGAGCCGTATCAATATAAAAGAAAATAACTACAAAAACAAGACAACAACTAACAGCATTACAATATAATACATAATAAAACTGTGTTCAGTTTTTCACACAAATGTACACAATACAACATAAATAATAATAGTTGCTGACATTCAAGATCTGACTACATTATGCAGAAGTATATATAAACGTAACAGGAGTTTGCCAAATTTGGTGTTTAATTTCTTGTTTTCCATTATCAGATCCAACAATACACAATGCGACTTTACTTCTTTATCTTGCATTAAGTCATGAACATAACATACATATAACAGTGAACCATTCCAGGAATGTGGTCACGATGCCGTTTCAGTGTGTAAAAGTGAAAATGTTTACGAAATAACAAACATACATCGCATGCTGCAGGTGACATATTTACAAGATACAAAGTTGAGTAAGACTTAACAGATGATAATTTGTTTCAGATTTCGTTGACTTTTAGTGTACTTTGTAGTAACAGTATAGACGACAGAAAAACAAAAGTATTGCAATAGATGAGATAAGCTAAAATAAATTCAAATGGAAATATTAACTCTGTTTCTGATTTCAAATGACAATCACTACGCTATGTTTATATTCTCTTTATCTAGATCAAATATACCATTGAACCACAAACAAACTTTGTAAACCCGTAAAAAGAAATATTTACTTCTCTGTGTCTTTGGCACTATTTCAAAAACAAGATATACCGTTTCCTTCAAGTCGTTCTTTGAATTTTCTGTTGATGTTGGCTATTTGTTTGTCATCTTTCAGAAATTGATATCTCGAAAATATGTGACTGTTCTTGATTCAAATTTCGGAAATAAAAATCACATATCTTTCTACATAATGTTTTTACTTTAAAACACATTTGTTTGGATAAACGATGGAAACTATTTGAAACTATGAACATTCCGATATAACACACAATGATGATTTCATGAACGTCAGTAGAATACAACACCGATGATAACATGACGTACATAACTATGATCAAATAAAATATACGCCATACTTCGTGTCTACATATCACTACTCTCACACATGTATGTATAATATGTTAAACCATAATTACTAGTTAAAATTATGAACATTCCGATAGAGGCATAACACACAATGATGGTTACATGAACGTCAGTAGAATACAGCACCGATGATAGCATAACGTACATACCTATGGTCAGTTCAGATATCCGCCATACTTCGTGGCTACATATCATTACTCCTACGCATGTATATATTAAACATTAAAGCAGAGAATTGTGCTACATAAAAACTGCATCAGCATTCATTCTATCAAGAGTATGTTGGAGATAAAAAGTTTTGCTCACTGGTTCAAAGTTGGGTTGAGCCGCACATTTGGTATTTAATCTCAATGATTATAATGCCTCTTCGAGGCAAATTAAACAGGTACAGGGTATCTCCAAAACGAAATTGCATTTGCCGTTGAGATTTTAGAAAAAGAAAATAACATGGCCACGAATGCACAAGTGTTCATCTTTGAAAATGTTGCCCAAATTAATCGACAGCATTTGTAATTTTGGAATACGAGTAAAGGTTATTTATATACAATAATCTTGAAGAGTTGTTTAATATATCATATGGCATTTGTGTAGAATACATTGATAGTTCTAATAACTCTAAAGTTTCCACCAATCAGACCAACACAGACACATTTGCGTAGACCTTGTCCGTGTTCAAATAGGCGGAGACACACTGATGACTGAAGATATACTGCTCCTATATAATGAACGAATAAAATAAAAATAGATTAAATTGTTACAGCTAAAATAATTCACTTGCAAACAAATAACTTGATACAGGTATATCTATCATATCATTTGAAGAATTTATTTAATTAAACGTTATAGTGTATTGAATTTGTACAGTTATTGTACAGTTATATACGAACTATTTTTACGTGTAATTAACATAAAAGCAATATTTGTTTCTCGAAAAATATGAAATGCAATGTAAGCTACGTCAAGATTACCCACTACTTACCTTGTTTGGTATAGCATTTCCCCTCCTGAACCTCACTTGTCTGACCGTGTTCACCACGCTGACCTTCTGTTCTATCTCCATCTTCTGTATCAGGACAGACACCACGCAGAACAGACAGGTCCTCTCGCCACCGGTTCTGAATAGACAAAAAGTAGCCATTAAGTGATTACTTTGTACGAAAACCTCTCGTAATACACCCAGGAACATATCAAAGACTTGACAATTTGCACAATTTAATGCATACGTTTACACACACTACGTACCAGGCCTGTGATTATGAAACTGAAAATATGATTAATTCAAAACTAACATTTCAACATAATAGTTATGTGTATAGCATATTACTTTTTGATACCGAATTTTAAATATATCATTGTACCAGTGAAATATGCATGTTTTCCGTCTGCAATAACTTGGAGCGCTTGGTCTAGTGTTAGATCACCGAACCTTTGATCAGAGGGTCGTGGGTTCGATCCCCCGCCACGGCTTTGTGTGGTGTCCTTGAGCAAGACACTTTTCCACATATGCTCTGTACTGGTTCTACCCAGGAAGACTTCGAGCGTGATTTGTTTAAGTTGTAAAAACTTGTTTCACAATCGAAGTGAAATATATAAGTTTAACCATAACTTGCCAAAGGTTATTGAAATAATATTTATTTTACGTCGACACTTGTTTTCTTCAATGTAATACCTTATTCAACATTCTTTTTCAAGTATTCTTGTTTACTATTTTTAGTCAATGACAAGGGATGTGTAGTCAACTGTGCTCGCTGAAATAATATGTTCATACTGTGCAACAGGAGGATAGCATATGTACACGGACAGTCCCGTCTACATGACGATGGCGAGGGAAATGTCTCTGTATAACTTGCAGCGGAACTACACACTCATTCAATGAAGTTCGGCATAACAATTTGACCAACCAAAGTGAAGTTAGCAGAGAATTATAAATATGATGTTATAAAAATACTTTTGCAAGCACACGTCAATCAAAATGTCTGTGTTATGCGAGGAAATGTAATGTTGGATGGTGATTAACACACTAGGCTAGTATTGTTGTGTATGCGGTGTGATCCGTATTTGAAATGTGTTAAAAGTACTATTTCAAGCTTTTGCACAAACTGGCTATTTTTTCCTCAACACAAACAATTCCGATGAGCTAGTTTCTTACACTTTCAGAATAAATGACTATATACATGTACATACAGACAATGGATTACAATTGGTCCCGTTAACTCAGTCCCAGCATCGGCTCGTTCTACATCTTTAACCAATTGTAGAAATACAGATGAGTCTGTAGGCACGGGTTGCTTTTGTTTCCACTGAGTGAATTGGAAGTGACACAATGAATATTCCACAGTTTGGCCCTACAAATATATGTTATAATATAAACTGAATACTGTGCAGTAATTTACAATTTGCTTAATGTAACTTTTGAAATGACTGTTTAGTAAAGACACGTGTATATCGTACAATAGCTGTAGCTGTTGAACAAACTAAATCCGGAACACTCATAATGTTATTGAAACAGTATAAAGAGTAATATATACTAAATACTATCAATTTACTAAATACAATGAAATGTAACAAATTGTTTTACCGTCAGTTTGTTATCAAGATATTGATACTGTACGTTTTAAAACATTGTAAAATGTATATTCATATTTTCCTGAGCTTACAAAAGTAGCTTCCAGGATTGGAGGGAGGATTCAAGAAAGCAACAGAAAAACACATTTTTATCCGTGTTTGTATAGCATACACATAAAAACTCTGCGTCTCGAACTAAAATAGTAACTACCTTTTCTGTAATAATGCCAAATATAGACGGTCGGTAAAATGGTTCTTTATCCGTGATTATTAATTCAATCACTCACCTTTTCGTGATGTGATATCACAAGTGTCCTCAGGATATACTGTGATGTTGATTGTGATTTCTTACAACTGATATGGAACGGTCCTTGCTTCAAAACCTGGTTTGCGGCTGGCAAATACGTGCCAACAGTCTAAGAAAATGTAAAATAATATAGAGTCTATACTAAATACGAAAATGTCAAGTAAAACATCAAGCTATAACATAAGAAAACAAATGTTATGTCGTTGCAATAAAATGCTCATAGTTTTAGTGATCTTACGAAACATTGCCGATAATTTGTAAGTTCCGATATATTCCTCAATGAAATAGTTTTCTACCACAACGGTCTTAACGAGAAAGAACAAATGGAAATTAATAGGAATCTGTATATTTGAATTTTCAAACAATAAATTAACTGTCGTTAATAATGTTCACTTCTGAATTGAACAATTATACTATTTCTGACCTTGTCATGGATATTCTCTTCATCCAAAGACACGATGCAGGATACACGTAGCTGGGTGACCATTAATAAGAAGTCTGTCGCAGTCCCTGGCAATGGCGTCTGGGCTGCGATATAACGGTTCTTTCTTGAAAAACTCTAAAATGATAATTATGCCGTCGAAAAACACATGTATAAACACAGAATATCTAGGATTTTGATATTACCTTAGACATATTACCAGAGCTATTGTTTGCAGATGCTTGTCTAAATGTCGGGTGGCACATATTGGGTGTCAAACTCCTCCTGAATCAACCAACATAATTATGTTTTTTTTGTATCAGAATTAAGTGCTAAATTGTTAATATGAATTTGGTTGGTAAACTTTTCATTTTCAATTTAAATAATTCTTAATTGTTACATTTACAATTATTTTTGGATTATGCTATTCCCATTTAAGCCATTTTTTTAAAGGAAGACATTAGAAGAAAAAAAACTTCTTTAGATATCGATATGAAATTTCGCCACCCATGGATAATTTCTTATCTTTCTAAATAAAATGTATATTTCTACAATGTGTTGCTTAAATGAATACACAACCATTTTAAATTTGTTAAAATATTTCATAAAAAATCTAACATTTTTCGTTTTTAACACGTAATAAATTAGTAGAGAAATACTAAATAAACGATAACTGAAAATAGTCAATCTTTTTATCAGCTTTACTTCAGAACCAAAATTACTAAGCTTAAACAAATCCAAAAAGATGTTAAATAAATACTAACGGTGCCACCTGAAAAATCAGTAATGTGTGTTGAATTGTTCAATCATTGATTTTATAAAAAACAAGTCCGAATATTTTATCTTTGACATAAATTCATCTTTTTTATCAGTTAAAAACTACATGTGGTTTAAATAGTATAAACACATAATATTTGTCTTTATTATATTAGGATAATGACAATTATAGTGTAACATAACATTAGACAACAGTTTGAAAAACGTAATAATGATAAAGTATGCATGGAAGGGAGGCAACTGTTACAAGCCGCGTAGTAATTGGCATTATTTAAAAACTGCAGATCAAAACTGCAGACACGACAGTAGTTCAATGATTATCGTATTTTATCAATTTAACGCATACTTAAGTACCAAGTCAATATTTTCCCAGATGGAAATATTTATATTAGTGGTACTACATTAATGTTCATGTTTAAGAAAGTAATTAATCTTATATTTGTAATAAAACAAGTTTTAAGTACCCAAGGTAGAAACATCTACATGTACCTCTATTCTATTATAGTTCGGCGTGTTAAATTTCATATCCATTGTTCCATCATGTAAACTGTATACTTTTTTTCAGATTAACTGTGAGGTAAACATTATTTATTACCGTAAGTCCATTTCGTAAGTTATAAAAGAGTTTTTTGTAGTGAATGAGTCATATCAATTGTTATATGTATTGTAGATAGAAAAAGTCAACTAACGTTAATAAAGACAGCGTTGATGTAACTTGACGATCCCGTCTTCTTATGAACCATCAACAAAGGTCTGTATCGGTCGCCTGTTTAGTTAAAATAACACAAATAAACTATACAAGTCTGTATCTTACGTATCAATGAGAAAACTACATATTTACCCTTACTACAATGACCAATGAATTACAAATAACTGTTAAGATATGTGCTTAAATTTCCACATTAGAAATAACATAGGATGTAATATATTAAGGCATCATGGAACGCGTGGTCCAGCAATAAAGCATCGGATCCATGATAGGATGGACGAGGGATCGATCATCCGCATCTGCATATGCTTAATAGTGATTCTACCCAGGAAGACTTCGAGCATGATTTGTATACGTTGTATATATAATAATTTAAAATTAGTCAGTTTAAACTAAATAAGTGTTAAGATGTCTGCAAAGTTTTCAAATAAGAAATATAAATGGAAACCAAGGTAATGCGAGATCAACGAAGTCAGTATTGCAATTGACAATGACGGTGACTTTAAACAATAACACATCTTACGTCTAGTTGAATATAAGAAAACTAAGGCATGGTGGACATTATTCAAATATAGATATCTTGCACACATGATAGAGACAGCATATCATAGTGATTTACAAATGAATTAAAAAGTCAGTTCCCGGTTTTCGTAGAATGTTTATTGATGTCATTGTTGAAATATTTGCATAAGTTTATATGGAAATAAGGAAATAAGGTATTAACCCATATTATACCGTACATTGACAATGTTTACCTTTTTCTGTGCTGTTGTTATTATATTTTGTATAGAATCAAAGTACTCTAAAGCTTACAATATAAAATAATAATTCATTAATCACAAAACATGATATCATTACCGGGGATGGCTGCGCCCTTTCTGTTCTTGTCACGGTAATGGATATGTTTTGCAATTGCGTCGATCTCCTCTTCCGGTTTTCTGTCAACTACTGTTTCAATTATCTGAAATTTCCATGAATATATTTTAGATAATTCATTCTTACTTATCAATGCAATACTTTGGTTTGTTAGTTTGAACACTATCTATTAGTTATCAACATATTACTTAAACTTATATTCAAATATACAGTGATACATAAAACTAGAATTGAGAAGAAGGCTATTTCTAGCTGGTGCATAATCTCTCTTCCGAATATCTTACAAGGATTATACAATGGTGTAACAAATGCGAAGAAGACAAATTAATTACTAGACAAAGGATTATAAGCAGCGCTTGAGATGAAATAATTATATGTTACTATGTCTTTGGTTTGTTCTTATCCTCATTTTCCGTGACTATATCATTGTTTTAATAATATGTGTTACGTCGGGAATTGTTCAATTGACTAAAACCAATAAGAAAATTATACAGGTTTACAATGCGATTATAAATGTAGCATTACATAGTGTAATTTATGTATATAAACAACAACGTGTACAAATCTTATCAACTGATGGGTTATTTTAGTTCCAAACCAATTGCTTTATAATTGAACAGTTGTATATGTAACACTTCTTATTAGTTAAACAATAAAACGGTGATATGATGCTATGTGTATATACGTATATTCAATACAGTCACGTTCATAGTAGTTATACAATATCTAATATATATATTGAAACTTACAAAACATTTACATACCCCCTTCACACACATATATAGAACGCCATTTTCAAGACTCTTCAGGTTATATATCCAGTTTTACTGGTGGAGGAAGACATCAAAATGAATCTGAATAGAACCATCGTCATTTCGCAAGAAACTTTCAAATGTTTACATAAAGTTTTTGGAGGTCGATCCTACGACCTTAAAGGAGATAGTTCTTAAGACAACGGCTTAGACCACTCGACCACGAAGGACCCCTTCCGAGACTGAATTTTATAATATTAGAACCAAATCAGACGATCACAAATATTGCATTTTTTATACTATTTGTTGTTTCTTTTTTTAAAAATAAAATGAGTTAAACAGATTGTTAAATATTCTGCAGGATGTATGAAATGAAATATATATCAAATTACCTCGTACTGAATTTCCATTTGTTCGGTATTGATGGAAACAAAATCTTGAAACTCATCCACTTTGATCGGTTGGCTATCAAATATTAATGAGTGAACCACGGCGTTGTGAAGGTATTCGTATTGTACCTAAATAGACGGAATATGGTTATAGGGCTCTATTGATGCTTGTATTTATTGTTGCGTTTGAGAATTACATGTCTAAAATTTACAAAGAGTGTTAAATAAAAAGTGCATGTTTTATGTTTTTATCGAATTATTGTGTTAAGCATACAGTGTTTAACCGTTATTTTTAATACATTACATTTCATACATATCCAGTTTTATTAATGCACGAATCGCAAGTAGCTGATACATGTCCTAGCAAACTGTTCTTGGACCAATCTAGACATGAATCAATGAGCGGAAATTGATATTAAACAGATTCTTTAACAAACAACTCGGTTAATGTCAACTGTTGTTTTGAAATGGAACCTAGTATAGAACGAGGAAATATATGTTCAGTTGAAACATATCAATAGCACATTGCGTGCATATTGATATGTGTGCGAATCTCTCAATATATTGATAATTCCCGTCAAAAATTTACGTGGATTGCAACTGTACTTTCTAACACCAACAGTGCATTTGACAATTTGTATTTATTTCCAAATCAAGAACATAAAACAATATTGAAAATAAATCATTAAACTTATGATTGCGAGATATCACTTTTTTTAGTCACTAATTCAGTTACCTCATTTTGAACCATGTTGACCCTCTGTCCTCTCATACCCATCACACATCCAAATACATCTACTGACTTCTCGGTTTCTCCTTCTGCAGTTAGACTGTCGAGTGCTATATATGTCCCAGTTCGGCCGATTCCGGCACTGGAAGTCAGACAAGTATAACAGTTTGAATGTCTAGTGCTATATATGTTCCAGTTCGGCCGATACCGGCACTGCCAATCCGACAAGTATAACAGTTAGAATGTCTAGTGCTATATATGTTCCAGTTCGGCCGATACCGGCACTGCCAATCAGACAAGTATAACAGTTAGAATGTCTAGTGCTACATATGTTCCAGTTCGGCCGATACCGGCACTGCCAATCAGACAAGTATAACAGTTAGAATGTCTAGTGCTACATATGTTCCAGTTCGGCCGATACCGGCACTGCCAATCCGACAAGTATAACAGTTAGAATGTCTAGTGCTACATATGTTCCAGTTCGGCCGATACCGGCACTGCCAATCAGACAAGTATAACAGTTAGAATGTCTAGTGCTATATATGTTCCAGTTCGGCCGATACCGGCACTGTCAATCAGACATGTATAACCTATATAATTAGATATAATACATTGCTTTTGAATACAATCTTAGCAGTACAAACTGCTATATATTTTAGATTATACCTCTGACGCAGGCTGCCAATCAAACACTTCGATAACACTATCAGCGATCGATATTGCTTGGTTCACCGCTATTTTTCTAAGAAAGGTCAACTATGTCTAAATAAATACTACATTGTGTTTATTTACTTGGACAAAAAATGCCACGTGGCCATTGAATGGAGAGATAGTCATTCTCGCGTCAGGTCAATACTTTGGATATATAAGTTATTATTGAACAACCAACGAATTTTGTTTGACAAATAAAAACACTAATAACCCATGTATGATCCATAACAAAGTAAAACATACCTGCAATGTACAATAATCGGACCACATAATCCCGTCTGTATACTTTGTACCGTTTGTCTAAACTCTATCAGGCTTGTGACGGTATCCGGCACACTTCTGTCTGGCCAGGCCGTGAAATGTATCTGATGTAATGTCCGTTGCAATGGATACTGTGTTATATTAATATATAACATTATATAATGAGAAACATGTTTATTTACGTTATCTTAAAGAAATTACTAATGTTTTAAATGCGGCATTGATATACTTTTGGTAGACGATACAATAAGTATACTCATATATCATACCCAACAAATCCTCGTTATGTTTGTGAAAACAGGCGTTAAATAAGTACATTGTAAAATATGACATAGGCACCTTTTAATAAAGATATCCATAAGTCATGACAAAAAAATAAGACATTTCTATATTCAAATTGCTTAATAAATTACAAAACATCGATGCAAGTAGGAGAGGATACAAGACATTAACACAATAGGTAGAACTAGATATACTATGTTCTATTAGAACATATAGCAATAGGTAGAATATATATATCAACACCCTTCAGATATGCCCTGTGGTTTCATTGGTTGATGATATTAGATTCGCTGGTATTTAAAACTGCAGATATCGCCGGTAAAATTACCACCTTTTCGCACTGATGTATCACTACGTCGTTTGTTAACAACGTCAATGAAAACAGTGTAAACATTAGTTTAAATTACTAGACATTTATAAAATGTTAAAAATGTATATGAAGTAAATCGAAAAAATGGCGATATAATTTTGTTTTTTACTCTAATCTACTTTTTACTGATATACGTCATATGGCTGAACAGTAAGTTCAATTAAGATCCTTGTCGCTTGAGTAACTCAGTTCAGCGGAAGAGTTATAATGATAAAACGTATAATTGCTATTGCGTTAGGTATGCTGTAACGACGTCGTCGTTAAACATTATATATTTGTGACCATTAAAATCCTTTACGTTACATACGATCGCAAATCTTAAAATTACAGTATACTTAATTCTATAGTTAAGTTAGACAAGATAATGGAGCAAACGTTAACCCTAATATATCAGTTAGCCAAGATAATTCGGTTAGTTCAGTCGATTTTATCAATATATTGATCCAGGGGAGTGGGGGTGGGGGGGGGGGGGGGGGCGGCGTGAATTAGACACACCATCCGGCAACTGTAACATACAACATTGCTTCTCAATGACATTCGTCTCTCACCACTGATTGAAGTGTGAAGGTAATTAGTTACTTGCGGCGATGTGTGTGCTGGAGTACTGGTTAACCTTCAAGGATCACATGAAATAGTGGTTGGGTTAGCTTATCGTCTGTTAACTATCAATGGCATAAACCTGACGCTTAATATTCAAATAAATCAAAACAAAGAATTAAACTTTTTTGTAACAGTATTTAATATAAGAACATACTTTAGATACGTTGAATACTCTGACGATAAATTCAGCAAAGACGTCCTCCCTCTCACATAACACAGTGACGTCACCGTAACTGATGGTTTGTTCAGTGTCCGGCCAGTACTACTCACATTTCATTTTCTGTAGTTACGATAGGTACATGTAATAATGTTATACTATGTAGTTTATTAAAGGAGTTGTTTCCCTTGATTGAAAATGTAAAACGTTCTAATATTCGAATCGTTTCACTTTCAACTACCAGTGGGTAAATAAACTCACATTTATCATATTGAAACAATGCCATCTTTGGGCATTTTTTTTCTTATATTTAAAGCAGCATACACGCGTATATACTATTGATATCACGGGCTTAATTTCTTATTGATAAATGGTGCATTGTTTCATATATATGCACTTACGTTATAGAACATAATAAAAAACATACACTTGTAGTGTTGATTAGTTATTCTTTGTTCATTGCACTACAACGTGACACTACAATTAACTATATAACTACAACGTAACACTATAGTATAACTACATCATAAACACAATTTGTCAACATTTACCCCGACTTTCATCAGATTAGTAAGCATAACGACCTTCTCTACCTTCTCCTGCCCAACCATCATCCAGAACGTCACAAAATCGTCCATGTGCTGGCTCGTAGGACCTACATGTAAGTAAAAGTGTTTGTTGTTGCTCATAAATGTTTGAAGGATACGTAAAGACGTTTGAGAAACCCTACAGCGTAAGTTACGCCAATTTGATATAACTGTTTCAGCTGCCTGGTGGACATTCTAATGAAAATACATATGTCAAGCTTCTCAGAGAAATTGTGATATATAATAATATGACGTCATGGAAAATTTATTTAATTCTGATGATGTTTTAAGGTAGTGTTATGACTGTGCACATGTAGGTGCAATGCTATAAAAATGTTATTACCAATTATAAATATAAATATAAAATTTAGATTATACTTAAAATGTATAAAATTAAAATGCAATCAATATCAAATCAAACATGCATAGCATTATAAATAACTTACCTAGAGACGCAATGTATGCATTGGTCTTGTTGTATCCCTGTAACAATTAATATCATACTTAGTAGCATGTAAATGAAACTGTTTCAGAAATTAAAAGTCTTGATCTAACAGTTTGTAAAGAGTTAAACAATAATTTTCTTATATATAAGAAAAACACAATTCGCCTGTATTAGATATTTGTCATTTCCGAAAAGACATGCCGATATCAATTATACATACGTCTAAAAAACTGGCGTTGATAAAATCCGTACTGCCACTTAGTAGATGGACTCTTGAAACGTCATCTGAAATAGATGAGAAAAGCGGGGCGGTAGTGTAATGGATAGCGTGTTGGATAGAGTGTTGGCAACTGTCGTAAGAGGTAACGGGTTCGATAACCAGCTCGATCTGACGCCTTTCATAAAACAGCACTCAGTACTGGTTCTACGCAGGAAGCGGACTCGACAGACGTTCATATAAGCTCTAAGCTTTCATCGCAATCGAGCTGAAATAAATGAGTATAGACTAAATAGATGAAGAATAATTAGTGCTAACAGCAACCGTTCATCGTTAATTAACAATCTGTATTTCAGAAACTTCACATTACGGCAACTAGAACTCTATTATTATTATTATCGGAATTATATGTTTTCGAAATTTAATAATTTGTGACTTTGACCATCAACACAACTTACATGGGTAGATGCGTCTGTATCTGTTCTTCCAAACATTTGATGGTTTTGACGCGTCAGTATACGGTCTAGTTAGTCCTTTTGGGAATTTCTGAAAAAAAATAATCACATTAAATGTAATGATCAAGATGTAGAGTACCTATTAAAAAGTAAAACTTCGGAATATTGTTCACTACATGCATGTACAAATAAAATATGAAATGGCAATGTGCTATTTCTTCAGGAAATATCATTAAAATATAAAATTACACTTTCTTTAGTAGGACGACGATTCTTTTATTTGCTATTATTTACTTATAAAGGTATTATTGTTCCATGTGTGTGTGTTTTAAGAGGTTAATTTATAAGACTGATTGATTGACTGAATATCTAGCGTCAGTTTTATGTCATCGAGGGCTAACAGAAAATTATCGGTTAAGCATTGAAACCACTGTTGCCTGGGATCCTGGAAGGTAAATCGGTACTCAAACACACCCCATCTCCGGAAGTAACTGATAACATTCCCACTAGAATCAGCGGTGAGAAACGAATGATAATGAGACGCAATGTCGTATATGAACCATCACGGAGGTTTTGGCCGGGCGGGGATTCGAACTCACAACCCCAGTAGTGATAGTTAATTTATAAGAAATGCATATATATTCAACAATATGGTTAACATTTTTTACCAACTCTACATAGTTTCGGCGTATACTGGTTTACATACCTGGAACTCCTTCTCAAAATCTATTTTCTGGTTAACATATTCCAGTAGACCGTCAACTTGAATTCTACTTCTCTTTAAACCAGCAATTTTATAATATGTGTCTGTCTGTGTATCAGCTGATAAAATAATGAAGTGTGGCCACTAATTTACAATATTGAACTATATTAAGTGTTAGTTAAATGTGTCTCATTTTGAACAACGACAATTGAACACGAATCCTATAACATAAAGTAATGTTTTTCAGTGACTAATTTACGCCTTTACGGTTTGTTTGATATTTGTTTGAACCAGAATGAACATTTCAAAATACATAGCAAATATAATTTGATCATATATTAATCACGTATGTTAAAATAATCGATTGGACGCACAAAACGTGCCCACGAATAGAAGATTTGCGAAATTATGCCAACAAGCACCATTTGTTTAAAATTATCTTTGTTTTTATAGAACTATATATCCAGTGTTTTAACATCTTCTTTTTACTTCAACACATATTTATTGCGTCATAGCTGAAATTAAAACATTAAAATAGTACAGATGCACAATTAATTCATAAATGATACATCCAAATTGTTTCATTTTGAATAACTCGAATACAAAAAGAATCCTGTAACATGGATTCAGATAATGTGTATAATATTAAGTTTTGCTTAATTCATTATTATTTTGTATACGTCATAACTGTTACAGTACTTATCGCTTTTAAATATGAACACTTTCTTAAACAGATACTTAGTCATGTGTCCACTTTTACCAAAGTACAAAGTTAAACCAATATAGAGTTTCTGTTTTCACTTACTATTAATTATATCGGCAGATTCTTCATCAATTTCCTCTAACGCATCGTCTGCATCCACGTCGGTCTCCTGATTGTACGGCGATGATAGACGAATCGACCTTTGTGGTACTGCATGTAGTTGACCACTTAAACCTGTTGTTTCAATACTTACAGCTTTGTCTTCTGTTGTATTTTTCACTTTGTTTGGAATAGCATAGATGAAACCTGTAATTATTAGATTTTTTTAATAGAATAGCCCATGTATTACATTACTAGTAAAGTTCAAAATTGCCGTAACCGGTGTACATCTTGAAATGGCACAAAGTGCATTAAATGACTTTTTTAAATTGGACCACCGACCAACCCTTACAGTCGTTAAATAAATTGGTTAAACAGTGCAAAATGCAATAAAATTTTCTCAAATAGTAAGTATTTGACAATATATAATTAACTCGCTCAAATACGTATTTATAAATACCTAGACCATACCTTGGTCTTGAAATTTGCACGAGCAGTTCATGATATTGCCAAATATAGAAAGCAAGTGTGTGAAGTTGTTAATTATAAATAATGATCACACAAGATATCAAAAACTATCATAAAATAAATTTCAACACAAAATGTATCGTACTTATATCAGGGTTGTTGTCATTCAATTGAGTGGGTAAAATTGTTTTGTCATTGTTTCGTGTTGCAGTCTTTTTTCTGAAATTAAATAAAAGAAGAAAAACATGTTTGTAGAAACAAAACATTTATTCAACGACAAACGAATAACGGGCCAAATAACGAAGACGATACATTGGATACTTGCGTACCATTCATTAGAAAGACCAATTCGCCACAAACAAAACATTGTCAAACAATCCATTAAGTGACTTAATTAGATACACACATCTTAATATACGCATTGGAACGACAAAATTAACATTGTGGAACGGTGACTCATGCGTTTTTCGCACTTTCACTATAGAACAAATGATTGAGATATGATATATTTAGGCTCATATAAACACGTATGTAATACAGAAAATGATTGTTCGGTTCGCAAAAAAGTGTTGATTATAATAAAATTATAATGTTGTAAACATTTACTTATGTGGAAAATGACGTATTGAAATAGCATGAGACTATAAGACTATCATACGCTAATATGTCCTAGTAAACTAAATTAAACGCAATACAATACTGATATGTTTATTATTATATCTTTTAATGAATCTAACACAATGGTAAACTAAAAAATGGTAATATAAATTAGTATTAGTATATGGATCAAGAAAACAACATAAATATTATTATTTAATCTAGTCTAGTAAGTTAGATAATGTAATGAATATAACACCATTTATATTATTATAATCTTTAATCAGTACAAATTATATCAAGCTATATATACCTTCGCATCATGAATACAAAGACAAGTACAGCTCCAGTAACAAGTAATATAAAGACACCTCCAACTGATCCAGCTATTATACCAACTGGTACTGTATCCTCATCCCCGGCTTGTGGCGTTGCTTCTGTTTGTCCGGCAGTCGTAGTCAACGTAGCTTTATCAGCAGATGTCACCGAGCTTGACGTCTGTTGAATGGCTATAAAACACATTTCGAAAGTTTAGAAAATCTGTGAAATGTTGGCAGTTTTAGTCCGATGCATGGGTTAGCAGCGGCCTATATTCACTCATTATGAATAAGAATCATGTTAGAACTTAACTTTAACACCGTTATAAAACACTCAATATATTTTCATTATGAAATTCCCACTTTAAAGTTGTTAAAGATTCATTTTGTTTCTGCCACGACGGGAAGAAATTGTAGGAGTGGTTATTGGATAACAGTTTTATTATGTACCTATTTGTTCGGTGTCTATCTGTTAAATACACCATTTATTGACTGCTTGAAGATTATACGATTCGTGTGTATTTGTTTACAGTTAAGAGTACTTGCGCTCACAAGCTCCTCCCTGGAATTTCAAATCGTTGGTATTTGGAGTTTGCTTTGAAACTGTATAAAATAAACGCTTTTTGGAAATAGTTTTATTAATTAAATGTATTAACAATTATCTACTAGTTTTAAAACCATAACAAAAATAATGGTGACAGTTAAATTTTAAACACAAAAAGCTTATCTGGTTTAAATAAAATATTCCAAAGCCATGTTGCGGATTTCATATGGTAGTTGACGCTGTAAAAGTACTAGTGAATGTTTCAAAATATTTACTGAATGTAAGTATAATTTCCACCTGGTCATAAATGATATATAAGATATAGCGTTATATTAGTATACACATACCCTTTAATTACTTAATACTAACATAATTGGGACATTGCTCTTCAATGAATACATGTGCGTTAAGATTAGCAAATGTTAAGTTAAAGCAATCATGGATACAGGGATACTCGTTATCAACAGTAACTATTATTATGAAACATTTAACATGTATGTACTAACACTTAAAAAAATAATATTATAACGTACGTTCTAATAATTGACCTAAATAGATAAAAAACGTTTCTAAAGTAAAATTGTTTTATTTTTAGATCGAGGAAGTTATTATATAAAGGATCAATACTATCATTTAAATTGTTGAAAGAGCTAAGGACTTACTTGTTTCATTTGTATGTTCTACTGAACCACACGATGGTCTTAATACTCTATTATGACATCCGAATAAACATCCACCAGTATTATCACAAACTGACGAACCATTTGATGGATTGTTACAGTTAATATTGCATTTATATTCACAGAAAGGTCCATAGTGTGTTTGATTGGAATCGTTACAGTGTCCATTGACAATATCGCATTTTCTGTCTAAGCAATTGGAATTACACGATTCGTTACATAACCTTCCCCAGTAACCGTCAGTACAAGTTACACATACAATTCCATTATAAAACTGAAAATCAGGACAGTGGCAACCACTTGGTGATTGTAAACACGGATAACAGACACCATCATATTTCATGTAATATCCCTCTATACATCCTTCATTACATAAACCTGTAGACTTATCACATATATTGTTCATGCATCCATCTGGACAATCCGATTGACATGTTGAATTCCATCTTCCAGGAGTACATGAATCACAAACATATGATGAAGAACACGACGTACAACCCGGATAACATTGACTACATGCGTATCCATCACCATAGCTAACGAGGTGAAACCCGTCGAGGCATGTGTTGCAGTGACTGGTGTTCGTGCATGATTTACAGATGGCCGTGCAGACTAAGCAGTAACCATAATTATCGGAATAATAATGCTGATGATAACCGTCAATACATCCATGTGTACAATCGGTTAGAGAACATGCTCCGTATTTACAGATATTACAATTGTTTCCACATGTTTTGGAGTAATATCCTGATATACAATTTGAACAGAATGTGCTGTTACAATTTATACAGTTTATTGGACATTGAAAACAATATGAAAACGTTTCCGATACAATTCTATAAAATCCATCATCACACACTTTACAATAATTAACTTCTGTACATGAGCTGCAATTGTCTCGACAAGAAAAACAGTTTCCGTTTGTATTGTAGTGGCCGTCTTTACACTGTGTACATGTACCGTCGGTATTACACCTCACACAATTTGCATTGTCACACGATGCATTAGCGCTGCAGGTAAGAACTAAAATATGCATACTATCATAAGTATTTTAATGCATGTACATGTAATCATAATCAAAAACAGTATTTAACTATTCATACGACACGATATGGTAATGATTATAATTATAATGATTCATACGACATCATGATGACTGAGAAATATTCGAGAAATATATAGTAATAGATTGAAGGCTAAGAGATACATTTGATCATTTCAGATTGATAATTTAATACTGTACGTGACCGACAAGATATATACAATGTTCACTAGGAGGCGTAGTATTATGTGGTAGTATTTGGTGTGCATGTATATAAGGTTAACTGTACATGAACAGCAATATAGTATTTAATCAATAATGTCACACGATATTATATTATTAAGCTTTATGTATGCTAGCACTTCCCTTACAACACTAATGTATAAGTGGGCATATATTGTTCAACTGAATTATTATTTAGCATACTATTTTAAATTGATTTTACCATTATGATCTAAACAAGAAAGTTGTTTGACACTCCGCGCATGAATTAAACTGTAGAAACCACATAAGCAGCAGGAATGTAAACTTACCAAAAAGTGCACACATACGATATGCTCAAACTGTGTATGTGTGTAAAGTCATTTCATTTATATACTAGTGGTTACGTCCTAAAATAAAGAACAGCATGCAATTAGACGTACAGACTAAAATAGACATTATGACGACATAAACACACATATGTTAAGCAATGTAAAAAATAAAAACAAATGCTATTAAATCTAACTTACTTTCTTATTCATTTTGCATTTCAATCATTTGGCCGTTCAAGTTCCATACTACTTTACCATGAGAAACTGATACGTAGTAGAAGTAATAGTAGTAGTAGTAGTAATGATAGTAGTAGTAGTAGTAGTAGTAGTAGTAGTAGTAGTAGTAGTAGTAGTAGAAGAAATAGTAGTAGTAGTAGCAGAAGTAGTAGCAATAGTAATAACAGCAGTAAAAGTAGTAGTAGTAGTAGTAGTAGAAGTAGTAGAACTAGTAGTTGATCTTTAACCCCTGTGACATATTCACACGTGTTGGTCGTGTCATTTAAAACATTTATTCTGAAGCGATGATAAATTATGATCAATATAAGAAGATACTGAATATTAACAAAAACTATACCTTACATACAACGTCTTCAGGAGTTTATTTAACGGAATACAAAATATCCACAATTTAAAATCCATATAACCACAATCTGTTTATATAGCACTAGATTCAAATTGCATGACAGTTTGAATAAGTGTAGTGATACGTGATTTCTCTACGCAACTTTAAGCCTGAATGATCAGTATAATGTAGATATAGACCAATTCATATACCGATGATATTTAATATGGAAACTTCCTCATTCGTTTTATGAATGGGCTCTTGCTTTGTTCTGTATTGACACTGTGTACGATTTATAAACATATTACACCTATAAGCCTGTTAGGTACTTGCAAAATATTTTAACTTGTCAAAAAAGAGTGTATTATATAACATGGCGCGCATTGTTATTTGATTGTGCACGCTATATCAAAGTGTAAAGGAAATGTGTAAAAATATCATGCTTCTTTGAAAATAGACCCATCTTTTTAAAATTGATACCAAACATTATTTCACACTAAATTGTCAAATAACTTCACAACAATGTGTCATTAGCACCATTTGGTACATATGAGAGCACCATTAATTTCTCTTAAATTAAGATAATTAGACAAGAATTTTTTTCTGTGAAAAGAATCCATTGCTGTTGTAGACGTTCGCCGATTTTTATAGTACATTGAGTAGGACAATGCCAATGATGTAAACTTTAAACCCACGGTTTAAGAGACTAAAGTATAGAAACTTAGATAACCTAGCTATATTTATTATTTGTATAAGGTGATCTGAATGTGTTAATGAAGTTGAATTACTATCACATAAGTAGTTTGTTCTGACACAGTCTGCAGATCACTTAACTCTCACTGCTGAGGTTGTAGGTTCAAGTCCCGATCGGTTCAAAAACATTATGTGAGAAAGTTTGCCAGTTAGTTGCGGAAGGACGGCGGTTCTACGCAGATTCGGTCTGATGTCTTTCTCTACCAATAAAACATCATATGCCAGATATAACTTGATATGTGTTGAAAATAGCGCTAAACCCCATTATAAAACAGCACAAATAACATTTTACTTACACTGACGTCTAGAGTAGTTGTATTCAACGGAGGAGGGATTCCCATATAAATAATCCAAATATACGTTCATATGGAATTCCCAAACAGTTTCCTTTTATTATAATTTCTTTCCGTTTATGAAGATTTTGTTAATGAGATGACTACTGTCGTCACCTTATGTTTAAACTCAAGACCCATGGATTGATAGTCAGACGCGTAACCGACTGAGCTAATTGGTCCCGTCGTTTTACAAACCGTTTTCTTCGCTTCATGATTTCCAATACACGCAGGTGTAGATCTTTTAACAAGTTTAGTATAATAACCATGCAGTGTAATTGATGAAAGGTTGAACAAGAATAGTTGTACATTAGTAATATAGTTTCGTATAATGACAAATTATTATTATTTCAAAAGCTTTTAATTGAAAATATTATAGTTCATTTTTGACACATCAGTAGACTATTTCTCTAAACTCATATAAGAGAACGTTTAAAATAAATTTCACGTAAATAATCGCATGCATGTAATCTTACTGTGTATTATACTATAGACCTCCGTATTACTCACGCTACATTTTAGTATAAAATGGGTTTTATAAAATAACTTAATTATAACGTAATTATTATCATTTATGTATTAACTCATACTATATCCGGTGTATATTATTGTACCTCTATAAACATATATTCGTATATGGAAATGGAACGAGTCGACGACCATGTTCATTGCACATTATTGATATACAGTCAAACCTTTGATGACTGTCGTCACCTAATGCCTGAACTTAAAAAGTTAAGCTTCTAATACAAAATAATCACACACAGATATAGTTATTCATGCAAGGTTGATAATAAACAAACTTCCTTGTTCGTTTTTCAAACTGGTTTCTTCACAGATTTCTACACGGGTGTAGAAATTTTAAAAAGTTTAGTATAATAACAATGCGGTGTAATTTATGAAAGGTTGAACAAGAATAGTTGTTTATTAAGTTATATAGTTTCTGAAATTGACAAAAAGCTTTCAATTAAACATATTGTACTTTCATTTTTGAAGACATATTAGTAGAATATTTTTTTTCTAAACGTATATCAGATAACCATTAACGTTTAAAGTACATTTCACGTAAATAATAGCATGAATATAATCTTACTGTGTATTATACTATAGACATCTGTATTACTCACGCTACATTGTAGTATAAAATGGGTTTATACAATAACTTAATGAATGTAATTATTATCATTTATGTATTAACTCATACTATATCAGGTTATTGTACCTCTACAAACATATATTCGTATATTGAAATGGAACGAGTCGACGACCATGTTCATTGCACATTATTGATATACAGTCAAACCGTTGTTAGCGGTCATCTCTATTAAGCAACCACTTGTCTTAAGCAGCCATATTTACTATTTCCCATTTCCATGCTTTTAAAGCAAATTAACCTGAATGAAGAAAGAAAACTGTCTTAAAAGGCAACGTTCGCTTCTTCCCTTGACTTGCTGCTTAACACTTGTTGAACTGTATAGTGTTACGGATCATATTAAGAACACTTTAAAGTGCCATAAAATCACTTTTATTTAAAAAAATATTCGTAATTATTTTTTTTTCAAACATGACTATCCGATAACAATATGTGCTGGTAAGAAATTCGATTATTTGTATTATCAGATATATTTTAATTAAAACATAAAACAACACACTTTTAGATAAATGTTTGTATCTATCGAGCGCTAAGCACTGTTTCTTACATGATAAGTCATTGTTTTGCCTTGACATGGGTAAAAATAGACGAAAGGAGGCACAAGTAATAGTGAACGATTCTGGTTGCTCAATATTTTATAGCCATTTTATGGTACATGACACAAATTGGCTTCATGGCACCGGATCCTTGAAGTTTCACTATTACTAAATCTTGTACTTACAGATTTAAAGGAAACAAAACAAAACGTTTATTTTGACTACATCAGCCAAAATATGTGACAATGCCTAAATGTACCTAATATGTTGTTTATCCAACGCTTTATCAATGTTTAAAGTGTATTATAAGGTAAATGATGTTTTGTTCATGAATAAAGATTCTATAACCTTTCTTAAGTTTGTATCAACAGTCAAACCTGTGTGAACGATAACCTCTGTTCAGCAGCCATTTGTCTTAAGCAGCCACATTTGCTATTTTCAATTTTCATGCTTTCAGAGCTATTTAATCTGTATTATGCAATAACCTGTCTTAAAAGGCCACTTTTGCGTCTTCCCTTGACTGGCCGCTTCAGAACGGTTTGACTTTATTACCATTTTCTCCTCCTGTGTTTAGATCCTATTTCATTTTTTTTTATATTTTCGATCGAGCTTTATTAGGGTTATATTAACATTGCTTTTGGAAGTGTTTTCAAAAATTGGGTTCGATTTGATTGCGGCATCTACACAATATGTGGTTTTTATATTTTTTCTCCTTCATTTCATATCGTTTTCGCATTTATTCTAGATATAATTTGATAACATTTCCATTATACAATATATATGTTGTATATAATATAGTTTGCAATATAATTGTTTATACACTTACGTATATGCTTCCATGATTGTGTGTGTTGGCGGGCGTGCAAGCGTTCGTTACTTCAATGTTAAGTTGTACTGTATACATGTACTTGTTTGTTGAAATACATTTTTCAGGTATTGTACTCTTTAATATTGGAGGCTAATAAAGATCATATAAATTATGAAAATGTGCATGCTATTACATGTTTCACTTTGGGGACCATGCATTTGAAGAGGCCTATCATTTGGGAAGACGGACTAGAAAATGTGAAATAACAGGCATTGCCAGTCGTTGTGTGGTCATCAATATATTGGCATAAACTTACTTATACAGTTATATACATAGCTTTAAATCTTATTTCAAACATTAACATTTTCATATTTAGCTTGCATAACTGTACTGTATGGAGTTATCTCCCCGGACACGTGGCTTAAATCTGTATATGTAGACATACCGCCAATATCTCCAATGATATTATATGTTTACGATGACTTATATAAATACATGCATGAAAAAATATTTAATCATGTACTTCATATATCATCATATACTAGTACATGTAGTAAGATATTTTGATAAAACAACAAACTGTGTTCCTTTTTCAAGCATACCGGATTTTGAAGAGTTCAATGATTCCTCCCAACCACAAACTGGTCATGTTCTTTTAATTCCACACAGCCGTGTATTTTATATAGGTGTATATGTACAACGGCTAGCTTATTATATGATAATTCATTAAATTTTGATGTTTTGCTAAGATACGAACGTTGCCAATTTTTGCTATATTTAACATTATTTGATCTATGGAAGACGGAGCTTGTTTTTTCAATACTTTAAGCAATGTGCTGTATTATCGGTGCCACTTTATTTGGAATATCATAATACGTAACATAAGTTATCCCAACATGGGATCAGCGTGTACCTTGGTTTTACAATTAAGTTCATATCGTAAAAAATATACTAATTAATTTCCTTACACACGCGTAGAAAACATTTTAATCCAATAGCAGCTTTTTTGTAACACTTTTTTGTAACACTGAAATATATTCAAAGAGCATATAGTTGAAATTTCTGCACTGGATATAAAAAACATGTCTGTGTTATATAAGAGGCAACACTGACTTATTCTGTCTGAATTATTGTATACTTATATCTAAATCTTATATACATTTTGTTATTCATTTATATTACTTGTATAATACATGTATATAATGTGTATTCTTATATAAAACAATAAATCAACCCCATGATGACAAGAACAACGCCATATTCAACAATTTCTCGGTCATGCCACGATCAGTTTGCTTGAGACACCATCTATCCTGCTTAAAATCAAGGTATACAAAGTCATATTTGATTGACTGACAAGTCCTAGAAATAGCATTGCAAATGTTGACCACTAAGATGTGAAGCTTTTATTATCATATCATATATAAGTGGTTGATATGACTATACTTTGGGCGGAAACGTACAACATATTACTAGCGAGATCATAACCCTACCATTGGCCAAACATATCGTGTTTTGTCTGAGCATATTTTTGTAGTATAGTTGTGTTTATGATTCACGTTTTCTTAACGACCGAAATATAAAGTATTACTTGTGTCAGGGATGTTTTCATATGACGGATCGGTACCAGAAGCAGAAGCATTGTCTGTCAAAGAGGGGTAATTTCTGGAAATGAAAACTTTTTGAATACAGTAATACATTGACTTAAGAATGTTGGGTGTCGTAAGATTCTAAAAATAAAAATATTAAGAATAGTTTATAATTTAGTTAAAAATAATCAAAATGAGAATAATCACAAAAAGGTATATTGTACGTTGCCTTCTCTAAAATATATCTTAATACAATTGTACAACTTTTTGAAAAGAAAAGAATTTTTAAAAAAATGGTTTTTGAAAAATGTTATTCTACTTAAAGGTATCCCTACCCTATCAGTAATACCAAAAGTTGAAGAAAGCTATTGTAAAACATTTATCATCAACAAACAGACATGTTCGTGGTTTAAATCGTTCAATAAATCCATACACATCAGATTGAAGGTAAAATAGTTGCTTCTTAAAAGCAATACAACGTCAATTTAATATTCGTTAAAATGAATATCGATATATATATATATATATATATATAAACATCCTAACCAACATCCTTAAATGAACAGTTCGTTCTGTTGAATAAGTTGATAAATAAAATGCATTGACTTTTAAATTGAACTTTGTTATATTTAACGAATCTATTTTACCAATGAGAAATGTGGGCAGAGATTATGATTGACCCGATGAAGTTAGTTGAGGAAAATAGCCGATCGCGTATGAAAATATTACAGGAGTTTCAAGTGTTATTCATGAATATTATTATAAACCATATCTTACATTGTTTTCAGTAGTTGGTTTAACGGAATAGAAAATGTCCATATTCAAATCAAAATAACCACATGTGTTTACGTAGGAATTCATTCAAGCACTAGTTTCTAATTACATGTGTGTGGCATTTTGAACAAATGTATGGGTACGTGACTTCCCAACGTTAAGCCTGAATGATCAGTGTATTGTGAACATATACCAATGCACGTACGGATAATATTTAGTATACAAACTTCCTCATCCGATTTATAAATGGGTTCTTCTTTTGTCCTGTATTTAGTTGTACGATTTATGAACATATTATTTCTATAAACGTGTTGGGTACTTGAAAAATATTTAAACGTGTCAAATATGCAAATATGTAAATATATGTATGTATCAATTATGTACAACGTATCTATCTTTTTAGCGGTCAATGGTTAAAATTATTTATCCAAAGAAAGAATATTGACCCAAAGCAGGAAACTATTGACCGAGACGCAGTCGAGTTTAATAGTTCACTGCTTTGGGTCAATATCATTTTCCGAGGATAAATAATTTTAACCATTGACCACTAAAAGGTTGATAGTTGTTTTATTGTAATGAATAACAATAAAAAGTAAATCAAGAAGTAGTACTGCATACAAATGTATTAGAGGTACCCTAATCCCTTACTTCATTCATACTTTCACTTCATTTTAAGAAAGGTGTGAAAGGCATATTCATTTTTTTTCTTAGCCATTGTAGATCTATGTGGGCCTACATTCCTAACGATGAATTGCCTTCACATATTCTATCACTTAAAATAATTCGAACTTTTCTGAGTGCTATATCACAAGTATTTAGCTACATTCTGGATCCGCTCTTGATCAAAACGTCATCAACGAGAATGCGTATACAACCAGGGGTGGTATTCACCAACTATTCTCAAGAATATTCTTAGACTTGAACTCAAGAATGAAAATCACACTTAGAGACGATTGTTTGAGGTCAAAATTTGCAAGCATGTTGACACCTAATATATAGTCAAATAAACTCTCAAAACTATTAAATCTGTCATGGGAAACTAGATATGTAAGGTTGAAATTTGGATTTTCAAGCTCAAGTTTAAGAATATTCTCAAGAACGGTTCCTCCGCCAACACAACAGGATATGTAACAAATAACATGAAATGTGTTGAATTTTGCCTACAAACCCAATTTAAAAAAGCACAAATAACATGAATTACTTACAATAACGTCTTTGTAATAAACGGACGAGTAGATTTTCATATTGAATAATCCAAATTTAGATTAATATGGAATTTACAAACACTTCCCCATTTTGTAGAGTATCCTTACGTTTATGAAGAATTTGTTAATCGTATATAAATAATGTCGTTACTCCAAGTTAAACTTGAATAATCAGTATAGCTTTTAACAAAAAAATATCATATACCGATATAGCTATTCATGCAAGCTGAAAATGAATAAATAACTTCCTTCTTCGATTTGCAAACCGGTTTCTCCACTTTATTATTTCATTATCCAATACACACGAATGTACAATTTATAAACAGTTGAGTACAATAACCATGCGGTGTAATTGCAACATACGTATTTACAAATTATATTTGAAACTGATACACATGTTATT
The DNA here is from genome assembly GCA_029582155.1 of Panopea generosa. Classification (NCBI taxonomy): domain Eukaryota; kingdom Metazoa; phylum Mollusca; class Bivalvia; order Adapedonta; family Hiatellidae; genus Panopea; species Panopea generosa. The sequence goes on along the minus strand of CM055912.1, from coordinate 29,268,614 downwards.
AAATGTTTAATGTTTTATTACTTATCATAATCTAGGCCACTGACAACATGATTTACAATTGAATATCACATGAGTGACACAGATTTTTGAAAGGTACAACAAACATATCTGTACATAGTTTATATGGTTTCTAATAATGACATTTTTATTTCAAAAGCTTTACGTAAAAACTTAGCAATAGAAAATATTATACATGCATCTTTTGAAGACAAGTTAGTATAGAATATTTGTAAACTTTTATATCAAGATAATCAGTCAATTTTCCATTAAATTTCACGTAAAGAATCATACTGTGTGGTATACAATAGGCGCCAGTATATACGCTACGTTGTAGTGTAAAGTGTGTTTTATTAATTTAAGTAACAAAATGTAATTATAATAATTCATTTATTAACTCATAATACATTAGGTGTTATTATAATTGTACCTCTACAAAAAATATTATTCTGATATGGGCTAAGAACAAATTAACGACCATGTTATTCATGTAGTTATATTGTATCAATGTCTGCTTCAACGTTACATACGACATATGCATGCAATTGATGAAGATCACCATGCATTGTTGTACACCTATACCTGTGCATTTAGACACCAGCGAGATTCAGACATATACATCAAGGCCACATAGCGTAAACTCATAGAAAACAAATGTCCCAATATCAGCACATGTAAACGTTGTTGATTCCTTCGAATTGCGTTGTTTGTTTTGGAGCTTGCATAATTAAAAGTAGAACGTGCGCATAACACGCTTTACAAGTTTTGAGTTTATCGGTATATTGATTGGCTCGAACATAGTGACATCAATTTGATTTAGCAATATATGGCAGTTTAAACATTAACATATGTTTTACATTTTAATTTTGATTAATGTGAAAAACTCGAAAAGTCGCTTGACTAGTAACATGTAACATTGAAAGAGAACAGCCTTAAAAGTTTGTCAAATCTTTATAATGTTATGAAATGGATCATGTCTCAAATTTGTTTTTATCATATTGGCTGTAAAATATCGTCTCACGAAAGAATGTCACCTGAACGCCTTCTTTGTTGGTCTATCCATATGTCAAATAAAGTTTATTTGGCAAAAAATAATTTCCAAAATGTGTTTGTTATATGCAGTTTGAAAATAATATAACCCCAACTGCCAAATAATTGAATATTTGTTAATTCAACATGAGCAGATAAGCTAGTGTAGCGTTGTAACGTGATAGTCACCTCTTACAAATATTTACTCCCCCGGTAGTTAATGTGAGGGCTTTAAGGAATGATATCCATGGATAATTGATAGCATTACAAAACTGGTGATATCAATAAATAGAGGATATACGACGTCTATTCGAGAAAAAATGTTAATTCATTTTAATGGTTTTCATAAGATACTACAGGTTAGATATAGACCCGAGCTTGGTCCTCTATGGCCGTGTGGTCTGAGACGTTGTCGTCAAATTAACACCAAACATTCATTGGTCGAGGGCAGGTTAAGTATTTTTCCGATATATTATGGGTAAATAACTATTGTGTTATTTAAACCAATTATTATGTTCGGTTGTGAAACAAGTTATTTCATGTTTTTACAAATTATGCTGGATGTCTTCCTGGGTAGAACCAGTACTAAGCAATGCGGAAAAGTGTCTTCCTTAAGGACACCCGATCCTGGATTAGCTCTACCACTGGATCACGCGCTTCACTACCGTAAAAGTTTGGTGAAGATTCAAGGTTGGTGTCAGAGTGAATACATTCAGAAAACGGACAGCGGAAGACGGAAACATTATTTGCGAGAGGACAAGGCACTAACAGATAAAATTGGCGACAGGACAAGTCACTAACTGACTTTTTTCAGTCCGATACTCATTTACTGAAATCTGTAAAACTATGCAGTTAATACTAGTTAACGTGATTATACAATGTATCTTTATCTAGTCAGTAACATGAAACCTAGAAATCCCTCAATGCACCATAATGTAATCAATACGGACCAAAGTTTCACTTGAAGTGACGTAACATGAAAATTGATAATTGCAATATTTAGCGGGGAAATTAATATAATCTGACCTTGGCGCGTGTTCCTTATCAATAAATCATGCTGCTATTTTGGTTAGATACCTTTATGGCAATAAGTACTCATTGAGTTAAACCAAGTATGGTGTATTGTAAAAAATATACTATTTTGATAATTCTTAAATTTTGAAAAATCTGATATACTGCCTGATATACAGCTTTGACTATTTGTATAGACGTTTTCGTTGCTAGGTTTGAAGCTTTGACTGTCTGTTATTTCTCTACAAATGCTGACAGACACATATATTACAGTATTCAGGGTATACAAAATATGTTTGCAAGATTATAATATACAAAATACAAAATGCAACACTACTATATTTAAAAGTTAGTATAAATATATTTTATTGCTATAACAGGACATATTAGATGGGAAATTATTCATATCATTCAAAAGCAATTAGGCAAAAATGTATGATCACAATTTCTCTCAACATTAGGTACGGTAATTCCCTATATTTAAAACGAAATGATTATTTCTGATATTTTATTACTTTTCAGCATATGACCTACAGGTGTGGGAGTGAAATAAAACATACTTTTTTGTTACATTGATTTGGGGCAATAACAATACCGACTCATCGTTCAGTATTTTTGGCAGACCTCGGTCATTGTACTTGGTTATTTTATGTCTTGCCGGAACATGTAAATAACGTCTATTTGTCATGGTAAAATGACGTTATTTTGCGATGTTACTTAATATGGTGACTGATAGTAATTAATATATATATATAATGTTATTCTACGACTTGCCGGAACATCTAACTTACGTCTATTTGCCATGGTAAAATGACGTTATTTTGCGATGTTACTTAATACGGTGACTGATAGTAATCAATTTATATAAAAAGTTATTCATAAAATATTGATCAACATATTTTCATTCGTTTTACACAAATTACCTACAAAATGAAGGTAATTTATTGTACTTTGTTAACAAAATATCTTACATTCGTCATCATTTTTTCTTAAATGTTACACGACATTACACACGTTGATCAAAATCATATCATGCTCGGCAACATCCTTGCATAGTATAATGTGTATTAAATTGCCTTATGAATTCAAAAGTTAATAAACACCATTCTTCTAATATGTTACATTCATATGTAACGGTATATACTATCAATATGAAATTTAGCATTTTTATGGAAATATATTTTTATTGTTGTTTAATGTTGAAAATATTCCAACAGTCCATTTCTTTTTGAACACACCATCATATGTTCTATATGTTCTAAATGGTATCTTAAATTCATTCATTTCTTCTTTTACTGTTTCTGTTAGTCATTTATTTACTCAGTCACAGTACTATGACTATGCCAATCAAATGATTACTTTATTAGCATTAATGAGTTTCAAATTACTGACATACACTTACTTACATAATTATATACATAGCTATAAATGCTTTAAATCTTAATTCAAACGTTCATGTTTTCATATTCAGTTCGCGTCACTGTACTGTATGGAGTTTCCTTCCCTGACACGTGACATAAATCTGTATATGTAGATATGCCTTCAATATCTGAAATGAAATTAAAATATCTACCATGAAATATATAAACACATGTATGAATACATGTTTAAATCATGCATTACATATATTATAATATTCTAATTGTAAATGCAGTTATATTGATAGAATAACAGATTGTGTTCATTTTTAAGGTAAATTTATTGTAAATAGGTCAGAGTTCAATCATTACCCCACCAACCGGTCATGTTCTTTTCATTCCACACAGTCGTGCAACTCATATCGGTGTGTAAGTACAACGGCTAGTTTATGATGTTATAATTTGCTATCGTGATACTAAATTAGACAACACACTCAGTATGTATGCATATTCACTGTTACTATTGTACTGAAGAACTGATTCATCATTTGAATACTTAAAGCAGTGGTATGTATATCATACTACATCATATATGGAGTGGAGCACGTAATAAATGAACACAATATTTCCCTTGTAGACAGGAACGCACGTGATGTTCTAAGTTCTATTTTTATATTGAATCTATATTTAATTATGAATAAATGACTTCTGTTTGCTGAAAGCTGACGAAAGCGGAAAGTAACTTGAACAAACACTGAGTCAGATTAAATCGTGTTTGTTCAAGTAAGTTCATATGGGGGAGGGGGGGGGGGGAGGGGGGACATATCGTGTCTTGTCTGAGTTAATGTTTTGTCAAATGCATTATATGATCTATTCATGTAACTTTGCTTAACGAACAAAATATTATAAATAGTATTACTTGTATCAGGAGTGTTTCCATACGAAGGGTCGGTACTGGAAGCACAAGTAGTGTCATTCCTGGAAATGAAAATTTGCATATCAATTATCACATCAATGGTCCTATATGTAATCATTTGTCTGAAGTAGATCATAAATTTATCGATGTTGGATTCTCAAATTCTTAAAATAAATATAAGTATTTTTTAATTTAGTTTACACATTTACCATAGTCTAAAATGAAAATAAACACAAACAGAGTAGATTGTACGTTGCTTTGTATGTTTAATTGTTGATTAATTCTTAATATGATACTTGCAAAGATTATTATTTATAAATTAAGGACGATATTTTTATTTATTATACGTATGAACTTGACCTTATTAAATTAGAATAAAAAAAGGTGCAATACGTATTTGAATCTTTAACTAGTGCCGTTTTTCGTATTAGAATAGTTTTTAATATAGTTAAAAATCATATTCTTCATAATCTAAAATGAAAATAACCACAAAATGGTATTTGTTTTCCGTTTTAGAGAAAAATGGCTATGCCCCCACCTTGAATGTAATATATTTTTTACAAAAAAAAAACAACAAAAAAAAACAAACTTTAAAGCTATATCTAAGAGTAATTAGTCTTTTTTATATTTTCTTTAATATTTCTCCAATGTAAACAGTTTAAGAATTTAAAAAAATCAGCGAATGATTAATATTATTATAAAGTTTTTAAAATGTCTACGGGTCCTTCGTGGCCGAGTGGTCTCAGGCGCCGTCTCAAGATCACTTACTTCTCACCGGTAAGGTCGTAGGTTCGAGTTCCGCTCGCTTCAAAAAAATTATGTGAGAAAGTTTCCAGTTATTTGCTGAAAGATGGTGGTTCTACTCAGTCTGATACAGTCTGAGGTCTACCTCAATCATTAAAACCTGAAATGTGTTGACAATGGCGTAAAACCCCATTCAAAAAAAAAATAAAAAAAATAAAAATGTCTCAAGTATACTATTATACACTTGATAAACTTTTTTTCAAGAAGATAATATATATATTTGAAACATGCTATTATACTTAAAGTTATCCCTATCCACCATAATATTTAATAAAAAAATAATGCCAAAAGGTATTTTTACGGCCAAAATTTAAAAAAACAAAAACAAATGGGCATATTTTTGTTTAAGTCGTTCAATGTATTCATATCCATATGTATGTTACAAAAATATGTGCATCTCAAAGGGAACACAAATTCATTTTAAAATTCACAAACATGAATATCAATATGGCAATCAGAAACTTCCTAACCAACATCCTTAAATGCTCAACATTTCGTTCTAATGAATAAGTTGATATAAGCATTGCATTGAAATAGAATTTATGCAAATCGATAACGTAATACATTTGGTATCTTCAACTGATTTTTTCAACAATTTAGAAATGTGCACAGAAAAGAAGATTGACCCGATGAAGTTTAGTTAAGACAACAACCGTTTGTGTATGAAGATATTACAAGATTTTCAAGTGTTTAGCATGACTACTCTATAACTCAATCTCTGAAAGTGTTATCTCGGCAATTAAATTCATATCCATTGTGCATGTAGATTTAAAACATAAAAATATCACCCAACCTTCGTTTAAAATACAGGACTGTACATAGAACACCAATGCATGCACCGATAATTAGAAGAAATACGCCACCGCCAACGGATCCAGCTATAACGGCGACTGGGACATCAGCTTCATCTTCGGCGGTTTGTTGTTTTGGTCGTGATGATGTAAACTCAGATACAGTGGTGGACACTGGCGTCTTCAGCGGTGTTGTAAATCCATTACCTTAATAAATGAAAATAAATCACGGAAGTATGATATGAAATTAAACTATATATATGTGGGTAAGTGTCGTTTTGAAGTTTTGTAAGTTATAAATATGTTTTCTCCTACACTAGCGCCGTGTAAATCAATATTTGATTGATACTGCATATTTATTAAATATGAAATATTTCGGTTGTTTTGAAATAGGGTATTTATGCTACGGTACATTGTATGTTTAAATTAAATGTTAAAAATGAAAAATGATGTGTTGATAGTCTGAAATGTAACAGTTACTGTTTCGGTATTATTTCTTGTCGTTGAGCAGTTCATATATGTTCATATCAAAGTATTATATGCCGAATTGATATTTAGGTAACCAAGGATTTTGTTTTATATCTAAAAACGTTGGTACGTGGCATCCAAATATTTACAGCTACATTTACATTTACAATACTGTTACACACCTATTCGTACACGCATCATTTATGCTCGATATTTTTTGCTATTGTTATTGCAGTCGTTTTCATAACACGTCTCGTAGTGCACATCATCACACTTTTCACGGTGTCTGTTGAAGTTATATCAAGGTTATTGGGACAGTTGCAATTTATACGCATTAGTTCAATTAGGACAAGTTTGAGGACATTGTACCAATGTCCTCAAACTTGTCCTAATTGAACTAATGCGTATATATATATATATATATAATGCGTGTAACACAACTCTCGTAAGAAGAAGCTCTCCTAGCATCCTTTATTACACACACTTGTAATAAATCACTCGTGACTTATTACGCCAGACTGGACAGTAAAATTCAAATATTGGCAGTGGAAATATCTTTGAAAAAGTCGAATATAAATTATGAATATTTTTCACACGTTTAAAAATATTCAGACCGTAATCATACTAACTAGATTTAATTGTCACGCAACTTGATATTTTCCCTGTATCTATATTCTAAACTGTTAACACACACACACACACACACACACACACACACACACACACACACATATATATATATATATATATATATATATATATATATATATATATAAGCACTTGTCTTTATGCATTGGTCTATGACTAAGATGTGCGTTAAAATAGAATCATTGCGGGTTTTACGTTTAAGTAAATAGTAGTTACTTTAACTCTTTCCCTGAATAACAAGTACTAACAATAAACACATTTATAGAGAAATTTTCGATGAAACATAAAGTCAGGTAATGATAACAAGATTAAGATCTGTGAACTTTGAACTGCATGTATATTGTTATGCAAATATCAAAATACTTACTTGTTTCAGTCGTAAGATCTACTGTATTGCACGTTCTTCCTGACCATCCATTTCGGCATCCAAATAAACACTCGCCATTATTATTGCAAATTGATGAACCGTTAGGAGGGTTATAACATTTGTCATTACAAGGAACACATACACTTCCATTGTTATACTGAAAATCAGGACAGTGACAACCACTTGATGATTGTAAACACGGATAACACACTCCATCAGATGTCATGTAGTAGTTCTTCGCACATCCTTTGTTACACAAACCAGTAAATACATCACACGTGTTGTTTTTACACCCGTCTGGACAGTACAACTCACAAGTTGAATTCCATCTTCCATGAACGCATGAATCACAAACAGATGGCGTAGAACATGACTTACAATCCGAATCACATGGATTGCATGCGTAGCCACCATTATAGTTAATCAGGTGAAACCCGTCGTGGCATGTGTTACATTGACTTCTGTTCGTGCATGACTTACAATTAGGCGTGCATACTGAGCAGTAACTATAGTTATCTGGAAAATAGTACTGAAAATAACCATCAATACATCCATGTGTACAATCGGTTTTAGAGCATGCTCCATCTTTACACCACGCATTACAACTCTTGCCACAGCGTTTGCCGTAATGTCCAGGTGTACACTCGGAACAAAATGCTGTGCTGTTACATTTAACGCAATCTGGCGGACATTTTTCACATGATGTGTAATAAAACGATTCAAATGTATAAAAACCCGCATTACACACAGTACAAAAGTAAGTATCTTTACATGAGCTGCAATTGCCCCGACAAGGATAACACCTTTCTTTGTTAATATAATAGCCGCCTCTACATTCTGCACATCTACCGTTTGTATTGCATGTCACACAGTTTATATCGTCACATGATGCAGCAGCATTGGCAATAACTGAAATATGCAAAATATCATTTAATTGATATGATGATGCGGATATTGTATTATATTAAGTAATTGTTGAATTAATATAGCTTCGTCAAAACTAGAGAGATAAAACGCTGAAGGGTATAATGTTAACTGATACATACCATTTAATATGATGATGTGGGTATTATATTTCATTAAACACTTGTTTTAATTGTTTATATGGCTTTCTCAAGAATTAAAAACGCTGACGGATATAATGTTTGTTTTGATTACCTATAAATGTCCAGTTTATATTGGTGGAGAAATACCTCTGAATGAATTTGAGTAGAATCATAGTCCGTCCGCAAGTAACTGACAAACCCTATCACCTGAGTTTTTGGAGCGAGCGGGACTCGAACCTACGGCCTTACTGGCGAGAGATAAGTGATCTCGAGACGTCGCCTTAGATCACTAGGTTAAAACGAATGTGTGATAAATATTTAAGAATGTAATTATTTGGTCTATACCGTCTATGTTTTTTTAAATGAAAAATAAAATTCCTTATTAACTTTTCACTAAAACGGATTTGCCTTAGTATGTATTCTAGTCCTTAAATGAGGTTATAACATGCAATTATCAGTTATGTTTAATGAATCTAATTTGCATGTACTTAGTATTTAATCTTAATTTTGACCATCTTCAGGTAATGACATCATTTTTTGTATTAATTGTCATATGTTGCTTGTCAAACCGATATACATGTTCCTTTCAATAATATGCACATCTATAAAGGCTATTTTGCTACATGCTGTATAGTGACTAGCCCATTTGTTTTGTTTTCATGGTTTATTTGAACTATTTGTCCAAACTTTAAAGTTAACACAACGTTTGCTCTCAGGAATTAACCGCTCCATTAGGACATTAAGGCAATGACTTGGTAGATAATTAGGTTGAACACTTAATCTAATAAGTGATATAAACATATGCCGAAATGAACTTTTAATGTTTTCAAACAGAGTTTATGTCTTGCATAAACCTGTTTGACTGCTATTCCTTTTCCTGGACAAACTTACTAATAAGGAATAATGTTTAAATTATTATAATATTTTTTATACAAGTGTGCATAGTATACTGTTAAAAAGTGCTACATATGTTTATAACGGCAGCACCAGTATTATTGATCTTAGACAAAATCTCATTGATAATAATTCGGTTCATTCTCTATTGATTTACAGATGTATTGTTTTTTGTAGTGTTTGTAACTATTAATCAAAATATAATCTCACTACATATTCTAATAAACAAAGTAATATATATTACTGTAAAAGTAAGAGATTTTTCCTTGTTGAGAGGCATCGTAGTTAATGTTACATGTTACAGATACATTAGCAATTGTTCTAATGAATATATTTTGACTACAGTATTAAAAATACGTTTTAAAACAGAGTGTGGCAATAAATTACACACTATAAACTTACCAAAAACTACACTCAAGTAATATGCCGAAACGGTGTGCGTGGATAAAGCCATTGTATCATCTTGTTATTACGTCCTAAAATTATACAATAAAACCAAACATCACAAAGTGTGTTATGTAAGTACATATGTGAGACAATTATCTGAGGTATATTTCTGTCTAAAACATGTATATACATATTCATATACATAAACATATGGGAACTTTCTTCATTTAATAATATACTTAAAACGAGGGTGACTATCGCTCCACCCACTAACAACGTGGCGTTGTTTGTTCAAGTCGAGACGGATCGCTTGTTTAAGAAAATTGGTAGGGTAGTAACCAATATCAATCACTCATTTGCTTATCGACTTGCTTGATTGACAGCCCGCGCCAGGTCAATTGCTTAATAATCTTTAGTCTGAATTAACGTTTCACTCGTGAATGTTTCATTGTATACTCCATGCTGTATGAGTGATTCAAATTAAGAATTTAAAATAGCACAACATTGCGTTTTATAACAGTTTGCATAATATATCGAAATATCGTGCGTAGTCGTGGTAGTAGTGGTAGCAGTAGTGGTAGTGTTTGTAGTAGTAGTAGGAGGAGGAGGAGAAGAAGGAGAAGGAGGAGGAGTAGGAGGAGAAGAAGGAGAATGAGGAGGAGAAGTAATAGGAGGAAGAGGAAAATAATGAATAGGAGAAGGAGAAGGAGGAGGAGTGGTAGGAGGAGGAGGATGAAAAGTAGTAGTAGTAGTAGTAGTAGTAGTAGTAGTATTAGTAGTAATAGTAGTAGGAGTAGTAGTAGTGTAGTAGTAGTAATAGTAGTAGTAGTAGTAGTAGTAGTAGTAATAGTAGTAGTAGTAATAGAATTAGTATTTAGAATTAGTATTATTTGTATTTTATTTGTATTATAAGTAGTAGCGGTAGTTGCTGTAAAAGTATTATTATTATTGTTGTTAACATTAGTAGTATTAGTAGTAGTAGAAGTTGTAGTAGAAGTGATATAATTTTATTATGTAGTAGTATTAGAAGACTTCAAGTAGTAATACTATTATTATCAGTAAAAGTATCAGTAGTAGTAGAAGTTGTAGTAGAAGTAGTATAATTTTTATCATTATGTAGAAGACTTCAAGTAGTAATAGTATTATTAGCAGTAGTAGTATCAGTAGTTATAATAGTATTGTGATTGCTAGAAAAAGTAATACTAGTAGTAGTATTATTAGTAGTAATAGTATTTATGGTAGATGATCAATCAAAGGGGATACGTAATATTAGCACAAACAATATATTACATACAACGCAGCAGAAAATGTTCATATTCAAAACCCAAATAACCACATCTATTTACATAGGAGCTTACGCAAATACTATATTCCAATTAAATAACATTTTAAAAAAAATGTAGTGATTCATGATTTCACTACGCAACGTTAAGCCTGAATGATCAGTGTATTGTGAATATATTGCTAATATGCAGACTTCCTCATTCGTTTTATGAATAGGTTTTTCTTTTGTCCTGTATTTACACGGTGAACTATTTATAAACATTATATCTATAAAGGTCTCATACACACTTACATTCTTTGTTCTATATAAATTAAAGTTTAGGATTTCCACGGTATTTATATTTTTCATAGCAGGAATGTACAATAACTGGTAGGTTGGCCAGTTCATAAATACATGCATATGTTAAAATCCTATTTTAGTACTAGTGACATCTTATGGTATGGTATGTCAACCTTTCCTCTATTCATCTATAGGAAGGAATCTGCGATAAAATGGAATGCCTGTAGTAATGTGTGTGAATTTTACATTGGATAAAAGTAATAATACTAATTTTTAATAATGTAATCTTCCATCAGGCCATCACCTTATTTATAAAGTACTCCATCATTGTATTATCTAAGCAACTGAAGTAAATACCGATGCACTGACAAAAACACATACATATTGATGAGAACCAGACGACTTTAAAAGAGGCAAATATAATTTTTACTTCTCGGTGAATATACAGCTTTAAACCAATTTATGGAACTTGCGTTTTTATATATATTATTGGTCGGAAGTAACAACAGCATGAATAAGCAAATGAATGGTATAGGTCAATACAACTGCTGATTAGAGTATGACCTTTTACACAATTACCTTACGGGTGCAAATAAGATAATGATCACTTATTGAGTATAATGCGATATTACATGTAACATTAGCTATATTTTGTGGCAAATTTGAATACGTTTCCTCTGAACCTGTAGCATATTTAATTGTTACCCAGAGATAATCGATTTGCAGATCAATTCAAATTCAAATTCGAAATGTTTACATGCTTTGAGATAATAACAGAACTAGAAAAATAACCTTACTGATAAGGAGATCATTATAAAACATATCTTTATGAGGACAATGTCATATGATGGCGTCGTAATTTGTTATGAGGGATAGACCGTTTAAAAATTTAGTTCATAATGAGAAAAATATTACTGTTAGGACGTCCTAATTACCGATGTCTAGATGTCCCCATTGATATTCATCCTATGAAGATATTAAATAATAAATATGATAGTAAATGTTAAGTCTATACTGACTATCAGCACAAGGTCCTCCATGGTAACGTGGTCTAAGGCGCCATCTCAATATCACTTACCTCTCACCGTTAAGGTCTTAGGTGCGAGTCTCAACCGCTCCATGAAACGTTATGCGATAAAATTTGCTAGATACGTGTGGAAGGACGGTGGTCCTACTCAGATTCATTGTGATGTCTTCCTCTGCCAATAAAGTGCAGATGTCATATATAACCTGAAATGTGTTGAAAATGGCATTAAACGCCATTCAAAATGAAATCAGCATAAATCATATGATCTTACTTACAACGGCGTCTTGAGTAGTTGTATTTAATCGCGGAGGTGTTTTCATATTGAATAATCCAAATTAACGTGAAATCAATATGGAAATTCATAACACTTCCACTTTTAATAGAAATTCCTCTTTGCGTTAATCAAACTAAGTGTTAGAGGTGAATGTTGACGTTACACAATGTTACATTTGAATAAACAGTATAGCTATTAATAGAAAAAAAATCATATACCCAATTAGCTATTCATGCAAAGTTGAAAAAGAATGAAATAACTTCCTTCTTCGTTTTACAAACCAGTTTCTCTACTTTATCATTCCATTGTCAAGCAAACACGGGTGTACAATTTATAAACAGTTCAGTACAATATCCGCGCAGTGTGATAGCAGCTTATTTACACATACCAAAGTATACAAATTCAATCACGTTTTACAAGTTTGTATTATTATTCCCAATTCAGGCCGCTGACTCATATTAAAATAAATAACATGAGTGACATAATTCATGAAAAGGTTGAACAAAATATTTGTGCAGTCAAACGTGTGTAAGCGTTTACCTCCATTAATCAGACATTTGTCTTAAGCAGCCACGTTTGCTATTTCCAGTTGTTCCTATTTCAGAATAAATTAACATGTATTAAGCAACAACCTTTCTCAAAAGGCCACTTTTGCTCCTTCCCTTGACCGGCTGCTTAAGACAGATCTGACTAATAATGACGTTGTTATTTCGAAAGTTTTACATATTAAACACTTAGAAACAAAAATGCTAGTGTTTGCATCTTTTGAAGTCAAATTAGTATATATTTTTACACTTATATAATATAACCATTCACGTTTAAAGTCGATTCCACGTTAACAATCGCATGACTGTAATCATTATATGTATTATACTATGGCCGCCCAAATTGGAGTGCTCATGTTCCGTAGTAGTGTAAAGTGTGTTTTATAAAACTGAATAATGAAATTATCTGATCAGTAATGTATAAAGGTATACAGCACCAGGTGTATCATATTGTATATCAACAAGAATCAATATTCTTGTATATAATATATAAATAATAGGACTGAGTCAACGACCGTGTTAAGCACTATATACATATACAGTCAATCCTATGTGAGCGGTCAACCTCTATTAAGAAATTACTTGTCTCAAAATAACCTCTATTAAGCAACAAACTGTTTAAAAGTGCCACTTTTGCTCTATCTATTAACTGGCTGATTAAGGCAGATTTAACTTCAGTTAAACTTTTTTCATGTTTGCTTCAACGTTACAGAGAACGCATTCAATCATTTACGACATGCAGTTGACGAAAAGCAATAGTCATTGTCAGACACATATATACATGTATGTACATTTAGACACGAGGAGTTCTGGTCCAACGTTACAGATAACGCATTCAATCATTTATGACATGCAGTTGACGAAGAGCAACAGTCATTGTCAGACACATATATACATGTATGTACATTTAGACACGAGGAGTTCTGGTTCAACGTTACAGAGAACGCATTCAATCATTTACGACATGCAGTTGACGAAGAACAATAGTCATTGTCAGACACAAAGATACATATATGTACATTTAGACACGAGGAGTTCTGGTTCAACGTTACTGAAAACACATACAATCATTTACGACATGCTGTTGACGAAGAGCAATAGTCATTGTCGGACACATATATACACGTATGTACATTTAGACACGAGGAGTTCTGGTTCAACGTTACAGAGAACGCATTCAATCATTTACGACATGCAGTTGACGAAGAGCAACAGTCATTGTCAGACACATACATACATGTATGTACATTTAAACACGAGGAGTTCTGGTTCAACGTTACAGAGAACGCATTCAATCATTTACGACCTGCAGTTGACGAAGAACAATAGTCATTGTCGGACACATATATACATGTATGTACATTTAGACACGAGGAGTTCTAGTTCAACGTTACAGAGAACGCATTCAATCATTTACGACATGCAGGTGACGAAGAGCAATAGTCATTGTCGGACACATATGTACATGTATGTACATGTAGACACGAGGAGTTCTGGTTCAACGTTACAGAGAACGCATTCAGTCATTTACGACATGCAGCTGACGAAGAGCAATAGTCATTATCTGACGCATATGTACATGAATGTACGTTTAGACACGCGGAGTTCTGAATCAATTTTGAATCGAAATAATGGTTGGTTAAAACATTATCAACACAAAAAAATCAAGAAAACACAGCCTAATCTGACAGAAAAATGTCCCAAAAAGCTGTCGTTGTCAACTTTATCTCATCTAAACAGCGTCCCTTATATTGTATTTTTTTTGCGGCGACATATTTCTCAATAGAAGATGATTGACTGTATTGTATCTTGACGATAGACATTCAGAAAAAAATTGAATATAAGAAAACAAGTGGATTTTCCTTTCCTCTGCTGCTGAAAATATGCCCATTTTACATAATTTTAGACGCACCGGCCAATAAATATGATTCTATATTCGTCTTCCACTGTAAAGAACTAAAACGTATCACTAAATTACTTAAAACTTGGTCCATAAATGCATCAATGCTATTTCACCTTGAATATTAAACTCATAAAACTGTAACATGATATTAAGAGTAGTCCCACACATATCACAAAATACAAATATTGAATCATAGAATACATAATTTCTTCACTATCCACTGAAATAATCAGTGTCATATTTGAATAAAAGGATTTAAGACTTGTATATGGAACAACAAAATCGGATATATATATACACATAAGACCGCACGTGGCACTCACATACGTTCAGTAAAGCAATCTAAATGCAAATTTTACAAGGTTATTAGTTACAATGTACCATGCTTACATAATAATTTCTTATAATGATGTTCACGCAACACAAAACTGTTTCATTATTTTTTTTCACAACTTCAAATTTTATTTTAACAAGTTCGCAAGCTTACAAACTTAAGTAAAACAGACCCTTGATTGTCAAAAACAATAATAATATCACATGTGTTTTTATCATATCGAAAACTACATTTTCTGTATAGTAGTAATTGCTAATAACAGTTTTTTTTTTACAATCTAAATATATAAGGCTCGAACTCATTTTAGGTAAAACCAATATTAAACATATACAGAAGTGTCATGCTCGATGATATCACATTTCGGCAGTGGCGACGATCCAAAACTCGATCCCCCAGCTTTGGGTATGATATTCTGCCACTAAACCATGCGCATTGCTTGCTTTACACTTTGTGTAAAGATTTTATCGTTGTGTTGAGACGAACTTTCTGAGATCAGTTTTTACACTAAACATGTGTTGATTTTCAAGTGATCTAGCAGTATATGACAGTTTAAATATTTACATATGTTGTACTTTTCAATCTTATTTTATATGACGTACTCGCGGTCGAAAGACTTGAAAATGTAGCTTGACTTGATAACAGTTAAGCCTTTGTCAAATCTTTATAATCTTATGCAACGGATCATGTCTCACATTTGATTTTATCATATCGGCTATGAAATCTCATCTCACAAAGACAGCATCACGTTAATGTCTTCTCTTCTTTGTCAGTTAAAACATACTTTAATTAAAATTTCTTTAAAATTTCTTTAAAATGATTTTTAAGCTTCGTTAATATACTACTTCAACATTCCAACTATCTAAAACAATATGTAAAATAACACAGTTAAATATCGTTTTCAATAAAATTAGAGAATTATAGGGTCTATGTGATCAAAGTTAGAGGAAATCATTCATTCATATATGTACAATTACAAGTAATAATCAAATAAATATTGATCGTCCATGTGTGTAAATCATATGGGATAAAAGAGCAACCAATCGTACATGTATATGCTATAATAAATGGTATCTTAAAGTTGGTTCACAGTTGCTTCAAATCTTCCTTTGTTCCTTCCTTTAGTCAGTTATTGTACTATGCTAATCATATTATCATTCAATAAGCATAAATGATCCTCTATATAGTGTCTGTACTCTTACTTATACAGTAATATACATAGCTACACATGCTTTAAAGCTTATTTTACACATTCACGTTTTCATATTCAGTTCTCGTCATTGTACTGTATGGAGTTTCCTCCCCTGACACGTGACATCAATCTGTATAATTTGACATACCTCCTACATCTGAAATGATATCAAACATTTACGATGAAATATATCAATTCATGTATGAATAAATGTTTAATTCATATATTACATATATGCTTAAAGTAACTATCAGATAGTTTGAGAGAAAAACAAGTTCATTTTTGAAGGATACCGGATTTCACAGGAGATGAATATGTTGTTAAGAGGTCGGACTTCAACCATTACCGAACTATCCGGTCAGGTTCTTTTAATACCACACAGCCGTGTCAATCATATAGGTGTATAGTAACAGCGGCATGGTCAAGGTATTATAACTTGGTATCGTGATACTAAATATGTAAAAAATAATGTCAACAGCACCTTCAGTATTTGTGTATTTTAACATACGAACGATGCATACGTTATTTATCTATTTACCTTTTATAATCTATTTAAAGCTGGGCTTGTATTTTCAATACATGTGCCAATGGCATTTATTACCGTTGTAACGTTATTGGTAAAAACACTATCATGTGAAACTTGTAAAAATTGAAAACTCTATTTTGCCTTGTGGAAGGGGATGCACGTGAACATGTATTATATTTCATTTTGTTTTATTGTTAAATTATATAATATTTTTATTTATTATTATATTTTATTTTCACATCATGATACCAATAAATATTATTCTTGTAATAACAAGATGAAAATAACAGAGATTAGAGTAATGTATTGTTAGATGGTTTCAAGTAAGAGCACAATGCCAAATATAACAATTTATCGGTCATGTCACAACTTGAACTTCTTAAACCAATAAATTAATATAAGAAGTATCTTGCTTCAGAAACATGATATTCCATCAAGTCATAGTATACAGCCTCCGTACCGGCAAGTCCTAGAAATAGCATTGGGCATTTTGAACACCAAGCGGTGAAACTTCCGACATCATATCACAAACGGATTGGTTTGACTCGGCCAAGGACGGAAACATAAAACATGCTAGGTGAAATCTCCACCATTTGCACTTATCATGTCTTGTCTACGCATATTATTACAGTAAGAATGTGTTTTTATTCACGTTTCTTAACTACCGAAATGTAATAAACGTTATTACTTGTATTACGAGTGTTTTCATACGGTGGGTCGGTACGGGAAGCATAAGCAGTGTTTATCGAGGTGGGCTCATTCCTGGAAATGAAAAAGAACACATCATTGGTTTGATATGAGATAGCTCGTCTGATTGTAGAATATTTTTTTAATTAAGTTCATAAACATATATAATAATCAAAATAAAATATTAATCACAAAAGGTACATTGCATGTTTCCTTGCTTGTTTCAGTGTTGATTACTTTTGATGATGATACTTACATCAAATTCATTTCTGTATTAATTTTGATATAAGGTAATTACTATCATTTTTGTATTATATATCATTGTATGAACTTGATCTGATGAAATGAGAATCATTATCAAAGTGATTTGATCGCTGAAAGCCTTGGGGAAACTCTACTTCTAGCAGTGTTGAGTTTTCAAACGTTTCCTCAAAGTTAAACAATTCCCAAGAGTCAGATTTCAGTAGTTCATCTTTATTATTTGTCTTCAAATTATCCGAATATAATTTCATTTATATCACATTCAGCTACAGAACGTCAGTATTATTCATATGAATAAAAGTATACATATTTAAGGGGCCAGGTTTTGCCAACAGCAAGATTTTATGCCCAATAGTATATTTTTATTTTTTGAGTACGTATTTTGAAAGATGTAGCTTCTATAATTGTTCGATTTTTCAATAACAGTTTTTTTAGCGAAAAATAATGTGTCAATACCAGCTCAGTTTAAATGTCTGTATCTTATTGATATTTCAGCTTTCTAAACATATACAAATTATTAAAAACGATTTACAAATAAAGAAAAATTGCATCGCCATCTAACGTTTTTAAAATAACAGTACTGCCTTTACATCAATCTGCATCACTTTACGTTTTACACTGCATGCAGTAGCTAGGCTACCTATTTTACAAATGATCCCGCCCAGCACAACTGGTTTACTCTACTACCTATTCAGCCACAGTAAAGATGCCATTGTGTGCAGATTTTAAATTTATAATGGTTCATTAAGTCTTTTAAAATATTTTTTAAGTGACTTTTCTGCAAAATATTCACGATCATAAGCTTTTAAATGCGGTTCAGACAGATCAAAATGTTAAAATATTTTTCACCGTGCATTCATTCCAACAGAGGTGTTTTGGTTAGTAGCCAACCAATTGTCGAACTCGTCAGAAATACAAATTGGTACTATGGCCTTTGGGGCCACCCTAGGTCAAAACGGGGTAAGATGTACGTTAATTCCTAAAACAAGTATAATGTGAACTTAATATATTTCTCTTATTTAGTCTTGTTTAAAAAAACTGCACATGCCCCCATTTAACTTTTAATATATTTTTGACAAACTAAAATCATTACTTGGGTGTTATTACACTTTATTGCATTTGCTATGCAAGCACTTTCAGAATTGATGAATACATTTATAGGTTTGAGTGTATTTTAAAGAAATATTTGCCTTATTATCTTAAAAATAGCATAGATTTGTTCTATTTAAATGTGTTTACATTTGATAACATCAGCGAATTATCAATGCTATGTTTAAATTTAAAACAAATAGTATAAGATATACATGTATTCCAATACACTTGTACAATTTTTCGAAAAGAAACTTTCATTTTTTTTATTTTTTATTTTTTATTTTTTATTCTACTAAAAGTTATTTCTACCCCACTTTATTTCTTGGTAGGAAACTAATGCCAAAATTATTGTTGAACATTTTTTTTTATTAAAACTGAACTTGACCGTGCTTTAAATAGTTCAATGAATTCATACGACTGTAATAAAAGTAGATGCTTTTCCAATGAAATAAAACTTCAATTTAAGATTCATAAACATGAATATAAACAATATAAACATGAATATAAACATAAATATAAACTTGGATATAAACACGAATATAAACATTAATATAAACATGGATATAAACATGGATATAAACAATATAAACATGAATATAAACATAAATATAAACTTGGATATAAACACGAATATAAACATTAATATAAACATTTATATAAACATTAATATAAACATTAATATAAACATTAATATAAACATTAATATAAACATTTATATAAACATTAATATAAACATTAATATAAACATGGATATAAACATGAATATAAACATGGATATGAACACGAATATAAACATGGATATAAACATGGATATAAAAATTGATATGAACACGATATAAACACGGATATAAACACGTAAATAAACATGGATATAAACACGAATATAAACACGGATATAAACACGTATAAAAACATGGATATAAACACGAATATAAACATTAATATAAACATTAATATAAACATGGATATAAACAATATAAATGACGGACATTGTATGAGAAGAGGATGTGCCGACAAATACCTTTTGGCTCCTACCGGAAAGATAGTTATTGAACCAATTTAAGATTTTGCCATTTATACCGTATTGTTGCATTTTGAATAGAAGGCCTTTGTGCCAAACACGGTCGAATGCTTTAGAAATATCACAGAAGACCATACAAGTGTTAAGTTCAGAGTCAGTTGAATTAACAATTTGGTTGTATATGTCGATTAATTGGTATACAGTGGAATGAGCAGTTAAAAAACCTGAATGTCTAGAATATATAAGATTCTCAGAGATAAGGTAATTATACATATACTTATACACACAACGTTCCATAAGTTTACCAATACAACTTAACAGGGAAATAGGTCTGTAATTACTAACACACGATGAATCGCCTTTCTTATAAAGGGGCATAACAAGTGCATGTTTCCAGTTACATGGAAAAGATACCTCGCGAATAAATAAAATACATAAAGGTTTTGAAATTGTACCCTTGGTTAGTTTTAAAATTCTGTGACTTACTAGGTCTGGCCCTACAGCTTTATTAACACCTAAACAAGAAATTATATCTTCAATGTCGTTCTTTAATATAGTTATGTCGTTAATTATTATATTTGTCCGTATGCTCGGTTCTGGTAGGGTTTACCCTCTATCATCTACGTAAGAGATAGAGCAAAAAAACTCATTTAAACAATTTGCTTTCTCATTGTCTTAGAAACATATATTTTCGGAGCTGTCGGTAAGTGTTGTTTTCAGTATTGGGATTGTTTCGGATTTACCATTATTTTTAACCAAGTTCCTTTAGATTTTCCATTTGGATTGTCTGTCCGAGATGTAGCAATATTTTGTTCGTAGTTGCTGAAAAAGCGTTCTATTGCATGTTTTTTCAAGTGGTTAACCTTGTCCCTTAAACGTGTATATTTTGTCCAATCATTTTGGTTTGTACTTTTAGTCGCTATTTTCTTTTGTCTGTCTCTTTGTCTTGAAGTTGTTCGTAACTGTGAGTTGTACCAGGGTTTGTCATTAGGTCGAATTGTTACTTCTTTGGATGGGATACATTTAGTCATAAGTGATAGAAATGTCTCTGTAAATCGTGAACATGAGTCATTTATGTGAAGTTCTTCAATAAAGTCCCAGTCTGGTCGGATATCATGCGGTTTAACGTTTCATAGTCACCTTTTTTGTAATTCCAGACTTTTCGCTTTGAACATGTTTGTTTGTAATCGTGAAACTTTATTATTAAGAGTGTAGCTTTGTGGTTGCTAACTCGTCTATCAATGTCTATCACGTCAGAGGTTAAATGTAGTATACTGTCGGATATGATAATAGGGTCAAGTAAGGTTGCTGAGGTATCTGTCACTCGTGTCGGTTTATCGATTATATTTTTCATGTTATTTATGATGATAATCTTACGTAAGTGGCAGTCTCTTTTGATCAATAATTCTTGGTTGAGATCACCGACAATAACAATATTGGAATTTGATTCGAGAGCACGTTCGATAGAAATATTAAAATTTTTCCAAAAACAAACTGGTGTATTTGGAGAACGATATATATTGCAAAGTAAAAATGAAGACGATTTGTAACAAATCTCTACCCATATTGCATGGACTACTGTGCTTTCGAGATCCGTACGGTTTTCGACATAATTGTCTTTGAAACATAAGTTAAAAGACCTCCCGAATGAGAAGTACAGTCCTCTCTGTAGATACATCCGTCAAAGTTATCAATAACTAAATTGTCAGAAGGAACCAAGTTGTTAAGATGAGTTTCAGTAAAGCACATTATGTCAATATCAGTAAAGTTTTGGGAAATAAAATCATCAAATTTATGGATAATGCTCCTTATATTTAAATGGATAATTGAAATAGCACCTAGTATGTTCACAGTATCCGTAAAGTCGGGACCGGGATTTGTCTCAACATCTCCTGACATCAAAACTAATAACAGGATGACCAAAGCATATTGGAGATTGACAATACTTTGTTGAAAATAAACAGAAGTAAATTTGAAACAGAAACCTGCGATGGTAAATATAAACTCAAGAAACATAAACAACTCTTTCAAATGGTTATATTTTAGCTTGTGCAATTGTGGAACATACCGATTGCCACACGCCATGAATTTATGGCATTACCCATTGGGATATTGTCTCATACAAAAAGCAAATTGTTGGAACAACTGGTTTGTTTTCATACAAATTAAAACTTCACCACGCTTATGACAAAACGCATAAACCAGGACCAAACCAGATAAAACAATGGAATATTCATTTAGTAATAAAATAAATAAGAATATTGAAATAGTGACTTTGAAAAATAAAATAAATTCATTCATATTAAGTCAGAGAATAGACTGACTGGCCTAAGTAGAATAATGATTTATAAACATTTTTTTTAATGTCACCGTATTACTTTCGTTTTAGAAGTAGCATTAAAAACTAATTCAAACTTTAGTGGAAAACAAAATGTACACATGAAAATTCAATAATTTGTAACAAGTAGGTTTCAAAGCTCATAAAAAAAAGTAAATTGGATAGTTGGATATTGGTCAGTTGAAAACAGCATGCGCAACAACAGCATATTTACAAACAATACATTTACATTTAATTAATAATAAGATAAAAATACACTCAAATATCGTCTTGGAATGACAAAGATAACATAGTGGAACGATGACTCACGCGTTTTTCTTCAATTTCACTTTAGTGCAAATGATTAATAATTTATTTGCGCAGACTCATACAAACACATATATAGCCTAGCCACTCCATACAGCTATATAACTTAGTCACTTCATACACGTATATAACTAACTTACTCCATACACGTATATAACCTAGTCACTCCATACACGTATGTAACTTAGTCACTCCATACACGTATAGAACTTAATCAATACACGAATATTACCTATTCACTCCGTACACGTATATAACCTAGTCACTCCATATACGTATATAACCTAGTCACTCCATACATGCATATAACTTAGTCATCCCACACACGCATATAACCTATTCACTCTATACAAGTATACAACTTAATCACTCCATACACGTATATAACCCAGCAAATCCATTCACATATATAACTTAGTCACTCCATACAAGTATATGACCTAGTCACTCCATACACGAATATGACCTAGTCACTCCATACACGTATATAACATAGTCACTCCATAAACGAATATAACCTAGTCACTTCATACACGTATATTACCTAGTCACACCATTAACGTTTTACAACCTAGTCGCTCAATACAGGTATATAACTAAGTCGCTCCATACACATATATATCATAGTCACTCCGTACACGTATATAACTTAGTCACTACATCAACAACGTATTACTTAGTCAGTCCAAACACGTTTTAAACCTAGTCACTTCATACACGTATATAACTTAGTCACTCCATACACGTATAACAAAGTCATTCCATATACGTATATCACCTAATCACTCCATTCACGTATAAACCTAGTCATTCCATACACGTATAAAACCTAGTCACTCCATACACGCATATAACTTAGTTACTCCATACACGTATATAACTTAGTCTCTCCATACAACACACGTATATAACCCAGTCACCTGATACACGAATTTAACCAAGTCACACCATACATATAAATAACCTAGTCACTTCATACACGTATATAGCCTAGTCACTCCATCAATGATTTATAATTTAGTCACTCCAAACACGTATATAACCAAGTCACTTCATACAAGTATATAATTTAGTCATTCCATACAAGTATATAACATATTCACTCCATACACGTATATAACCTAGTCACTCCATACGCGTATACAACATAGTCACTCCATACACGTATATAACCTAGTCACTCCATAAGCGAATATAACATAGTCACTCCATATACGTATATTACCTAATCACTCCATTTACGTATATAACCTAGTCACTCCATACACGTATTTAACATAGTCACTCCATATACGTATATTACCTAATCACTCCATTCACGTATATTACCTAGTCACTCCATACACGTATATACCCTAGTCACTCCATAAACACATACAACTTAGTCACTCCATACACGTATATAACTTAGTCTCTCCATACCCGCATATCACTCCATACAAGTAAATAACCTAGTAACTCCATACAATACACGTATTTAACTTGGTCACTTCATACACGAATATAACTACAACACTACATATATGAATATAACTAAGTCAATTCATACATGCATGTAACATAGACGTTCCATACACGCATATAACTTAGTTACTCCATACAAGCATATAACGTAGTCACTCCATACAGGCATATAACTTAATCACTCCATACAGGCATATAACTTTGTCACTCCATAAACGCATATAACGTAGTCACTTTATACACGCATATAACCTAGTCACTCCATCAACGCATTTAATTTAGTCAATCCACACACGCATATAACTAAATCACTCCAAACACGTATACAACTAAATCACTCCATAATAGTATATAAAATAGTCACTCTATATACGTGTATAACTTTGTCACTCCATACACGTATATAACTTAGTCACTCCAGCACATATATAACCTAGTCACTCCAAACACGTATATAAGCTAGTCACTCCATACACGTATATAACCTAGTCACTCCATACACGTATATAACCTAGTCACTCCATACAATACACGTATTTAACTTGGTCACTTCATACACGAATAATAACTACGACACTCCATACATGCATATAACTAAGTCACTTCATACACGCATGTAACATAGACCTTATATATACGCATATAACTTAGTTACTCCATACAAGCATATAACGTAGTCACTCCATCGAGCATATAACTTAATCACTTCATACACGCATATAACTTTGTCACTCCATAAACGCATATAACGAAGTCACTCCATACACGCATATAACCTAGTCACTCCATCAACGCATTTAATTTAGTCAATACATACACGCATGTAACTAAATCACTCCAAACATTTATACCACTAAATCACTCAATACACGTATATAACATAGTCACTCTATATACGTGTATAACTTTGTCACTCCATACACGTATATAACTTAGTCACTCCAGCACATATATAACCTAGTCAATCCAAACACGTATATAAGCTTGTCACTCCATACATGTATATAACCTAGTCACTCCATACACGTATATAACCTAGTCACTCCATACAATACACGTATTTAACTTGGTCACTTCATACACGAATAATAACTACGACACTCCATATATGCATATAACTAAGTCACTTCATACACGCATGTAACATAGACCTTGTATATACGCATATAACTTAGTTACTCCATACAGGCATATAACGTAGTCACTCCATCGAGCATATAACTTAATCATTCATACACGCATATAACTTTGTCACTCCATAAACGCATATAACGAAGTCACTCCATACACGCATATAACCTAGTCACTCCATAAATGCATTTAATTTAGTCAATACATACACGCATGTAACTAAATCACTCCAAACATTTATACCACTAAATCACTCCATACACGTATATAACATAGTCACTCTATATACGTGTATAACTTTGTCACTCCATACACGTATATAACTTAGTCACTTCAGCACATATATAACCTAGTCAATCCAAACACGTATATAAGCTTGTCACTCCGTACATGTATATAACCTAGTCACTCCATACGCGTATATAACCTAGTCACTCCATACAATACACATATTTAACTTGGTCACATCATACACGAATAATAACTACGACACTCCATATATGCATATAACTAAGTCACTTCATACACGCATGTAACATAGACCTTCTATACACGCATATAACTTAGTTACTCCATACAAGCATATAACGTAGTTACTCCATACAAGCATATAACGTAGTCACTCCATCAAGCATGTAACTTAATCACTTCATACACGCATATAACTTTGTAACTCCATAAACGCATATAATGTAGTTACTCCATACACGCATATAACCTAGTCACTCCATAAACGCATTACATTTAGTTAATACATACACGCATGTAACTAAATCACTCCAAACACGCATACAACTAAATCACTCCATACACGTATATAACATAGTCACTCTATATACGTGTATAACATTGTCAATCCATACACGTATATAACTTAGTCACTCCAGCACATATATAACCTAGTCAATCCAAACACGTATATAAGCTAGTCACTCCATACACGTATATAACCTAGTCACTCCATACACGTATATAACCTAGTCACTCCAAACACGTATATAAGCTAGTCACTCCATACACGGTTATAACCTAGTCACTCCATAAACGCGTATAATGTAGTCACTCCATACACGGATATAACCTAGTCACTCCATAAACGCATTTAATTTAGTCAATCCATACACGCATGTAACCTAGTCACTCCATACACGTATATAACCTAGTCACTCCAAACACGTATATAAGCTAGTCACTCCATACACGGTTATAACCTAGTCACTCCATAAACGCGTATAATTTAGTCAATCCATACACGCATGTAACCTAGTCACTCCATACACGTATATAACCTAGTCACTCCAAACACGTATATAAGCTAGT
The DNA here is from genome assembly GCA_029582155.1 of Panopea generosa. Classification (NCBI taxonomy): domain Eukaryota; kingdom Metazoa; phylum Mollusca; class Bivalvia; order Adapedonta; family Hiatellidae; genus Panopea; species Panopea generosa. The sequence continues at coordinate 29,241,916 of CM055912.1, read as the reverse complement.
CACTCCATACACGGTTATAAGCTAGTCACTCCATACACGTATATAACATAGTCACTCCATACACGTATATAACCTAGTCACTCCATATACGTATGTAACCTAAAACACAACGCATTGAATTTCTGGAAACAATTTTGTTTCCTAAAACTTTTTTTTCATTATAAACTTTAATGTGCTAAACTTCATAATTTTGGATTATCATCAAGTTGAATTAAAAATTTCAGCTAAAAAAGTTCGTAAAATACTGAGATAAATGGAATTAAAGTAGTAAAAAAACACCCTGTCCAATTGGAATTCTTATATTCCAATTTGCATTAGTTTCCTATGGGAAACCGGTCAATTGTGCTTGTGTAAATGAGTTTGTGTGTCCGTCTGTGTGCGTGTGTAGAAGAAGTAATAGTGGAAGTAGTTGTAGTAGTCGTGGTGACTGTAGCATTAGTAGTAGTAGTAGTAGTAGTAGTAGTAGTAGTAGTAGTAGTATTAGTACAAGTAGAAGTAGTAGTAGTAGTAGCCGCCGTGGTGGTAGTTGTAGTAATAGTGGTAGTGGTGGTGGTGTGTTAGTAATAGTATTATTAGTAGTAGTGGTGGTGGTGGGTGTGGTGATGGTCGTAGTAGTAGTAGTGATAGTAGTAGTTGTAGTAGAAGTAGTAGTAGTAGTAGTAATTGTAGTAGTAGTGGTTACTGTAGCAGAAGTAGTAGTAGTAGTAGTAGTAGTAGTAGTAGTAGTAGTAGTAACAGTACAAGTAGTACAAGAAGTAGTAGTAGCAGACGTAGTGATGGTGGTAGTTGTAGTATTAGTGGTGGTGGTGTGTAAGTGAAAGTAGTATTAGTAGTAGTGGTGGTGGTGGGTGTGGTGGTAGTAGTAGTAGTAGTATTAGTACTGGTAGTATTAGTAGTGTGAGTACTAGTAGTAGTAGTAGTAGTAGTAGTAGTAGTAGTAGTAGAAGTAGAAGTAGCTGTTGTAGTAGTACTAATTGTGGTGGTGTTTGTGGTACTATTAGTAGTAGAAGTAGTAGTAGTAGTACTAGTAGTAGTAGTAGTAGTAGTAGTAGAGTAGTAGTAGTAGTAGGAGTGGTAGTCGTGGTGGTGGTAGTTATAGAAGTAGTAATAGTTGTGGAAGTAGTAGTAGTAATTAGTAGTAATAGTTGTAGTGATGGTGGTGGTGGCGGCGGTGGCGGTGGTGGTGGTGGTGGTAGTGGTGGTGGTGGTAGTAGTAGAAGTAGTAGTAGTAGTAGTAGTAGTAGTAGTAGTATTTGTAGTAGTAGTACTAGTAGTAGAAGTAGTAGTAGTTAAGGTGGTGGTAGTGGTTGTATTATTATTATTATTATTAGTAGTAGTAGTAGTAGTAGTAGTAGTAGTAGTAGTAGAAGTATTGATGGTGAGAGTCGTAGTAGTGGTGGTGGTGGTGGTGGTGGTGGTTGTGGTGGTGGTAATTGTGGTTGTGGTGGTAGTAATAGTAGTAGTAGTAGTAGCAGTAGTAGAAGTAGTAGTACTTTTACGTATTGTTAGTGTATGTATGTTAGTAGAATAGAAGTAGTCGTGGTAGTAACAGAAATAGTGGTACGTTTAGTAAAATCTTAAAACCTTTAAATATTTTGGCCCAAAGTAAACACTGCTATTAAAATATGCTTTCTTTGGTTTCCCCAAAACATTATAAATACATACCTTTTTAAAATAATGGCGAAAGTGTTAATAAGCCACACAGTTTTTCATACGATTACATGCCGGAACAGTATGTCTCTTAAAACTTTGGACACTATGGCGTCACACACCAATATGTACTTTAACAAAATCCACTTTTTACCTTTATGATGGGAAAATTAAACACTTGAGAACAGAGAATAAAATGGAAATAATAATTTAAAAAAACGTACGTCTATAATAAATTATAATAAATCAGAATATGTGCCAAACTGTGCTATGAAACTTTAAAACTTACGCAGAGCAAAATTGTATAAATAAGGTTTAGGATATCGGTTAATGTTCATATATTTAAACTGTAACGATAAAATACGTTTTATAATCTAGGTATACTGTTTTTCTTGTATATAATTTATATCCACAGCTGTAAAGATTGCTTTTATACTGGAACGGGTAAACTCGATTTGCGACATTTTTGTATACATCCCTTTAAATTGCTATGGCCCCCCGAGATATTGATGTATACTGATAATAAAAATACACATATATCCATAATCAATTTATCATTTACGAGGATGCTGTTAAAATATGATAGTGCTTGTGAAAACTATAAAAACGACGAAAATACTTTAAATATATTTCATAAAAAAAATATACTCAGAAATTAAGACAATTTGTAATTAACGTGCGCAGAAATAATATTCGTTATTAAATTTGTTTAGTTCTAGTCTGGTCGACCCGGTGTCAGTATAATGTGACAGAAATGGTTTCATGCCGTGTGTGTCAGCGCTTAGAAAAGTGTCTTAAGTAATCTAGAATAAACACCATCGCGATATGATTTTTTTTTTGTTCAAAGTGACGCTTAGTCCTATACAACATTTATCGTTCCAGTATATATGTAGTTTATAAAATAACTCATTTTACCCCGTTAATGAAACCCTCACACATAAACAAATTATTTGCACCAAATTTATCCATTAGAATTACAAAAAATATAGCATAAAACAGGTCATAAAACATGTCTAATTGTATGACTTATGTGGATACTGGGATTAAAATAACATAACCCATGCTATGAACATATTTTGGGGCCATATTTTATTGTTAACGCTCTCGCAGCAAGGGGTGGGGGAGGGGGTGTTCTTTGGTTAATAGAACATGTGACAATTTATATCGGTGGCTTAATTACAAATGGTATGTCCATGTATATATTATCTATAACTATATTCTCTGGAACTGTTAATTAACATGCAAACATTCTGTGATTCTTTAAATCGTAAAAGAAAAGTTCACCCCAAAAATTACAATTAATTCATTTCGCCTTTGATTGCTATTTTTAGTTTAGTTAGCGTGATATCGATATACATACTACAGTTTAACCAAACAGATTAATGATATATATATCCATAATTTGAATAAGATATAACACGTTTTATTTAAGGTAACAGATAATTTTAATGAATTTTATTGAATGCATTCATGGATCTATTAAGTAACAGAACATGTAATGATCTCTCTTAATCATGGTAAATCATCCTCATCATCATCATCATCATCAACATTGCTCTCTCTCTCTCTCTCTCTCTCTCTCTCTCTCTCTCTCTCTCTCTCTGATAATATATTTAGACGTATTTCTTATGGAATACAGAGAGAAGTATAAAATATTATATAATAATGCATATGCGCCTCACTTACATTTACCATGCGAATAATATTCTTTACAATATTACAATATACGATATATATCAAAGCAAACATTCATAATTTAAACATATTGTTCATTCAATAAACCATCAAAATGTATATCATTTATCCCAACACCCCGTGGAGAATTGCCGCTTACCTTTAATTCCCAAATATACAAAATATCAGTTAATCAATAATTATCAGCCAGCATTTACTAAAACGGATTGAAAAGGTTAGATGAACAATTTACTTTGCAATTGTAATAGGATTAAAATCATTTATAAATTAGAAATTAAAAAAAAAGTATAATTAAAATAATAAGTTTCAAGTTTCAATTCTATTTGAAATATACACTAAAACTGTAATTAAGAAACTGAAATTATATCATGGGCACTTTCGCGCCAATTCAGAAAGTGATTTAGAAACGAGTATCACATTTGATCATATATGCTAGACACTAGAGCGAAAATACAGATTACACCATAGTAGGTATCCTCCAGGAGAGGCCAAATGTGAACGATGTTTTATTTGTCACACCTCACACTCACCTTTTAATTGCTCATTGATTAGTTAGAACCAGATGTACAAACTAATTGAAACATGTGTTATGTACATATTTACCAAATGAAAACATGGTTTCTGTCTTAATCCTTTAGGCTGGGATTAATTGTTATAAGATATGTAATTCGACGTCGTTACGCGAAACGTCTGTGCATAAACACCAGTGTTTGAAGAAAAGTTATACAGAAATATCTTATAAAACTATCGATTCTTTTTTTATAATAACAGTTATTAATTCCTTCTTAAGAAGTCGTATGCATAATAACATCTTTTTTAATTCCTAATACTTAATAAAACACATAAAAATATAAATACAATGACCATAGAACTGTTGGTTTTTTTTTATAAATTTTAAGCAATTCTATGTGCGTGTACGTATTTACCCCATGACACAATTTAAATCGCTTTATAACTTCACGAACAGACAAGAAATAAAGACAAAAAATGTCCCCGATAATCTCCCCGGATGGGCGTCATAATAACGACATAAATTACCATGCGGTAATCTGGAATATGGACAGTCATGAGAAATCCCGAATGTTGCCGATGTTTGCCGACTTGTAAAAAAAAATACAATAGTGTTTCTAAAAAGTGTAAAAACGACCAGAAAGATAAGATTTCTTATTTTAATCTAAATGATATCATTAGAAATCTTAATACAATATCTTGTTATGCTAATAAGTACAAAGGACTAGGTTCACGAATGGCCAAAAATGACACTGCTTTTTCAAAACAAAAACAAATCATAATTTTCTTTTTAACATTCGTAATATTGATCTTTTTATACTGTATATGCTTTGTAATCTAAATAACCGTCATTCTGTGAATAAAGTATCACTAAAGAGGGTATGATCGACTGAATTTCGCATTTTTCATCATATTTGAGGAAACAAATTTGATAATTTAATATTAAGACACTAATGCGACCCATTGACAATTTAACATGTATTTTTCCATGTTAAAATGAGTCTCCACTGGTAATTTTGAGGTGTCGCATGCATGCATTCACTATTAAAAAAGTTTTAAATCATGAAAATTTCCCAATTACGCTAGAAGCAGATATTACTTGATGACCTGACCTGCAATAGACACGTCTTGCTGTGTCATACAACAACTTAAAATATGTTTTGTTTTAATTTGTTTAGTTTTTATACTAAAATATACATGTATATATTTTGCCCAACAATCGTTAAACACACTAAAGCTACAGACATTCGACAGGAGTGAACTTCAAAATCTCCCCATGGTCAAAATCCCCTTGGCTTAATGGGGATTTTGAGCGTCCCCCATTCGACATATCACTCGAGCGTATCCGCGTATTAGATCTATCCGAAATATATGCTGTATCTAATGATGCTGCGGGTGTACACGAAGTCGAACCATAACAACAACAGTCAAATCGAGATGCATCTACAGATTAAGTAAAGGTATGGTTACTACATCACTCTGATGTAATTTAATTTGTTATTTCTTGGTATGTAATTATTAATTTATAGGTGTATAACGATTGTTGTGAATATTTATCTGAAGACAAGTTATATTTAGCGATGGCACGGTTTAACCAGTATGTATAAAAGTGTGGACTGAAAAACATTTAAGATTTTGATATCTATACAATATACAAAGCCTTTCAGCAAATCGACCGTGTCTGCAGACGGATATAGCGATACTGCTTTCAATAAACAGTAGGCTGTTTGAATAGACACTGAACAAGTTGTTAATCAGCCAACAAGGGTAAATGTTCAGATAAATTGGGGCAGGAACGGTATTTTAAGCTTTAAAAAGAAAATAATTGAAAATACCAAAAACACGCCTACCAATCGCACAGCTTGCGTTTCAATACAACATCGACGTTTTAAGGCGAGGATTTCCGACTCCGCAGGCGGGGGAGCCGATTTTAGGAATTTGACGGTAAATGTTCAATATTTTAATGAAATGCGTTTTACTTAAACATTGTTTTCAAAAATCGGAGAATGTCATCGGATGAACAGTTAAACAAACCTGTAAGTGACGGAAGTTAAGCTCAATTAGTTATTTAATGAATGTATGAGCACTTCTGAAGTCCCCACAAAAGTGACCAAATTACTGCACCTGACGATCATCTTCTGTCATATTTTCAAGCAGACAAGCTCTGTATTTAAATAAATGCTTTTCTAGTGTAGACCATGTAATATAGTTTACGTACGCAGAAAATTATGCAACAGGGAGGTAGTTCCGTGAAGAATTATGAAGAAAAATACAGTACAAAGCAGGTGGATACTTTACAACGTAGGGCTGCTAAACAAATAAGAACAAGCTTACGTTGTTCGTACCAGTGATGTTTATATATAGATACACCGTTACATATATTATATGCATTCTTGTTTGTATACACGAAGTTATATATACACAGTTGCATAATGAATTGAGACACAAGACATGTGTAGTTTCAGTTCTCAAGCTTTCAAATAATATAAATAATGTAGATATGCCTCAGTTTTGTTATGATACTATAACATGTTATTAATCAAAGTGTTATTATGCTCCAGCTAACATTATAATAGGAGTAATCACAGTGACCTGGTGACCTCACAGCTAGTTTACTATCAGTTTACATGATGAAGAGGGGGTGGGGTGGGGGGTGAGAAGGGGGGTCCCCAATAACAGGATAACAGCAAATTGATTTTGCTGAAAATAGTTAACAGTGAATACAAAATGAAGGAAAACAGTTAACAGTAATTAAACATGAAGATAACAGATAACAACAAAATTACTTTTCCAAAGTAGCTCAACATCACTTCAGTTAGACTGATCTTGCTACAGAGAATGCTACAAGCGCAGTGAAAACAGAATAAGAGTTGTCAGAAGACAACAGAGATCGACCGGTGACAGCTAGGTTGGATGGTAGATTGCCCTCTGGGTTGCATTTTTAGAGAGTTATGGCCCTTTTGGACTTAGAAAATTTGGTTAGAGATTTTTAGAAGTTAAAGTTTTTGATTTGGTACTTATTTCATCATACTATCATTGGACATGAATAAAACCTCACTTGTGTGTTCAACATCCTCCAGGAAACTCATACAGACAAAAATCATAACTCTTGGTTGCATTTTGGCAGAATTATTCCCCTTTTAGACATTTTGTTTTTTGCAGGTTAAAGTTTGTAGTACAAGGCCTTGATCATAGATGTTTGATAAATAGGGTCAGTTTGCGGTCCTCGCTCAAATTTGTTCAAAACCATGACCCTAGGGGCAAAAGTGACACGCACTGAGGGATTTATTTTTCTTCATTTTCATGAAAGGGTATCCAGCTGTGTTAAACTGTGCATGCTGGTACAAGATTATTTCAACTATAGATTCATTTAGGTGAACTGGTACCTATATATTGCCCTCTGAGGTGAATTTGGTGCATAGGCCTATATGGCATGCTGAATTAATTAATATTAAAGTAATATGAGCCATTCATTCACTTTGTTGTTTTCAAAAAAAACATAATTGTTGATAATGTTTTTAACAGATAAGCAATAATTATAGTTTAATTTTATCACCCCTGAGTTTTACTTGTCTTCAATTTGGTACTTGTTTCCTGAAAAGGCTGTTGTTTTATAACAGTGCGCTGTCCCTCCGACAACTCTTGTTTTATTTATTTTTAAAAAATACATATGATAAAAGTCCATGAACACGTCTGACTCATTATAATTTAGCTTCAAGCACCATCAGGAGAAACAATAGCAACAACCTCTTCGGAAGGAAGAGGGGATTTCGATGAACAATTGTGGAGCATACTTTAGATCCTATGTTTAGATCTTACATGTTATAACCCTTGCTTTTCAAGTGGTTCATTTATGACAATACATAGATGCACTTATTGCCATCATAAGATCAAGATTTCTAGTCCAAAGTCTTAGTAGATATATATTATTTTGTTATGTTATGGTGTATATACACATATATATAATAGTAGTAGCAGAAGTAGTAGTAGTAGTAGTAGAAGTAGTGGTAGTAGTATCAGAAGTGGTGGTGATAGTAGTAGTAGTAGTAGTAGTAGTAGTAGTGGTAGTAGTAGTAGTGACGGTGGTGATGATACTAGTAGTAGTAGTAGTAGTAGTAGTGGTGGTGGTGGTGGAAGTAGTAGTAGTAGTAGTAGTAGTAGTAGTAGTAGAAGAAGTAATATTAGTAGTAGTAGTGACGGTGGTTATGGTAGTAGTAGCAGAAGTGGTGGTGGTGGTAGTAGTAGTAGTAGTAGAAGTAATAGTAGTAGTAGTAGTAGTAGTAGTAGTAGTAGTAGTAGTAGAAATGGTGGTGGTGAAGGTGGTGGTAGTAGTAGTAATAGTAGAAGTAGCAATGACGGTGGTGAAATAGTAGTAATAAAGGTGGTATAAGGTGTAGTAGTAGTAGTGATGGTGGTGTTGGTTGTAGTAATAGTAGTAGTGGTAGTGTATGTAGTGGTTGTAGAAATAGAAGAACAAGTGAAGGTGATGGTGGTGGTGGTGGTAATAGTAGTAGTAGAAGTGGTGGTAGTAGAAGTAGTAGTTGTAGTGGTGGTGGTGGTGGTGGTGGTGGTGGTTGTGGTGGTAGTAGTAGTAGTAGTAGTGGTGGTAGTAGTAGTGGTGGTGGTGGTGGTGGTGGTGGTATCAGTAGTGGTGGTGATAGTAGTAATTGTAGTTGTAGTAATAATAATAGTAGTATTAGTAGTGATGGTATTAATAGTAATAGTAGAAGTAGTAGTAGAAGTGGTGAAGTTGGTGGTTGTAGCAGAAGTGGTTGTAGTGGTGGAGGTGTTGGTAGAAGTAGAAGTAGTAGTAGTTGTAGCAGTAGTATTAGTGGTATTAGCGGTAGCACTAGTGGTGGTTGTGGTAGTAGTAGTAGTAGTAATTATTGTAGTATCAGTAGTAGAAGTAGTCGTAGAAGTAGTAATAGTAATAGTAGCATCAGTAGTGGTTGTAGTAGTAGTAGTTGTATCAGTAGTAGTCGTAGTAGTAGTAGTAGTAGTAGTATAAATAGTAGTATCAGTAGTGATGTTGGTAGTTATAGTAGTAGTAATAGTATTAACAGCAGCAGTAGTAGTAGTAGTAGTAGTAGTAGTAATAGTAGTAGTAGTAGTAGTATCAGTAATTGTGGTTGTAGTAGTAGTAGTAGTAATAATAGTAGTATCAGTAGTGATGTTGGTAGTAATAGTAGTAGTAGTAGTAGTATTAACAGCAGCAGTAGTAGTAGTAGTAGTAGTAGTAGTAGTAGTAGTAGTAGTAGTAGTTGTAGTAGTAGTAGTAGTAGTGATGGTGATGGTAGTAGTAGTAGTGGTGGTGGTAGTATTAAAAGAAGTAGTAGTGGTGGTGTTGATGGTGATGGTAGTAGTAGTAGTAGAAGTAGTAGTTGTGGTAGTATAAGATGTAGTATTAATAGTAGTGATGGTAGTAGTAGAAATATAAATAGTAGTAGTAATAGTATTAGAAGTATTGGTTGGGTGGTATTAGTAGTTGTGTTTGTAGTAGTAGTAATAGTAGTACTTCTACTAGTAGTAGTAGTAATAGTAGTTGTAGTAGTAGTAGTTGTAGTAATATAAGTGGTTATGGTAGTAGTAGTAGTAGTTGTAGTAGTAGTAGTAATAGTAGTAGTAGTAGTAGTAGTAGTAGTAGTAGTAGTAGTGGTAGTGGTAGTGTTGATGGTGGTGGCGGAGGTGGTGGTGGTAGTAGTAGTTGTAGTAGTAGTAGTGGCGGTGGTTATATAAGTAGCAGTAGTAGTTTTAGTAGTAGTTGTAGTGGTGGTGGTGGTAGTAGTAGTAGTGGTAGTGGTGGTAATAGTAGTAGTGGTGATAGTGATAGTGATGGTAGTAATATTAGTAGTGATGGTGTTGATAGTAGTAGTAGTAGTAGTAGTAATAGTAATAATAGTAGTAGTAGTAGTAGTAGTAGTAATAGTAGTAGAAGAAGAAGTAATTGAAGTAGAAACATGAGTATTATTGGCTTCAGTCATAGTAGAATTAGAATAAGAATTAGAATTAGAAGTTATAGCTATCTTTTTTCAGAAGAAAGGCAAAAAACGTTAATAAGCCACTCAGTCGTTTAAACGATTACATGTCGGAACTGCATGTCTCAAAAACTTCGGATACTATGGCGTCACCCAGTGCCAGTGCGTTATTGTTATAACAATGTTATCAATGACACAGTAATCTCTGCGGGTGGGGTCATAAAAAACGACAAAGACCACTAGTCTTAATTTAAAGGATACGATCATTGACGCAAAGTGTCGAAGCATCAGTCGAATATGTAATGAATATATACGAGTTATTTTTAAAAAAGTGTAAAAAGAACAAAAATCTTATAAAATAAAGTTATATCAATAGAAGCTTAATAAAATAACATTGTTATATGTATCAGTACAGCAATGGTTTGTTGTTTTTTTTTTTGTTTTTTTTTTTTTCTTTTTGTTATATTTATTATACAACCCGGGCCCGATTAGCTCAGTCGGTTACGCGTCTGACTATCAATCCAGGAGTCGTGAGTTCGAATTCCCGCCTGGAAACAGTCTACGTGATGATTGATATACGACATGGTGTCTCATTATCATTTGCTCGAGTACTGGTTAATCCCAGGAAACAGTCGTTAGGTTAACTGATTGTCTGTTAGCCCTCGATGGCATAAAAATGACGCTAAATATTCAATCAATCATTATCAGTACAAATAAGGAATAATGTGAAATAGTAGTTGTAATAGGAATAGTCACAGTATTAAATATAATAAAGACAAGTCTGATTAAAGATTTCCCGGGGGCAATATTGTCCGTACCCCAAATAGATCGATTATATATGGCCGGAGCGGTGGTCAAGTAATAAAAGAGAGTCCACCTTCGATGCGAAAAGTCGTGGGTTCGATCCCCGAGCGCATCATACTAAAACCTTTAATCATAGTACTAAAGGCTACTTTGCTTGGAGATCAGCAATTATAGGATAGTTCTAGATCTGGTCGGCCCGGTGTCAGTATAATGAGACTGAAAGGGTTATATTTCATGTGTTGCAGCGCTTAGAAAAGTGTCTTAAGTAATCTAAAAAAACACCATCACGATATGAATGTTTTTGTTCAAGGTGACGCTAACCCTAAACAACAACATTTTTCGTTCCAGTATGTATGTACTTTGCAAAATAACTAATTTTACCCCGAAAATGAAACCATCCTACATTAACAAATTATTTATACCAAATTTATTCAAATAAGAAGTTATTACCAAAAAAATATAGCATACAACAGGTCATAAAACATGTCTAATTGTGTGACTTATGGGGATACTTGGATTAAAATTGTATATCACATGCTATGAACATATCTTGGGACCATATTTTATTGTTAACGCTCTCGCAGCGTGGGGGTGGGGGTGGGGTGGTGGTGAGGGGGGGGGGCTTTGGTTAATAGAACACGTGATCTAATCTGTTTATACCCAACATCCTTACAGAACATCCAATTTTCTTGTTTGACACTATATTTTCATATGCAACACTTGATTTTCTCACTCGATACACATCTTTACTCAACGCTAGATTTTATAACTCGGCACTAGATTTTCTTATCTATATATACTCAATATTTTAGTTGACAAATGATTTTCTTACATAAATAGTTTCAATTTCCCCATTGTTCATTTTTTATCGAAAATTAATATAACATAAGGAATTGTATGTTGTCAACTTAACGACTAGAGTTTTCGAAAGCGAGGCAAAATATTGTAAAACAAAAACCTGGATTTAATCTCTTATATTTCCCACAAATTACAATGAAAACATATCGTTATATATTTATTGTTGAATGATATATTAAACTTGCATTCTTAAAGGTCATAAAATAAAATAAATCTAATGTCCAAATCTTTCTGAACGGTACATGCGTATAAACAATGGGAAATGTTGATTTTCGGAAATGAATACATTTTGGAGGAAATTTTTTTTTTATCATTTTAAGCTGATTAAGATAACTCTAAAAGTATCGGCGATTGAAAATATAGTATACCAAATGGTTATTGTGAAAAATTCATATTGGTACTTTTGATATCTTTCGTGAACTAAGGTTTTAAAAAAAACATTTGATGCCGAAAAATATACATTGCTCGGAAACTTGTAAATTGTTGATGATTTCTTTTCAAATAAAACTAAAATTAGTGGTAACTTTGACAATATGGCCGATTGAAAATGTATTATATCAAATGAGTTTTGTCAGGTTCTTGTTTCTTTTTTGAGTATCTTTTAAGAATTACGGTTTCAAAAAAGAACGCGCTAAGTATAAAACCGCACATTTTGTCAATATTGTTCGATTTTGAATGTGATTTTAACATTTTATTGGATGAACTAATTCTTCTAACCTGTACCAATTTAAAGTTTAAATATTATGAAACAAATCATTTAAATATCAATAACGCCAGATACAAAAGCATTATTGTACACCCATAAAGCATGGACATTCCGTAGTGCGTGTGAATATAACGTGACACTGGCACTTTCCAATTAAATAACACCGATATCAATATTGGAACCATCCAATTGAAAAACCTCGGTTCCCATTGCCCAATTCTAAAAGTAGATTTTCCGATTCCAATTTGGAAATTGGACATTTATCTTTCCAACTTTGACGAAAGGACTTTCCAGTGGGAAAGCATGAATTGTGGGGGTCCTTAAGTTATAATTGTGACATAAATCGGCAATTTATAATGCTTTTGGTTACCTTTTTGTGATAGCACAGTTGTACTCTTCAAACTGCGATACTTTGGCAATAATAAAATTAACGAAAGATAAAAAAAAAGTGTTTTTTTCCCCTGAAATTCACTGTGTTGTGTTCTAGTCAGTTCATACACGCATATAACTTAGTAACCCTACACACGAATATAACTTAGTCATTTCATACAAGTATACAATTTAGTCACTCTGTACACCTATAAAACTTACTCACTCCATACACGTATAAAATCCAGCCAGTCCAAACACATATATAACTTAGTCACTCCATACACGTATATAAACTAGTCACTCCATACACGTATATAACCAAGTCACTTCATACACGCATATAACATAATCTTTCAGTACACGCATATAATTTAGTTACTCTATACACGCATATAACGGAGTGACTTCATATACGTATATAACCTAGTCACTCCATACATGCATACAACTAGGTCACTCCATACACGCATATAACTGAGTCACTCCATACAAGCATATAACCTAGTCACTCCATATACGCAAATAACTTAGTCACTCCATACACACATATAACGTAGTCACTCCATACACACATATAACCTAGGCACTCCGTACACGGATTTAATTTAGTCACTCCATACACGCATATAACTAAGTCAATCCATACACGTATATAACTTAGTCTATCCATACACGCATATAAATTAGTCACTCCATACACATATCCAACCTTGTCACTCCATACCATACACGTATATATATTGGTCACTCCATACAGGAATATAACTAAGTCACTCCATACATGCATATAACTTAGTCACTTCATACACGCATATAACATAGCCCTTCAATACACGCATATAATTTAGTTACTCTATACACGCATATAACGGAGTGACTTCATACACGTATATAGCCTAGTCACGCCATACATGCATATAACTTAGTCACTCCATACACACATAAAACGTAGTCACTCCATACACACATATAACCTAGTCACTCCGTACACGGATTTAATTTAGTCACTCCATACACGCATATTACTAAGTCAATCTATACACGTATACAATTTAGTCACTCCATACACGTATATAACTTAGTCACGCCAAACAGGTTTATAACCTAGTCACTCCATACACGTATAAAACTTAGTCACTCCATACCATACACGTATATAACATAGTCATTCGATACACGAATATAACCTAGTCACCGATACAAATATATAAACTAGTCATTCCATACAGGTATATAACCTAGTCACTCAATGAACGTTTTATAACTGAGTCACTCCAAACACGTATATAAACTAGTCACTTCATACATGTATATTACTTAGTCACTCCATACACGTATATAAAACAGTCACTCCATACACGTATAAAACCTAGTCACTCCATACACGTATATAACCTACTCATTCCATACACGTATTTAACATAGTCACTCCATACACGTATATAACTTAGTCACTTAATACCATACACGTATATAACCAAGTCACTCCATACACGTATATAACCTACTCATTCCATACACGTATTTAACATAGTCACTCCATACACGTATATAACTTAGTCACTTAATACCATACACGTATATAACCAAGCCACTCGATACACGAATAAAAAAATAGTCACTCCATACACGTATATAACCAAGTCACTCCATACACGCATATAACCTAGTCACTCCATACACGCATACAACCTAGTTACTCATTGAACGTTTTATAAATTAGTCACTCCATACACGTATATAACTTAGTCACTCCATCAACGTATATAACCTAGTCACTTAATACACATATATAACATAGTCATTCCATTCATGTATATAATCTAGTCACTTCATCAACGATTTATAACTTAGTCACTGCAAACACGTATATAACCAAGTCACTTCATACACGTATATAACTTAGTTACTCCATACACATATATAACCCAGTTACTCAATACACGTATATAATCTAGTCACTCCACACATGTTTATAACATAGTCACTCCATACACGTATATTACCTAATCACTCCATTCACGTATATAACCTAGTCACTCCATACACATATATAACCTAGTCTATCCATACACGCATATAACTTAGTCACTCCATACATATATCTAACCTTGTCACTCCATACCATACACGTATATATCTTGGTCACTCCATACAGGAATATAACTAAGTCACTCCATACATGCATATAACTAAGTCACTTCATACACGCATATAACATAACCTTTCAGTACACGCATATAATTTAGTTACTCTATACACGCATATAACGGAGTGACTTCATATACGTATATAACCTAGTCACTCCATACATGCATACAACTAGGTCACTCCATACACGCATATAACTGAGTCACTCCATACAAGCATATAACCTAGTCACTCCATATACGCAAATAACTTAGTCACTCCATACACACATATAACGTAGTCACTCCATACACACATATAACCTAGGCACTCCGTACACGGATTTAATTTAGTCACTCCATACACGCATATAACTAAGTCAATCCATACACGTATATAACTTAGTCTATCCATACACGCATATAAATTAGTCACTCCATACACATATCCAACCTTGTCACTCCATACCATACACGTATATATCTTGGTCACTCCATACAGGAATATAACTAAGTCACTCCATACATGCATATAACTTAGTCACTTTATACACGCATATAACATAGCCCTTCAATACACGCATATAATTTAGTTACTCTATACACGCATATAACGGAGTGACTTCATACACGTATATAGCCTAGTCACGCCATACATGCATATAACTTAGTCACTCCATACACACATAAAACGTAATCACTCCATACACACATATAACCTAGTCACTCCGTACACGGATTTAATTTAGTCACTCCATACACGCATATTACTAAGACAATCTATACACGTATACAATTTAGTCACTCCATACACGTATATAACTTAGTCACACCAAACAGGTTTATAACCTAGTCACTCCATACACGTATAAAACTTAGTCACTCCATACCATACACGTATATAACATAGTCATTCGATACACGAATATAACCTAGTCACCGATACAAATATATAAACTAGTCATTCCATACAGGTATATAACCTAGTCACTCAATGAACGTTTTATAACTGAGTCACTCCAAACACGTATATAAACTAGTCACTTCATACATGTATATTACTTAGTCACTCCATACACGTATATAAAACAGTCACTCCATACACGTATAAAACCTAGTCACTCCATACACGTATATAACCTACTCATTCCATACACGTATTTAACATAGTCACTCCATACACGTATATAACTTAGTCACTTAATACCATACACGTATATAACCAAGCCACTCGATACACGAATAAAAAAATAGTCACTCCATACACATATATAACCTAGTCACTCCATACATGTATATAACCTAGTCACTCCAAACACATATATAACTTCGTCACTCCAAACACGTATATAACTTAGTCACTCCAGACACGTATATAACTTCGTCACTCCAAACACGTATATAACTTAGTCACTCCAAACACGTATATAACCTAGTCACTCATAAACTTATATAACTTTGTCACTTCATACACGTATATAACCTAGTCGCTCCATACACTTATATAATTTAGTCACTCCATACACGCATATAACTTAGTCACCCCACACACGCATACAACTTAGTCACTCCATACTCTTATATAACTTAGTCACTCCATACACGTATATAACCTGGTCACTCCATACCATACACGTTTATAACCTAGTCACTCGGTACACGAATATAACCTAGTCACTCCATTCACATATATAACCTAGTCATTCCATCAAAATTTTATTACTTAGGCACTCCAAACACGTATATAAGCTAGTCACTTCATACACGTATATAATCCAGTCAGTCTATACACATATATAACTGAGTCACTCCTTACTCGTATATAACGTAGTCACTCTATACACGTATATTCTAGTCACTCGATACACATATTTAACCTAGTCACTCCTCACACGTATATAACCTAGTCACTCTATACACGTATATAACCTAGCCACTCCATACACGTATATAACCTACTCACTCCATACACGCTTATAACCTAGTCACTCCATACACGTATATAACTTAATCACTCCATACAGTTATATAACTAAATGACTCAATACATGTATATAACTAAGTATATACACGCATATAACATAACCCTTCAATACACGCATATAATTTAGTTACTCTATACACGCATATAACGGAGTGACTTCATACACGTCTATAACCTAGTCACTCCATACATGCATATAACTAAGTCACTCCATACACGCATATAACTGAGTCACTCCATATATGCATATAACAAAGTCACTCCATATACGCAAATAACTTAGTCACTCCATAAACACATAAAACGTAGTCACTCCATACACACATATAACCTAGTCTCTCCGTACACGGATTTAATTAAGTCACATCATACACGCATATAACTAAGTCAATCCATACACGTATACAATTTAGTCACTCCATACACGTATATAACTTAGTCATACCAAACAAGTATATAACTTAGTCACTCCATACACGTATAAAACTAAATCACTCAATACACGTATACAACTTAGTCACTCCATACCATACACGTATATAACATAGTCATTCGATACACGAATATAACCTAGTCAACCATACAAATATATAAACTAGTCATTCCATACAGGTATATAACCTAGTCACTCAATGAACGTTTTATAACTGAGTCACTCCAAACACGTATATAAACTAGTCACTTCATACACGTATATTACTTAGTCACTCCATACACGTATATAAAACAGTCACTCCATACACGTATAAAACCTAGTCACTCCATACACGTATATAACCTACTCATTCCATACACGTAGTTAACCTAGTCACTCCATACACGTATATAACTTAATCACTTAATACCATACACGTATATAACCTAGCCACTCAATACACGCATAAAAAAATAGTCACTCCATACACATATATGACCTAGTCACTCAATACATGTATATAACCTAGTCGCTGCAAACACATATATAACTTCGTCACTCCAAACATGTATATAACTTCGTCACTCCAAACACGTATATAACTTGGTCACTCCAAACACGTAGATAACCTAGTCACTCCATACACGCATACAACCTAGTCACTCTATACACGTTTATAACCTAGTCACTCGGTACACGAATATAACCTAGTCACTCCATTCACATATATAACCTAGTCACTCCATCAAAGTTTTATTACTTATGCACTCCAAACACGTATATATCCTAGTCACTTCATACACGTATATAACCTAGTCGCTTCATACACTTATATAATTTAGTCACTCCATACACGCATATAACTTAGTCACCCCACACACGCATATAACTTAGTCACTCCATACACTTATATAACTTAGTCACTCTATACACGTATATAACCAAGTCACTCCATACCATACACGTTTATAACCTAGTCACTCGATACACGAATATAACTTAGTCACTCCATACACATATATAACCTAGTCACTCCATCAAAGTTTTATTACTTAGGTACTCCAAACACGTATATAACGTAGTCACTTCATACACGTATATAATCCAGTCAGTCCATACACATATATAACTGAGTCACTCCTTACACATATATTACGTAGTCACTCTATACACGTATATTCTAGTCACTCGATACATATATTTAACCTAGTCACTCCTTGCATGATTATAACCTAATCACTCGATACACGTATATACACTTATTTAACCTAGTCGTTCCATACACGTATATAACCTAGTCACTCTATAAACGTTTTATTACTTAGTCACACCAAACAAGTATATATCCTAGTCACTTCATACACATATATACTGCAGCCAGTCCTTACACATATATAACTCAGTCACTCCATACACGTATATAACGTAGTCACTACATACACGTATATATTCTAGTCACTCCATTCACGTATATAACTTAGTCACTCCACACACTTATATAACCTAGTCACTCCATACACACATATAACCTAGTCACTCATTGAACGTTTTAAACTTAATCACTCCATCAACGTATATAACCTAGTCACTCAATACACATATATAAAATTGTCACTCCATACACGTATATAACCTAGTCCCTTCATAAACTTTTTAAAACTTAGTCACTCCAAACACGCATATAAATGAGTCACTCGATACACGCATATAATATAGTTACTACATACAGGCATATAATTAAGTCACTCCATACAAGCATATACATGTAACGTAGTCACTCCATACACGCATTTAACCTAGTCACTCCATACACGCATTTAATTTAGTCACTCCATACACGCATATAACTAAGACAATCCATACACGTATACAACCTTGTCACTCCATACACGTATATAACTTAATCACTCCATATACGCATATAACTTAGTCACTCCATAGACGCATATAGCTAAGTCACTCCATAGACGCATATAACTTAGTCACTCCATACACGTATATAACTTAGTCACTCCATACACGTATATAACTTAGTCACTCCAAACACGCATATAAATGAGTCACTCGATACACGCATATAATATAGTCACTACATACAGGCATATAATTTAGTCACTCCATACAAGCATATACATGTAACGTAGTCACTCCATACACGCATTTAACCTAGTCACTCCATACACGCATTTAATTTAGTCACTCCATACACTCATATAACTAAGTCAATCCATACACATATACAACCTAGTCACTCCATACACGTATATAACTTAATAACTCCATATACGCATATAACTTAGTCACTCCATAGACGCATATAACTTAGTCTCTCCATACACGCATATATCTTAGTCTCTCCATACACGCATATAACTTAGTCACTCCATACACGTATATAACTTAGTCACTCCATACACGTATATAACTTAGTCACACTATACACGCATATAACTTAGTCATTCAATACACGAATATATTTTTGTCACTCCTTACACGCATATACCTTAGTCAAAACACATTATTCGGCTTGCAATTAATTTATTGATTAAAAGGAAACGATTATAAATGTGGTTTAATTATGTTTTTACAAGTAGCATGAGAGGAATAAAACTATAATGTGTTATATGTACATGTACATGAACTAGTAAACTAGCATTTAAACTCCGAAAAATGCTGTATTATGCTTTATTACTGATATTTTTTTTAAAAAGATAATACATTTGTCAAATATCTAATTTATAACAGTAACATTGATTGGTATTTTTATCTGGATAACCAAGAAAACAGACACTATTAGTATTACTTAATCTAGCCTAGTTATTAAGTTAATAGTAATAATGCCATTTATGTAAATCATTAATCATTTACCTTTATATTAAGCAATACAAACCTTCGCTTCATGAATATAAAGGCTAACACAGCTCCGGTAACAAGTAATATAAAGACGGCACCTCCAACTGCTCCAGCTATTATACCAACTGGTACTGTATCCTCATCCTCGGCTTGTGGCTTCGCTTCTGTTTGTCTGACAAAAGGTACAGTCGTAGTCAGCACTCTATCAACTGGTACTGTATCGTCAACCCCGGCTTGTGGCGTTGCTTCTGTTTGTCCGACAGGGAATACAGTCGTTGGTAGCGCTCTATCAACTGGTGTTACCAAGATTGATGTTTGTTGAATTGCTTTAAAACATATTTTATCAAAAGTTTAGAAAGTATGTTAACTCAATATCTCTTTCATTATAAAATTCTACACAGTAACATCTTATAAAGGCCCAAATTTTTAGCCCCGGCAGCAAGAAATTGTAGGAGAGTATTTTATACAACAGCTGTATTACAATGTACTTAATTATTGCAATCATAACCGAGGTATTACCTTACAATAAAGATATTCTCGATCAAATTACAAATGTTGAGTTCAACAATTCTCCTCGATACAGGGGTACTTGTTTTCGAGTGTTCTGATATAGGTTCTATCAATCCAATGGAAATAATTCAACATGTGTACATTTACATATAAAACCAATGGTATGGTAATTTACAATCTGATAGATAATCAAATAAAACATTTAATAACTAGTTTATACTCATTTTCACACTTAAAATTGGTTTAATTTTAGAATGATGAAATTAATATTGTTATATAAAAGATAAATGAAATCATTAAAATATAGAATCTATCTAAGGACTTACTTGTTTCAGTTGTACACGAATAATACTGACAGTGACAACCAATTGATGATTGTAAACACGGATAACAAACTCCATCAGATTGCATGTAGTATCCCTCTGTACATCCTTCATTACACAACCCTGTAGTAATATCACACGTGTTGTTCTTACAGCCGACTGGACAGTTCGACTCACATGTTGAAGTCCATCTTCCACGAGGACATGAATCACAAACTGACAGCGAAGAACATGACTTACAACTCGATTTACAAGGATTACATGTGTTACCAACACCATAGCTAACCAGGTAGAACCCATCGTTACATGTGTTACAGTGACTATGGCTGGTGCATGCTTTACAGTTGGCCGTGCATATTGAGCAGTGACCATAGTTTTCGTGAACATAGATCTGAAAATGACCATCAATACACCCATGTGTACAATCGGTTTTAGAGCATGCTCCATCTTTACACGCATTACAACTCACGCCGCAGTCTTTGCCGTAATGTCCAGGTGTACACTCGATACAAAATATTGTGCTGTTACATTTAACGCAATATGGCGGACATTTTTCACATGCTGTATAATGAGAGGCTTCAAATGTATAAAATCCATCATCACACACAGTACAAAAGTTAGCATCTTTACATGTCGTGCAATTGTCCCGACAAGGGTAACAGTCTCTGTTGTGATGGTAATAGCCGCCTCTACATTCTTCACATTGACCTCTTTTACACGTCACACAGTTTATATCGTCACATGATGCAGCAGCGTTGGCAATAACTGAAATATGCAAAATATTATTTAATTGATATGATGATGCAGATATTATACATATTGTATATTCATTAAACAATTGTTGTAACTGTTTATATGGCGTTGTCAAGAATTAAATAACGCTGAAGGCTATAATGTTTGATTTGATTATTTAACTTATTCATGCACGAATTCAATTGATAAACAGATAACAGGATTATAAGATTACTATAACGACATTGATTTACTATAGTCTTTAAATGAGATTATTACATGCAATGATCAGTTATATCTAATTAATTAAAATAACACTACTTTTTATGTACATGTATTTAATATCCAATCTTAATTTTGACCATATTCTGGTAATGACATCATTTTTGGTATTAATTGTCATATGTTGCTTGTAAAGGCGCTATTTGTGTTCCTTTCAATAATGTGCATAGTAAACATGTACTTTTAAAAAGTGCTACATGGGAATATAACGGCGGCACCAGTATCATTGATCCTCAGTGATAACGTTGCAGTTCATTCTCTATTGTTCTACAGATATATTGTCTTTTGTACTGTTTCTAAATATTAATTAAAATATAATCTCACTACATATTCTAATCAACAAAGTTATATATATTACTGGAGAAGTCAAAAGTAAGGGATTTTTCCTTCTTGAGAGGCATCGTAGTTTATGTTACAGACACATTAGCAACTGATCTATTGAATATATTATGACTACAGGTTTTAAATACGTTTTAAAACAGGAAGTGTGGTAATAAATTAAACAATATAAACTTACCAAAAAGTGCACTCAAGTAATATACCAAAACGGTGTGCGTGTATAAAGCCATTTTAGCATCTAGTTATTACGTTCTAAAATTATAAAAATAAAACCATCATCACAAAGTTTGTTATATAAGTACATATAAAATACAATTATCTGAGGTATATTTCTGTCTAAAACATGTATATACATATTCATATACATAAACATATGGGAACTTTCTACATTTAATAATATGCTTAATGCGAGAGTGTCTATCGCTCCACCCACTGACCACGTGGCGTTGTTTGTTTAAGTCGATACGGTTCGCTTGTTTAAGAAAAGTGGTAGAGTAGAAACCAATATCGATTACTGATTGGGTTATCGACTTTCTTGATTGGCAGCCCACACCAAATCAATTACTTTAATCCTTAATCTGAATTAACATTTCACTCGTGAATATTTCAATATATACTCTATGTTCTTGAGTGATTCAAATCCAGCATTTAAAATAGCACATTATTGCGTTGTTTAACCGTTTGCATAATATATCAAAATATCGTACTGTTGTTGCCATATGCATAGTCGTAGTAGTAGTGGTAAAACTAATAGTAGTAGTAGTAGGAGGATGAGGAGGAGGAGAAGGAGGAGAATTAGGAGGAGGAGAAGGAGGTGTAGTAGTAGTAGTTGCAGTAGTAGAAGTAGCAGTAAAAGTAGCAGTAGTAGTAATAGTTGTAGCAGTAGTAGTTGTAGGAGGGGGAGGAGGAGGAGGAGAACTAGGAGGAGGAGAAGGAGGTGTAGTTGTAGTAGAAGTAGTAGGAGTAGGAGTAGTAGTAGTAGTAGTAGTAGTACTAGAAGTAGTAGTTGTAATAGTAGTAGGTGGAGGAGGAGGAGGAGGGGGAGTAGTAGGAGTAGTAGTTGTAGGAATAGTAGTAGAAGTAGTGATAGTACAGTAGTAGTAGTTGCAGTAGTAGTAGTTTATAAGTAGTAGTAGAAGTAGTAATAGTAGTAGTAGTAGGAGAAGGAGGACGTGGAGGAGGCGGAGTAGAAGAAGAAATAGTAGTACTAATAGAAGTAGTAGAAGAAGGAGAAGAAGTAGTGTAATAGAAGTAGTAGTGGTAGCAGTAGTAGTATTAGTAGGAGGAGGAGGAAGAGGAAGAGGAGGATGATGATGAGGAGGAGAAGAAGGAGTAGTAGTAGTTGTAATAGTAGTTGGATGAGGATGTGAAAGTGAATGAAAAGATAAAGGAAAATGAAGAAGAAAAGAAGAAGTAGTGGTATTAGTAATATAATTATTAGTAGAATGAGTAGAAGGAGTAGTAGTAGTAGTAGTAGTAGTAATAGGAGTAGAAGTTCTAGCAGAATGAGGAGGAGAAAGAGAAGAAGGAGTAGTAGTAGAAATAGTAGTAGTAGTAGTAGAAGAAAGAGTAATAGTAGTAGTAGTAGCAGTATGAGTAGGAGTAGTAATACTAGCAGTAGGAGGAGGAGAAAGAGAAGAAAGAGTAGTAGTAGAAATAGTAGTAGTAGTAGTAGTAGTAGTAGTAGTAGTAGTAGTAGTAGGAGAAGGAGGAGGAAAAGTAGTAGTAGTAGGAGCAGGAGGATGATGAGGAGGAGGAGAAGAAGAGGGGGTAGTAGTAGTAGTAGTAGTAGCAGTAGGAGGAGGAGGAGGAGGAGGAGG
The DNA here is from genome assembly GCA_029582155.1 of Panopea generosa. Taxonomy (NCBI): domain Eukaryota; kingdom Metazoa; phylum Mollusca; class Bivalvia; order Adapedonta; family Hiatellidae; genus Panopea; species Panopea generosa. The sequence goes on along the minus strand of CM055912.1, from coordinate 29,217,959 downwards.
AGAATGAGAAGAAGGTGTAGTAGTAGTAGTAGCAGTAGTAGTAGTAGGAGTAGTAGTAGCAGAGTACTAGAAGTAGTAGTTGCAATAGTAGTAGGTTGAGGACGAGGAGGAGGAGAAAGAGGAGGATAATTAGGAAGAGGGGAAGGAGGTGCAGTAGTAATAGAAGGAGGAGGAGGAGGAGGAGGAGGAGGGGAGTAGAAGCAGTGTCAGAAGTAGGAGTAGTAGTAAAAGTAGTACTAGTAGTACAAGTAGCAGTAGTAGTAGTTGCAGTAGTAGTAAAAGTAGTACTAGTAGTACAAGTAGCAGTAGTAGTAGGTGCAGTAGTAGTAGTTTAATAGTAGTACAAGTAGCAGTAGTAGTAGTTGCAGTAGTAGTAAAAGTAGTACTAGTAGTACAAGTAGCAGTAGTAGTAGGTGCAGTAGTAGTAGTTTAATAGTAGTAGTAGTAATAGAAGTAGCAGTAGAAGTAATAGTAGTAGTTGGAGGAGGAGGAGGAAATTGAGGAGTCGGAGTAGAAGAAAGAGTAGTAGTACTAATAGAAGTAGTAGAACAAGGAGAAATAGTAGTGTAATAGTAGTAGTAGTGGTAGCAGTAGTATTATTAGTAGGAGGAGGAAGAGGACGAGGACGAGGATGAGGAGGAGGAGAAGAAGGAGTAGTAGTAGTAGGAGTAGTAGTTGTAATAGTAGTCGGAGGAGGATGAGAAGGAGAAAGTATAGATAGAGGAAGAGGAAGAGGAGGAGAAGAAGTAGTATTAGTAAAAGTAATAGAAGAAGTAGTAAATGAGTAGGAACAGGAGGAGTAGTAGTTGTAAAAGTAGTTGTAGGAGGATTAGAAGGAGACATTAAAGATAGAGGAAGAGGAAGATGAGAAGAAGTAGTATTAATATTAGTAATATAAGTAGTTGTAGAATGAATAGGAGAAGGAGGGAAGTAGTATAAGTAGTAGGAGTAGAAGTACTAGCAGAAAGAGGAGGAGAAAAAGAAGAAGGAGGAGTAGTAGAAATAGTAGTAGTAGAAGGAGTAATAGTAGTAGAAGTAGTAGTAGTAGTAGTAGTAGTAGTAGTAGTATGAGTAGGAGTAGTAGTAGTATGAGGAGAAAGAGAAGGAGTAGTAGTAGTAGTAGTAGTAGTAGTAGGAGGAGGAGGAGGAGGAGGAGGAGGAGAAGAAGAAGTAATTGTAGTAGTAGTAGTAGAAGTAGTAGCTAAGAGGAGGAGGGGTAGAATGCTATTTAAACAAATCAGTTTCAATTCTTTTCAAACGAGTAATGTAATACTATTCTACCTTAAGCCTGAATGGTCATTACTACAATCACCTATACATTTAGTGCACATATCTCCTCATTCGTTTTACAAAGTAGTTTCGGATTATTACTATATTCAAACGGTGTACAATATATAAACATCTAGTTACTTTAAACGTGTACCCTGTACTTGCTAAATATTCAAAATTTTCAAGTGTGTATCCCATACTGCATGGTTTATATAATGTTATCTGATTACGCTACGTTTAAATCTTACACAAATGATACTGCTATTCATTTAAAGACAAAGTATAATTTGTAAAGTTTTTTTAATTTACAAAGATCCACCTTTAGAAAACTCTGCATATTAAACTGAAGAGACTAACTATGCATCTAATTGAGCTACAACTACTTTCTTATCAAACAATTGTTCACACTAAACTACTAAATTGTTTCACAAACCACGTAATTAAAAAGCTATATCCAAATGAACGCTTCGCTGACCACTTTAAAAAATAGTCTAAAGTGTACTTAAAACGATTTTGTAACTGTATTCACCTGGTATGCTATTTAGTAATGTATAAGGCGTATTGTTATATAGAAGTAAAGGTCAAACTAAATTATTTATGAATATTCAATATAAGTTACCTAAAGATGAACAATACAATGATAGGTCAAACAATTACATTCTTCAGATTCATATTAATACTTAAGAGTACGATATACACATATGCTGTTTTTGCAAACTGTTTGGTTGTAGTTACGCCTTCGTTAGAGAAATAAAACATGCTGTATCTATAGAAAACGCATATCTATAATATATATGTAAACAACGGTTAAATAATATATGTAATAATCAAAAGAGCAGTTAACTCATTTAAAATAAAATACTTAACATATTAAGATATCAAAGCTATAAACCTATATAGAAATTATGAATATATGAATATGAGCACAAACAATAACCTACAATGTCACCTTAAGTAGAGAAGCTGTATTCAACGGAGGAGGAGTTTCTTAGTTCAACAATCTAAATAATCATGTACGTGTAGAAGGAATATCCAAACACTTTTAATTTCCTTTTATGACAATTTCCTTTCGGTTATGGCGAATTGTGTTTATCATAGCAAGTGTTAGAGATAAAGGCTGTCGCTACCAATTGTTAAACTTGACTAGTCACACTAGCTTTTTAACAGATTAAAATCCATATCGGTATAGTTATTCATGCAAGGTTGATAAAGAATGATCAAACTTCCTTGTTCGTTTTACAAGAAACCTTCACTTCATAACTTCATTGTCCTAGTGTACAATTTAGTGTAACGGCAACTTATTGACATGTACCAAAGTTTCTTAGGAACAGATACAGCTATAAGTGTTCTATGTATTATACAATAGAGGTTCATATCGGATGTTTCACGCTGCTGTGTTTTATAAAACCAGCTAAAAGAATAAATGGGTTGTGTATTGATCCACGTGGACAGAGATGTAGTCGATTTAATGAGGAACACGTATGGATTGCGTTTTGACAAAAACTGAGGTGACGGAATACACTTCTTGCAAAATAGTAGTAGTCGTAGTAGTAGTGTTAGGAGTATTAGTAGTAACAGTAATATTAGTGTTATTTTTAGTAATATAAGTAGTATTAGTAGTAGTAGTGGTAATAATAGTAGTAGCAGTAATATAAGTAGTAATATTATTATAATTAGAAGTAGTAGTAGTAGTAGTAGTAGTAGTAGTAGTAGTAGAAGTATCAGTAGTAGTAATAGAATTAGTATAATTATTATTAATATTATAAGTAGTAGTGGTAGTTACTGTAAAAGTATTATCATTTTTATTGTTAGCAATTGTAGTATCAGTAGTAGTAGAAGTAAAAGTAGTATAATTTATGTTATGTAGTAGTAGTATTAGAAGTAGTATTAGTATAAGAAGTAGTAGTAGCAGTAGTTATAATTTTATTATTATAGTTAGAAAAAGTAGTACCACTAGTAGTAGTATTAGTAGTAGTAATGGTAGATGATCAATTAAAGGTGGTACGTAATATTAGCACAAACCATATATTACATACAACGCAGCAGAAAATGTTTATATTCAAAATTAAAAAAACACATCTGTTTACACAGGAGCTCATGCAAACATTGTATTCCAATTTAGTGACATTTTGAAAAAATGTAGTGATTCATGATTTCACTAGGCAATGTTAAGCCTGACTGATCAGTGTATTGTGAATATATTATTTACTATACTAATATGCAGATTTCCCCATTCGTTTTATGAATGGGTTCTTCTTTTGTCCAGTATTTACACGGTGAACTATCCATGAACATATTATATCTATAAAGGTCTCATTACACACTTGAATTACGTTCTTTGTTCTATATAAATTGAAGTCAAGGATTTCCACGGTAATTTTATTTTTCATAGCAAGAATGTACACTAACTGGTAGGTTGGCTAACTTGGTTTTTTAAAGAGGGTTCATTGACACCCTGATTTTTTTATTGAAAAAAAAAGAAGTAAAATGCTCATGAATGCATACATATGCATACATATGTTAAAAATCTATTTTAGTACTAGTGACGTCATATGGTATGGTAAGTCAGCCTTTCCTCTATTCATCTGCACGAAGGAATCTTCTCCGCAATAAAATGGAATGTCCGTGGCCATGTGTGTGTGTGTGTGTGTATCTTAGAATGGATAAAAGTAATAATACTAACTTTGAATACTGTAATCTTCCATGAAGCATTCGACATATTTATTTAACATTACACCGACACAAACTTATACACATGTATATGGATATTGATGAGAGCCAGACGACTGTAAAACAGACAAATATAAGTTTTACTTTACTGTAAGTAAAAAAACCTTAAAACAGATAATGGTTTCATATACATATTATTGGTCAGGGTTGTTCCATTAACAAGAGCATGAATTAGCAAATTATTGTCATAGGAAAATACAACTGCTGATTAGGTATGACCTTTTTCACAATTATCTTACGGGTGCAAAAAAGATAAGATAATTATTTGAGTAGAATGCGATATTAATATTTAGCTTTATTTTGTGGCAAATTTGAATACCTTTCGTCTGTCACTGTAGCAGATTAGGTCATACTCAGAGATAATCGATTCGCTTATCAATTCATATTCAAATTCAAAATGTTTACATGCTTTGAGATAGTAACAGAACTAGAACAAAATGCCCTTACTGATAGGGAGATAACATATCTTTATGAGGACAATGTCATATGACGTTATATGGTATGAGAGATAGTCCGTTTTAAAATTTAGTTTAAGATGAGAGAAACATTATTGTAAGGACATCCTCATAACTGATGTCGAGAAGTCCCCATTGCATGAAACGTGATTTTTAAGTTTCATATACATTGGAGTAGTTTTGGACGACCAAGGACTGTCCTCATAACGCATGTACTGTCCCCATAATGTAAGTTCTAGGGCATTGATAGCGCTATTTAATACCCACAAACTGGTATACACGTGTATCTGCTGAAACAAGGGAATTCAAAGTCATAGTCATCTCAATAAACTATTAGGCAGTTGCTGACCACTGTTTTAAAATGGCTAGGAAGCGAGTAGCAAATAACGAGAAAATTCGGATTAATTCTCTAAAATATATTGTGATGAAATCACAAGGGGTTTTGGGGTTGACAAAAGGGTCTTATGAGACAGTTCGTAGATGGGAAATTAATTCGTTTTTGTTAAAATGTAGACAAATATTCTGGTCGGCCAAAGACTACAACATGTAAGAAAGACGGGTCTTAAATTAGAGAAATTGTTCGAAATGATACGTAACATAATGTTCGTGACATAGCATGCAATACTGACGTTTTACTATCTTCAGTTGATTCGTTCTGTGAAAAGGTCTGCTTGGTGGATGTCCCACTTGTTGACAGACAACCAAAAAAGACACGTGTTGAAACTGCTAAAAATCGGCTTAAAATGTTCCCTGAATATAATTAAAGGCAATTTGCAAATTTTGTCACTGGTGACAAAACATCGGTACATTGTATCGAACCAGTGCGAAATGTTGGGAACAAATTATAGACTACCAAACATGGCAGAAGATCATTCATTGCCAAACGGACCTTGAGTGTAAAGAATATTATTCATGCAATTTTCCTCGGTTGAAGGTTGAGCAATACAGGTACCGGTAAACATAGGTAAAGTGTGACTGGATGGTACTACCGTTATATGGTACAAAAATAACTGAAAAAAGTTGCCATCTCACTGGATTCAAACATGTTGCCCTCTTACATGACAATGGCCCAGCGCACACCTATGACCGTTTTTGATTATTTGAAGTCAGAGAAAGTTATAGTTCTACCGTACCAGATCTTTGTCTATACAAAACTGGAAAGGTTCAGCCCAACGTGATACTTTCCGGAAATGGATACACAGACTCTAAATGGTTAGAGGGCAAATACACATTACATTTTGAACACCCCTCGTACGATTGTCCTATTAAGGGTTGGTTTGTCATCTCTCTCTCTCTCTCTCTCTCTCTCTCTCTCTCTCTCTTGTAAATAAGTATCCCTTCATTTGTTACGTGATTTAATCAATTAAGAAATATAAATATCTCTTCTTGTTTTATCAATATGCTGTACAAATCAGCTTAATATACTTATATAGATCGTCAGTTTTGCAAAGGTAAGACTAAAAACAAAGCAACACGTTCAAGGAAAGCAACGTACTATTTATTTGATGTTTGATGGATATGCACATACATTACCTATTAGTTATTAAGCATGGCATGGAAACTAAGATTGCAAGGATATGTTACAAACAATAACGAAACGAGCCGTATCAATATAAAAGAAAATAACTACTAAAACAAGACAACAACTAACAAAATAATACATGATTAAACACTTAAACACTTTATTCAGTGTTTAACACAAATGTAGACAATAAAACATAAATAATACTATTTTCTTAAATTCACGATCTAACTATATTATGCAAAACTATATACACACGTTTACCTACAGGAGTTGACTAAGCTTTGGGGTTGAATTTCTTGTTTTCCATTATAAGATCAACCAATACCTCATGCGACTTCACTTCTTTATCTTGAATTAAGTCATATAAGTCATGAACATAACATACATATAAAGTGAACCATTCCAGTGGGTAAAAGTAAAAATGTTTACGAAATGGCCGTTAAACAAATATTGCATGCTGCAGGTGACATATTAACAAAATACAAAGTTGAGTAAGACTTATCAGATGAGAATTATTTCAGATTTCGTTGATTTTTAGTGTACTTTGTAGTAACTGTATAGACAACTGAAAGCAAAACTATTGTGATAGCTGAAATAAGCTAAAATAAATTAAAATGGAAATATTTACTCAGTTTCCGATTTCAAATGACAAACTACGCTATTATTTATTTTTTTCCTTACCTATATCAAATATGCTATTGAACCACAAACACACTTTGTATCCCCGTAAAAATAAGTATTCAATACTGCGTGTTTTTGGCATTATTTTAAAACCAGATATACCGTTTACTTAAAGTAGTTCTTTAATTTTATCTGTTGATGTTGGCTATTTGTTTGTCATCTTTCAGAAATTAATATCTCGTAAATATGTGACTGTTCTCTATTCAAATTTCGGATATAACGATCCTATGTCTTTCCACATAGTGTTTTTACTTTAAATCACATTTGTTTGGATAAGCGATGGAAACTATCTAATACTATTAACATTCCGATATAACACATACTGATGGTTGCATGAACGCCAGTAGAATACAGTACTGATGATAGCAAAACGTACATACCTATTGCCATTGGTCAGTTCAGATATCCGCCATACTTTGTGTCTACATATCACTACTCCTACGCATGTATATAGTAAACATTAGAGCATAGTATTGTGCTACAAAAACTGTATCTACACCAACATTCATTCTATCAAGAGTAATGTTTAAGCTAAATAGTTTTGCTAACTGGTTCAAAGGTGGTTTGAGCCGCATATTTGGTATTTAATATCAATGTTTATGATGCTTTCTGATTTACTTTCCCTCTCCGAAGTAAATTAAACAGGTATACGGAATCTCCAAATCGAAATTGCATTTGCCGTTGAGATTTTAGAAAAAGAAATCAGCGAGGCCACGAATGCACAAGTGGTCATCTTTGAAAATGTTGTCCAAATTAATCGACAGCATTTAAAATTTTATAATACGAGAAAAGGTTATTTATATACAAAAGTCTTGAAGTGTTTAATATATTATATGAAATGTGCGTAGCATTTATTGGTTGTTCTGATAACTCTATAATTTCCAGCAATTAGGCCAACACAGACACATTTGCGTATACCTTGTCCGTGTTCAAATAGGCAGAAACACACTGGTGGCTGAATATATACTGCTCCTAGATATTGAAAGAAAAAAAAAGAAAAATATATAAAAGAATTGATACAGCCAAAATATTTCACTTGCAAACTAATAACTTTATACAGGTATATCTATCACATCTTTAAAGAATGTATTTATTTTATTATAAGTTCTATTGTATTAAATTTGTACAGATATGGTACAGCTATATATGAACTATTTTTACGTTCACGTTTCTAGAAAAAAAAAAAAAAAAAACAACAATGTAAGCTACTTCAAAATTACCCACTACTTACCTTGCTTGGTATAGCATTTCCTCTCCTGGACCTCACTTGCCTGACCGTGTTCACCACACTGACCTTCTGCTCTATTTCCATCTTCTGTATTAGGACAGACACCACGCAGAACAGACAGCTCCTCTCGCCGCCAGTTCTGTACATAGGCACAAAATAGACATCGAGTGATTACATTGTACGAAAACCTCTCGAAATATATCCAGGATCATATCAAAGACTTAATTTAATGCATGCGTTTATACTCACTACGTACCAGGTGTATGACTATGAAACAGAAAAAACATTTTGCCTATTTGAAACGGAATTTCAAATATATCATTGTACCAGTGCAAATATTCATGTTGCCCATCTGCAATAAATTGCCCAAGGTTATTGAAACAATATTTATCTTACGTAGACACTGATTTTGCTCAATGTTATACCTTATTCATTCAACTTTCTTTGTGTAATTCTACAGAAATATTATTCAATGATAACGAATATGTAGTCAAATTGGCTCGCTAAAATATATTGTGCACTAGGAGGAGATCGTATGTATATGGACAGTCTCTTATAAAATATTCTTAGGAAGCACACGTCAATCACAAACCATGTGTTACGCAAGGAAAGGTAATGCTGAATGTTGATTAAGACAAGTTTTGGTGTGAATGTTGTGTGATTAATCAGTATTTAAAAAAGGTTAAAACAACTATTTTAATATGCATGTACATACAGACAATGAATTACAATTGGTCCCGTTAACTCAGTCCCAGCATCGGCTCGTTCTACATCTTTAATAAATTGTAGGAATGCAGATGGGTCTGTAGGCACGGCTTGCTTTTGTTTCCATTGAGTGAATTGGAAGTGAAACAATGTATATTCCACAGTATGGCCCTACAAATATATGTTATAATAAAAAGAACACTGTACAGTAATTTACAAGATAATTAATGTAACTATTGAAATGACTGCTTAGTTAAAATGTTTATTCATATTTTCCTGAGCTTACAAAAGTAGCTTCCAGGATTGGAGGGAGGATTCAAGAAAGCAACAGAAACATTTTTATCCGTATTTGTACAGAATACACCTTATAGCAAACTCTCCGTCCTGAACACAAAATAATAACTACCTTTTCTGTGATAATGCAAAATATATACGGTGGGTAAAATGGATTCTATATCCATTCTTATTAACTCAATCACTCACCTTTTCGTGATGTGATATCACAAGTGTCCTCAGGATATACTGTGATGTTGATTGTGATTTCTTACAACTGATATGGAACGGTCCGTGCTTCAATACTTGGTTGGCGGCTGGCAGATACGTGCCAACATTCTAAGAAAATGTAAAATATTATATACTCACTACGAAAATGGCATTTAAAACATCAAGCTATAACATAAGAAAAAGATGTAATGTCGTTGCGATAAGATATTCATAGTGTAGGTGACAATACAAAACCTTGCCGAATATAAGTAAGTTCCGATATATTCCTCAATGCAATATTATTCTACCACAATGGTTAATATCTTAACAACAAAAGAACAAATGGAAATTAATAGGAATCTGTATATTTGAATCTTTAAACAATAAATGAAAAACTGTCGTTAATAATGTTCACTTTTGAATTGAACAATTATACTATTTCTGACCTTGTCATGGATATTCTCTACATCCAAAGACACAATGCAGGATACACGTTGCTGGGTGACCATTAATAGGAAGTCTGTCACGGTCCCTGGTAATGGCGTCTGGGCTGCGATATAACGGTTTTTTCTTGAAAAACTCTAAAATGATAACTATGACGTCGAAAATCAAATGTATAAACACAGAATATCTAGGATTTTGATATTACCAGAGACATATTACCAGAGCTATTGTTTGCAGATGCTTGTCTAAATGTCGGGTGGCACATATTGGGGGGTCAAACTCCTCCTGAATCAACCAACATATGTTTTTAGTATCAGAATTAAGTGCTTAATTGTTAATATGAATTTGGGTGGTAAACTTTTCATTTTCAATTTAAATAATTCTTAATGGTAACATTTAGAATTATTTTTGGGCTATCCTGTTCCCAGTTAAGCCATTATTTTTAAAGGAAGACATCAGAAAAAAACTTCCTTAGATATCGATATGGAATTTCGCCACCCATGGATAACTTCTTATCTTTCTACATAAAATATCTATTTCCACAATGTGTTGCTTAAATGAGTACACAACCATTTTTGTTAAAATATTTCATAAAAATTCCAACATTTTTAGTTTTAACACGTAATAATTTAGTAGAGAAATACTAAATAAACGATAACTAAAAATAGTCGATCTTTTTATCAGCTTACCCTCGGAACCAAAATTACTTAGCTCAAACAAATCCAAAGAGATGTTAAATAAATACTAAAGATGCCACCTGAAAAATCAGTAATGCGTGTTGAATTGTTAAATCATTGATTTTATAAAAAATAAGTCCGAATGTTTTATCTTTGTAATAAATTAATCTGTTTTATCAGTTAAAAACTATATGTGGTTTAAATAGTATATTCACATAATACTAGTCATTATTATTTTGGGATTTTTAGGATATGACAATTTTAGTGTAACATGGAATAAGACAAAAGTTTGAAAAACGTAATAATATTAAAGTGTGCATGGAAGGGAGACAACTGTTACAAGTCGCGTAGTAATTGGTATTATTTAAAAGCTGCAGATCAAAACTGCAGACACGACAGTATTTCAATAATATTATATCAGTTTAATGCATACTTTAGTACCAAGTCAATATTTGCTCAGATGGAAATATTTATATAAGCGGTACTATATGAATTTTCATGTTTAAGAAAGTAAAAAATGTTGTTTTTGTAATAAATCAAGCTTATGTATCCAAAGTAGAAACAAAATTATGTTATAAAAAATATCAACTAACGTTAACGAAGACTGCATTGATGTATCTTGACGAGCCCGTTTTCTTATGAACCATCAACATAGGTCTGTATCGGTCTCCTGTTTAGTTAAAATAACACAAATAATCTGTACAAAAGTATGTTTCTCACGTATAAATGAGAAAAACTACGTATTTACCATTATTACAATGACCAACGAATTGCAAATAAATGTTAAGATATGAGCATAATTTTTGCATTAAAAACAACATCGGATATTATGTATTAAGAAATAATGAACGTGTGGACCAGTTATAAAGCATCAGATCTATGATAGGATAGTCGAGGGATCGATCCTCCACCTCCGCATATGCTTAATAGTGATACTACCCAGGAAGACTTTGAGCGAGATACTTGCACGTTGTACATGTAATAACTTTAAATAAATATTTTAAGTTTAAACCAAATAAGTGTAAAGATGTCTGCAAAGTTTTCACATTAGAAATGATAATTTATGGTTTTATAAGAAATCGAGGTAAAGCGAGATCAACGAAGTCAGTTTTGCAATCGACAATGGCGATGACTACAACATGGTGGACATTATTCATTTTTTTATATCTTGCACACATGACAGAAACAGTATATCATAGTGATTTACAAACGAAATAAGAAGTCCCGGCTTTCGTAAATGTTTATTGATGTCACTGGGGATAATATCTACAAAATTTTCTATGGAAATAAGGTATTATCCCATATTATGTCGTACATTGACTATGTTTACCTTTTTCGGTGCTGTTGATATTATATTTTGTATTGAATCAAAGTTCTCTTAGACTTACAATATAAAATAACAATGTATTGATCACAAAACATAATATTTTTACCCGGGATGGCAGCACCCTTTCTATTCTTGTCACGGCAATGGATGTGTTTTGCAATTGCGTCGATCTCCTCTTCCGGTTTTCTGTCAACTACTGTTTCAATTATCTGAATTTTTCATGAATATATTTAAGATAATTCACTCTAAGATATTAATGTAATACTTTGGTTTGTAAGTTTAAACAATATTTTATTTGTTATCAACATATTACATAAACATATATTCAAATATACATTGATACATAACAATACAATTGAGAAGAAAGCTATTTCTAGCTCGTTCATAGTCTCTATTCTGAATATCTTGCAAGGACTATACAATGTTGTTACAAGTGCGAAGAAAACAAATTAATTACTAGACAAACGGATAATAAGCAGCGCTTGAAATGAAATATGTAACTATGTCGTTGATTTGTTCATTTCCTCCTTTTCCGTGACTATGTCATTGTTTCACTATTACGTGTTATGTCAGGAAATGTTCAGTTGACTAAGACCGACTAAAAATTATACAGGTCAACAATGCCATCAAAAGCAGTTACAGAAATGTAGCATTGCATAGTGTAATTCATGTATATAAACAACAACGTGTACAAATCTTATCAACTGATTTTCACTTTTAGTTCCAAACCCATTCCTTTATAATTGGACAATTGTATAAATTATGTAACAGTTCTTGTTAGTTTAACAATAAAACGGTGTTAGCATACAACGTGTATATACTTATAAACAATACAGTCACGTTCATTCAGTTATAAAATATCTAGTATGTGTATTGAAATTTACAAAACATTTATATATACCACCTAAACACACATATATAGAACGCCATTTTCAAGACACTTCAGGTCATACATTCTGTTTTACTGCTGGAGGATGATGTCAGAATGAATCTGAATAGAACCACCGTCCTTTCGCAAGTAACTTACAAATGTTCTCACATTAAGTTTTTGGAAGTCGATCCTACGACCTTAGAGATACAATTATTGAGACATCGCTTCAGTCCACTCGACCACGAAGAACCCTTTCTGAGACTGAATTTTATAATATCAGAACCAAATCTGACGATCACAAATATTGCATTTTTTATTTTATTTGGCGTTTCTTTTTTTTAAAAATAAAATGAGTAAACCCTTTACTCCATATATACGCGTTTTCCCGTACCAATCAGAGAAGACCTTTAAAACAGCGCAGGAAGAGTTCAGATTGCTCGTAACGAGCAATCTGAACACTTCCTGCACTGTTTTTCCACTCTGTCAGTTAATATAAACTTAATTCACCCATTGCTGATATATGGTGAATTAATGTTTTCAATATTAGAGGTGTACAAAGGCGTCTTTATCAAGTAAAGAGTTAAACAGATTGTTAAATATTTTGCAGGATGTATAAAAATCTAATAAATATCAATTTACCTTGTATTGAATTTCCATTTGTTCAGTTTTTGTGGACACAAAATCTTGAAATTCACCCACTTTGATCGGTTGGCTATCAAATATTAAGGAGTGAACCACAGCGTTGTGAAGGTATTCGTATTGTATCTAAATAGAGGGTATATGGTTATAGGGCTCTATTGATGCCTGTATTTATTGTTACGTTTGAGAATTACATGTCTAAAATTTACAAACTGTGTTATAAAAAGAAGCATGTTTTATGTTTTTGATCGATTCGTTATGTTAAGCACACAATGGTTACTCGTGATAGTCAGTACATTACAGTTCATACATGTCCAGTTTTATTAATGGAAGTAAACCCAACTGAACCTAATTAGGACAACAATTCTTCCTCAAGTAGGTGATACATGTCCTAGCATACAGTTCTTGGACCAATCTGGACAAGAATCCAGCGGTGAGTAGAAAGTGATATTAAAACGGATTCTTAAACCCCAAACTTTTACTGCAAGGGTAATAAATATGTGTAAGAGGCCGCGACTATTAAATTACAACACTAAACGATATCATGATGGTGAATTTACACAGATCTATGAGTGTAGAGTGCATATTCCTCGAATATCAAATGTTGAACAGTTGGAGAAATATATGTTCAAACTGTATATAACAAACACTTTTTTGAAATCATTTTAATGTAAATTAAATGCATTAAAATAACCTAGTACTATGCAACATTATAACAAAAACAACGCATTGATGGCATTGGAATTTCCAAAAAGGTGTTCTCTGATTTGAATCATGTACTGAATTATATAAAACCGGTCCCAAGTCATCTTGCGAGTTTTTTTATGGCAGTTGGGGCTTTAAATAAAAACTCGGTCACGGGGAGTTGTTGTATTTAAATGGAACCTAATACAAAGAGAGGAAGTATATGAACAATATTGAAAAAAAACACATTAAAAGTATAATTGCGAGATCACTTTTGACAATCAATAATTCCGTTACCTCATTTTGAACCATGTTGACCCTCTGTCCTCTCATACCCATCACACATCCAAATATATCCACTGACTTCTCAGTTTCTCCTTCTGCAGTTAGACTGTCAAGTGCTATATATGTTCCAGTTCGGCCGATTCCGGCACTGGAAGTCAGACAAGTATACAATATATAATTAGATATTACAAATAATATTACAAATGAGCAGTATCAATCATAGACCATAAACACTGATATACCCCAAATAGTATAGTTTTATATTTGTGATTTATTTTTTTTTAATATCTTTCTCTGTACAGTAGGAGGCCCCAAACAGTGGTTTAAAGGTAGGTGTCCGTTATGTGATTTTTACCATTGTATTTTATGAAAGACTTAAATTAAACCACAAGAAGATAAACCTCAAATTGTTATATATCGGACGCGATTCGGTTTGATGATTTCTTTCTCTACACAACATTTCCTAAATAATGTTTAAAGTGTTAACATTATAACTTGTTCCTTTCCTATGTTGGTGACTTTACAGGTATGCCCCCGTGGGTCAGTTACTCAGAAAAAGGTCTAGTAGTTTCCCCGCTAGGCTAGGCTCGAGACAACGTCAATCTCAGTGTCAGTTTAATGTGATTTGTTGGAGCTCCATTTCATCAGAGCTTTCAGATTATAACCACAGTAGATCTTAGTTGCGACGTTAAACTCGATAAAATAAGCATGCGCCATATAATTCATGTTGCAAAGAAAAGTAGTGTTAGTCACATAACTTAGTTAAAGTTTATAACAGAGGAAAAGAGTTATTACTCAAGTAGCCGTTGATTTAACCTGATACAATATATGCCTTCTGCACTATATGTTGGCAACAAAAGTATTTTTCGTCACCTATAGAACAACGTAAAACAGAGGAAAATAAAATTTTGTGTACATTTTTCCTAAATGAAAAACAAGAAGTGGTATACATATCTAATTACACTTGCAAATATTAATTCGTTGGATAAAATATTGCTGCAAATTAACCAACGAATTGTTTTTCGTTATATTTGACATTATTTAAAAAATATAACACAAATAATCAAAAGTACGACCCAACTAACATACCTGCAATGTACAATAATCGGACCACCCAACCTCGTCTGTATACTTTGTACCGTTTGTCTAAACTCTATCAGGCTAGTGACGGTATCCGGCACACTTCTGTCTGGCCAGGCCGTGAAATGTATCTGATGTAATGTGCGTTGCTCTGGATACTGTGTGATGTTATATATATATATATATAATGAAGAAATGTGTTTACTGATTATTTACATAATCTTAAATGACTAATGTTTTGAATATGGCATTTAGAGATATAATAAGTATACTCGTTTTTCTAACATAATATCTCGCTTGTTTCAGAAAGCTGCCGTTAAATAAACATTTACACAATATCCGAAAACTATTGCACGGAACATTAAATACATTTCCATATTCAATAAAATCAAAATTGTTAGATAAATAATTAAACATAGACGCAAATAGTAGTGGAAACAAGACATTTTAGAAATTGGTTGGACTAAGACATACTGGGTTAGAAGAGAAGTTACAGTAATGGATATAACACATTATTTGGTTAGACAAAACCATTAAGCAATAGGTTAATCAATATTTAAGTCAGCCAATTTAATCGAGCAAAAGGTAAATATAATATTTTACCTCGACAAGATAATTCAGCAATTATATATAGATTTAAGCTGTAATGACCGGTTAGCTTAGTCGATAGCGCGTCTGGCTTTCAATCCAAGTGCTCGAATCCCCGTCCGGCCACAGTGTATGCGATGATTGACATTAGACATTGCGTATAATTTTCATTCGTCTCTTACCGCTGATTGAAGTGTGAAAGTTACTTGCGATGATATGTATGTTCGAGTACTGGTTAACCTTTCAGGATCATAAGAAAGAGTAGTAAGGTTAACTAATCGTCTCTTAACTCTAGATAACGTAAGCGTATTAAATATATTAAATACATACATTATATACGCTGAATACTCTGACGGTAAATTCAGCAAATACGTCCTCCCTCTTACATAACACAGCGACGTCACCATAACTGATAGTTTGTTCTGGGTCCGGCCAGTACTGCTCACATTTCATTTTCTGTAGTTACGACGGGTAATAAGATGTGATGTTTGTTACATTATGGGACAGAACTCTAGCTATGTTACATTTATACACACTAACCAGAACAACAGTGTTACTGTTCCTGAACCGTTAAACTGCACGCATCCTCTCCGATAGCATCATACGATAGCAGCCACTTTTGGAATAAACTTCTTAACTGGACAATAATAATACGCCTTTTATTACTCTCCTTCCAGTCAGTACCACTAAACATAACAATGTTGCTATATACTATGTAGTTTACTACAGGAGTCGTTTCCCTTGTTCAAAATGTGAAATTAAATTTCGGCAATTAAGATTCAATTTGTCTCTCTTTTAATTACATGTACCAACAAAGTGTAACGAATTAAATTCACCTTTACCACTTTGAAACAGCCCAAAGTCTACAATGTATTATTTTGCTCATATTGAAGAAAACGCATTAATCACATTCAATGTATAGATGTTATCATCAATTTTGTGTTAATCGTATATATTGTTCCGTCGCAATATATAATTTAAATATTACATAAACATGGACATACTTTATATTACATTATAATGAAATATGCACCCTTACCCCGACCCTCACAATAGTAGTGAGCATGAAGATCTTCTCTAACTTCTCCTGCCAAACCATCCTCCAGAATGTCACAAAAACGTAATATTTCATAATAATGTAATGTGCACCCTTACCCCGACCTCCATCAGATTAGTGAGCATGACGACCTTCTCAACATTCTCCTGCCACACCATCCTCATGAACGTCACAAAATCGTAATATTATATAATAATGAAATATGCACCCCTACCTCCATCAGATTAGTGAGCATGACGATCTTCTTTACCTTCTCCTGACAAATCATTCCCCAGAACGTCACAGAATCGTAATATTACATAATAATGAAATATGCACCCTTACCCCAACCTCCATCAGATTAGTGAGCATGACGATCTTCTCTACCTTCTCCTGCCAAACCATTCTCCAGAATGTCACAAAATCACCCATGTGCTGGCTCGTAGGACCTTAATGTAAATAATTGTTGTAGCTCATACATGCATTAAGGATAAATAAAAAAACGATTGTGAAACACCCACATGTAAGTTATGCCAATTCAATAGCAATAACTCAGCTGTCAGATGAATATCATAAAGAAAAAAATATACCAAGCTGCTATATAATAAATTGATACAATGGATAATTCAGTTAATGTTATGGTGTTTCCAGAGGTTTTAGTGTTTTTATTTTGTACAAAAAAGGTGTGAACAATTTAAGCAAACTATTATCAATTATAAATGGACATCATAAATTAACTTAATATACTTAAAATGTTACAAATAACTTACCTAGAGACGCAATGTATGCACTCGTCTTGTTGTAACCCTGTAATAATTAATATCATACTTAATAGCGTGTACATTAAACTATTTCTAAAATTAAAAGTATTCAAGCAGTTTGTAAAAGGTTTAACAATAATCGACTTGTCTCAAGTATTAAAGATATATAATGTATTAGAAAGGTGTCAATTCCGGAAATGATGCCGTGTCGAGATAAGTTATACATACGTCTAAGAAACTGGCGTTTATAAAATCCGTACTGCCATGTCTTAGTCGAACTCTTGAAACGTCATCTGGAATAGATGCGGAATGATAAAAAATATAAAGCAGCCTTTAATTATTACTAATCGTATTCAAAAGCAACAGTTCATCGTTAAATAACACTCTGAATATTTTAAATACTTCACAAAAAAAGGTGACTAGAAAATATATTGCTATTCTATTATTTTATTATCATTACTATAATATTTAATCGTGTGACATCAAAATAACGTACATGGATAGATGCCTCTGTATCTGTTCTTCCCAACATTTGATGGCTTGGAAGCGTCAGTATACGGTCTAGTCAGTCCTTTTGGGAATTTCTAAGAAAATAATCTTATTAAATTTAATATCCATGGTGTACAGCAACTGTTAACAATTGAACTTCACCGACGGTGTACTCTTTAATTTCGTTAAAAGCAGTTCTTCAGTATATACCGGTAAAATGCTATTTTGCTTTTTTTTCCTATTAGGTCATCAGAATAAGTCTTATTTCGACAAAAGAGTTATCCTTATATATTGAACACACATTATTGTTTCATGTAGTGTTTCATTTGTGCTTTTTAAATCATTTCAAGATATAGAAATAATCATAAATAATTGCATTTATAAGAAATTTATATATAGATAACGTTTTGTAAACCGTTATCGACTCACACCACTATTGCATTTCCCATAGGGCTCTGTTGTAACATATAATTCATGTCCAAAACACAGTGAAAAAAAAATCTGCAGCATGGGTCTGGGCTCAAATTCTTCAAGATATATATTTATAAAGGGGGAACATTATACCTTCACCATGTTGTTTTTATTTTTAAATTCAATGCTTTTGTGATACCTCGATTTCCACAGTAATAATATGTCAACTATTCGCCCACAATGCGCCCAGAAATCTATCAGCATCAAATTTTCAGTGGTGATTTCTAAAAACAATGACTATAGATCACATGGTTAGAAAAAATAAAGCCCGTAAAAAGAAGAAAAAAAAGTTTAATTTCTACCTCATTCACCTAAAGATCTGGAGTACTCAAGGATGATAATAGTGGTGTGAGACCTTATTTGCTTTACATACCTGGAACTCCTTTTCAAAATCTGTTTTCTGGTTAACATATTCAAGCAAATTGTCAACTTGTATTCTACTTCTCTTTAAACCAGCAATATTATAGTACGTGTCTGTCTGTGGATCAGCTGATTAAATAATAAAGAATGTTTGGTACATAATAAACAATATAGCCAGATGAGTAAAATATTTGTAAAATGTTTTTTATTTTGAGCAACGACAATTAGACGCGAATCCTTAAATATGAAGTACTGTATATCAATAACTAAATTACAGACAGACGCCTTATGGGTTTGTATAATGTATGTTTGAACTACTATGAACATTTCAAATTATATAGCTTAGAGATGTTGGTGATTTATTAACTATATATGACCAAAGAAGCAGAAAACGTGTCCATGAAAACAAACATAGAAAACAACTCGATACTTTGCTGAGTCATAAGGTGTAATGAAATGTGCAACACCCTTCAAAACCTTCAGCATGGCTGAATCAACTTATTGTCAGTGAGTTCAGATATCAGAAGTAATATTACTCAGATCAAAGTACGTGGTGAATTTACGGCTACCACACAACACGTAAGATGGCAGTTGTGATAATCAATGGTTAGTAAGATATTCATTGAAAGCACATTATGCGTCTAAGAAAAAATCACAGATTCAATCTGTTTATTTGGTTATTATCAAACGTGTCATATTGTGCAATCCAAAATGTTCACATGCATCTGCTGTTTTAAAGTATCTTTGTTTTTATTCATCTCCAGTTATATACAATCTTCTTCAACGTGTATGTATTATGTCATAGCTGAAAGGAATACTATAAAATAGTTCATATGTAGAATTATTTAAGCAATAAATGTTCAATTGAAAGTGCTTCGTATAGAATAAATGGAAGATGAAAACCCATGACTTGCAGTTAATTAATACGATATACATGTATAATTAACATTAAATTTGGTTTAATTTATTGTTATTTACGCCCACACGGTACTCAAATGCGTTGAAATACAGTCCCGTAACACATACTTAGACACGTATCTACCTATACAAAATACAGAGCAAAACCAGTTTCTGTTTTTACTTACTGTTTACGTTTTCAACTGTTGTAGATTCTTCATCAATTTCCTCCAACACGTCGTCTGCATCTACGTTGGTCTCCTGGTTGTACGGGGATGATAGACGGATCGACCTTTGTGGCACTGTATGTAGTTGACCTCTTGGACCTGTTATTTCAATACTTACAGCTTCGTCCTCTGTTTTCGTTTTCACTTTGTTTGGAATAGCATAAAAATATCCTGTAGTCATTATATTATTTTATTTAATGGCCCATGTATATTAAATTACTATGGTAGCTTTAAAGAGAGCAACCCGTTAAATTGGACATGCGGCCCATCCCCAAACGAGGCACCGAATAAACGGTGCATGATTTCATATATTTATCCTAATTATTGAAATTGACAACATTATTTCACCACCATCAAATACGTTTTTATACTTACCACGCCAAATTTAAATTGGTGCTTGTTACAAATTTGTTTTGCCATTACAGTATATAATACACCATCCTGTTACTCTATATTCAAAGACTTTATCATTCATCATGAAGAATTATTATTCGACCCTAATCTTAAATATTTCAATGCATAACTGTTTTCTTGAGTTTATTGGAAAAGAACAGTATACCACGAGCAGCACGAACAGCGGTTACGACTGTTTAAAATACATCTGATTAACAGAAGCTGGATTAAGATAAATCATGACCAGCTGTCAACGATATTGTCATATATAGAAAGCAAGTGTATGAAGTTTTTATTGATTCTGGAAGGATCATAAAATGAATGTCAACACAAAAAGTATCGTACTTGTATCAGAGTTGTTGTCATTCAGTTGAGCTGGATTAGTTGTTTCGCTGTTGCTTTCTGTTGCAGTCTTCTTTCTGAAATTACGTTTAAGAAAAATACATCTGTATGTAGAGAACAAACTATTTAAACAACAAATAACATATTACATGGGAAAAAACAACAGTAAAATGGATTCTTTTATACGAGTCATAAGAGTGACCCATACGTCACAACAGAACATTTGCAAACAATACATTAAATAAAAAAAATAAATTAACCCATTGGAACGTCACAGTTAACATTGTGGAACGAACGGTGACTTACGCGTTTTTTTTTCGCACATGTTTAACTTAAGTTCAAGTGATATACACGAAAATAACGTAGTAATTCCGTAAAGGAGTGTTCGGTTTGTAATTAGGCGTGGATCAATATCAAAGGATAATGTTGTTTCAACTTAACCATTTTTACAAATGGGCTTTTGAAATAACAAGGATAGGGGAAATAAAACTATCGTACCTTAAATTGGCTGCATTAATATGTACTAGCAAACTGAATTAAGCTCAAAACAATACTATTACTTTTAAAGAAGTTAACGCAATGGCAATAATGATAAAAGTATCTTATCTTCAACGGTAACATAGATTGGTACTTGTATCTGGATCAAAAAGAAAACAGCAATGTGTTAATGAATTACAATAGACACGTTTATTATTTCTTAATCTAGCCTAGTATGTTAGTTAATGGTAATAACGTCGTTTATTTAATCATTCAACATTATGTATAACAATACTAACCTTCGCTTCATGTCTATGAAGGTAAACACAGCTGCAGTAACAAGTAATATAAAGACGACACCTCCAACTGCTCCAGCTGTTATACCAACTGGTACTGTATCCTTATCCCCGGCTTGTGGCGTTGCTGCTGTTTGTCCGACAGGGAATACAGTCGTAGTCAATGTTTTATCAACATGTGTTACATTTACCGAGTTTGTTGTCTGAGGAATGGCTTTAAAATAGATTATCAAAAATTTAGAAAGTCTTCCAAGTCGTAAGTGAAATATGAAATATAAAGTGACTAAAACACAAACATGGATACCCTCTACTTAAGTAGTACAATCATAACCTAGGCATTACATTTACACGTTCATAATTGCATTGCAAATGTTGAGTTCAAATATTCTCCTGGATACATGGTACTTGTTTTGAGTGTTCGATTACAGAACATATTAATCCAATGGTAATTCAACATGTGTACATTTACACATAAAAATCAATGGGCTGATAATGTAAATTCTGATACATAATCATAGAGGACATTCAATAAGTAGAATATAATCATGTTCACAGTTAAAATTGTTTTAATTTCAGATCGATGAAATTCAGTTTGTTTGATAAAGGATCAATGTCAATAATTAATTTAGTTAGATTAAGAATTTATCTAAGGACTTACTTGTTTCACTTGTACGAGTTACTGAATTGCATGTTCTACCCGACCATCCATTATGACATCCGAATAAACATTCACCACTAATATTACAGACTGATAAACCTTTTGATGGATTGTTACAGTTGATATTGCATTTATGTTCACAGAAATGTCCATAGTATGTTCGATTACAAGTGTTACAGTGTCCATTGCCATTGTCGCATTGTCTGTCAAAACAATTCGCGTCACACAATTCGTTACATAATCTTCCCCAGTAACCGTCAGTACAGGGTACACACATGCTTCCATTAAGATACTGAAAATCAGGACAATGACAACCACTTGATGATTGTAAACACGGATAACACATTCCATCAGATTGCATGTAGTAGCCCTCCGCACAGCCTCCATTACACAAACCAGTATATATATCACACGTGTTGTTCTTACACCCGAATGGACAGTGGGATTCACATGTTGAATTCCATCTTCCACGAGGACATGATTCACAAACCGATTTCGTGGAACATGACTTACAATTTGAATAACATGGATTGCATGTGTAGCCATCACCATATACCCGATAAAACCCATCGTGGCATGTGTTACAGTGCAAGCTACTCGTGCATGTTTTACAGTTCGCCTTGCATTTTATGCAGTAACCATAGTTATCGGAATGATTGTACAGATAATAACCATCAATACACCCATGTGTACAACTGGTTTTGGAACATGCTCCATCTTCGCACAAAGTACAGTTTGATCCACATACCTTGGAGTAATACCCTTGGTGACACTCTGAACAAAATGTTGTGCTGTTACATTTCACACAATTTGACGCACATTTGTTACAGTATGATAGATACCGAGATAATTCAAATGTATAAAATCCATCTTTACACACTTTACACTTGTTACCATTTGTACACGAGAGGCAATTGTCCCGACAAGTACCACAATAACCGTCGGCATTATAGTAGCCGCTTCTACATTCAGCACATATACCGCCGGTATGGCACTTTGCACATTTTGTATAATCACATGACGCAGCAGCGTTCGCTAAACCTAAAATATACAGAATATTACTATTGTTACAGTCGATAGAACGTGTAATTATATATCATAAACTAACTGTTTTAATTGGTTTGTATGTTAGGTAATAAAAGGTTCAAAGGCATGATGTCCCTTTTTGTTATTAATATCAAAGGCAAGCACTTGGTTTAATATATGATAATAAAAACGAATACATTGTTTATTATGTATGTAATACAATAACGATTAAAACTAATAAATACCTTAACAACGAGAATATCCCATTATCCACAGTAATATACGGTTTATGTTGATCAATTTTTAATAGGATGTATGATTTTTTTAAAAAATATAACACAATTTATTTGGCTTATTAGCCAACTATTGTTTACAATTATGATTTAACATATTATCTAATGAACTGAGTGTTATTTTAATGATGACATTTTTAGATTTTAAATAAATGTACATATTTGATTATATGAATTCAAAGGGAGTTTACCCGGATAAAATGCTATTACAAATGTCATAAAAAATAAAATAGTTGTCTAAATTGATGAAAATCATCTCATTAACTTGAATCTATATCCGAATAGGTTAGTATGTCAAATCTAACAAATACATGACAAAATCCAATCCTAAAATGGATATCACTTAAATATTGTTTGATGTCTTTCGCATTGTCATTTGGACTCTTCTAAGATGAAACAAACATTTCTACATGTAAACTTGTATAACGGATCAAATTGAAATATAAATGAAATCACGTGACTCATTTAATACGTAACAAAATGTGTTGCCATTTTAAGAGGGAAATCTATTCATTGTCTAACCTAGGCGCATAGACCAAGTTAGGAAATCCTTTTTCAATATTGGAAATAAAATATTTTAGCCAAAATTGAAACTTTCTAATACATTCCCTTTAAGCACTGCCAATACAGAAAACAAAAAAAAACCATCAACATTGTAAAACGTTACATTATCCTATGTTGTGACATGGTCCAAAAGTAATCATACAGTCGATTTAAAATGATAGTATTCAATATTTCGAAATAAAGTCCTTCTTAAGAAAATAAAAGTTTGTTTCTTTATATCTCTTGTACATAGATACCATCATGTTTCTTTATATCTCCCGTACATATATATCAATATGTTTCTTTATATCCCCCGTACATAGATACCATTACGTTTCTTTCTACCTTTCGTCAATAGAGACTATTGTAGATAGACTGTTTGTTTATGCCTCAATATTTGATAATAGAGACAGCAATATTTTATTATCATTTTAGTTCGATTGTATTTTAGAAAACAAACGATACACCATTAGAAAACATGAACATATTTATAAAGCGTATATTATCTAATGAGCGATTGTTTCAATATAGCTGTCTATGCAGACCGATGACGTTTTTTTTTAAACTCGTAAAGTACTTTCAAGTTTGGTTTTCTCTGAGTTGCATGTGTTGTTTCAGCGTGGACTTAATGATTGAGCAAGACTGTCTTGAGCAGCGCCCTGCAGTACTTCCAACGTACTCATTTTGAATAGATATTGTTTTGAACATCCTCTGACAATGGCATAAATTTTTAACGTAGTAACCAGATGATGTATTAAAGCTCACTATGATAGTTCCTTCAACTGATAATCGCGTGAAATATGATATTTGTCACATGACATTTAATTTGTATAAGTCCGTATAAGGAATTCCACATTTCCTGCATGGATATTATTATAACAACAACAACCAATACCGAATAAACTTACCAAATAGTACACATGTGCAATATGCACTAACTGTGTATGTATATAACGCCATTTAATCATTTGGTTGACGCATCCTAAAAGATAAAATACAAAGCAGCAAAGACCAGATTACGGGTTTTCAATTATACGAATACTAATTAGCATTTGACAGAATGTGCTTGTTCACTATTTCATTACTAATTCAACAGAAATGTATCATTCAAAAAAGTCTTGATTACCTTTTTTTTTACTCAGTAAGAAGCAGAAACACAGTTTTGCATTAATTTATAACCGTAGCAATTTTTCACTGATTTTCAAACCGTAGCAAATGCATTTTTTTCTTTCCTTGTTAAAGAAGTATTTATACGAATAACTTTTTCTTGATTAACACATAAATAATCGTATAAATGTTTACTTGTGACAAAATTGCTTTCAAGGGTACACTCCACAACCCCCAAAAAACAATCAGAAATGAAAACGTTTAATAAGCCGTGCTACACTTTTGGTGTTTATTATTGATATCTAAATAACAAATAAAAGTTAAATTTACAATAAAAAAAATAACAACATTTAGTTATTTTATTTTTTATAGTTATAGTTACTTCAAAAGGAATAATATTGATTTTATCATGATTAACAATGTTTTCAGTATTTATTTTCCTCGTAGACCAAATCCCTAAGCCTACTTCAGAACATGATTCATCAAATGACAAGGACACAACAATCTGCGTTATAAAACAATGCGTATGACTAAACATTTTTTTTCAGTGAAATAACATAAAAAACAATTGCAACCATTGTTGGATATTAATAACCATCCCCATTTAAGCAGAATGATACTGATACTTAATATATGTAACATATTTTTTTAAAGTTTCTAAATAATTCCATATTCACATCAGTGGGACAATTGTTCGGTCATGGTCCTGCAGTGTCATCTGTACCCTTAATAACTTAAAAACTGTTCGTAACCAACACGGTATGATTCTTCTTATTAATTCAATACGATCACATCTCTACTAGATGTAGTAGTACTAGTTCCAGAAATCGTAGTACTAAAAGAAATAGTAATCAGTAGTTAAGGAAACATGCCAGGTAGTAGAAGTTGTTGTAGAAATATAATAATGATTAGTAGTAGTAGCATTAGTGGTAGTAGTAACAGTAGTCTTATTAGTAGTATTAATAGTAGTAGTAGTAGTAGTAGTAATGGTAGTATCAGTAGTAGTAGTAGTGGTAGTAGTAGCAGTGGTCTTAATAGTAGAAGTAGTAAAAGTAGTCGTCGTCGTCGTAGGAGTAGGAGTAGTAGTTTAAGTAGTAGTAATTTTAGTAGTAGTTGTAGTAGTAGTAGTACTTCTTGGAGAAGTAGTGATATTAGTATAGTAGTAATGGTAGTTGTTTTGGTTGTTGTATAATGGTTATCATTATTATAAGTAGAAGTAGCAGTTGCAGAAGTCGTAGTTGTTGTAGAAGTATTATTATGATCATTATTATTATTAGTAGTAATAGTGGTTGTTGTTGTAGAAGTAGTATTATTATTAGTAGTATTAGTAATATTAGTAGTAGTATTAGTAGTAGTAGTAGTAGTAGTAGTAGTAATAGAAGTAGTAGTAGTAGTAGTAGTAGTAGTAGTAGAAGTAGTAGTAATAATAGAAGTAGTAGTAGTAGTAGTAGTAGTAGAAGTAGTAGTAATAGTAGTAGTATTAGAAGCAACCGTAGTGTGTTATGGTACAAGAAGCTTCCTCTCTTTGCGCTTATCATTTAAAGGATAGTTTCAGGTATTGTCGGCCCGGTGTCAGAATATTCTGCGGCATGATACTTCAATGTGGCAGAGATAAGAATAGTGTCTCAAGTAGACACCGTCACGATATGGCTGAAGTATTGTTGTAAGTGTTGCTAAACACCATACACCACCAACAACAAAGATATAACGCCTAGTTTTGTACCGTAGTAGAGAATGGTAAAAAAATATGCATATTTAACATTACACTTAAAAAAACTAAACATACAGTAAAAGACCAAACAACAATTACTTAATACATGCATCTTTTTACTGATACTGAAAAGTAAAAAGTACGATATAGTCAGATGTTTATTTAGCAAAGTGTTTGATATCAATATATAAATGTATGTATGTCTCAATTAAAGCATACATTGAATGTGCACGGCTTATATAACATTACAAATATTTATATATTACTAACAAACCGACACTAAATTTATTTTGAATAGAATATTCATCCTATCCATATATTGAAACTATAAGAATATAAAGAAATGATAGTCAACGTTGCTACCGACTATCGGCACAAATCATATACACTTACTTACAACGACGTCTTAAGTAGTTACTGTTGTATTAAACGGAGGCGGACGTTTTCAATTTTCAATAATCCATTTGTACGTTTATAATGTCCAAACATTTTCCCTTTTAGTATAATTTTCTTTCATTTATAAAGGATGTGTTAATATTTTGAGCGTTAGAAATGTATGATGTCGTCATCCCATGTTAAACTTTAATAATCTAGGTGTAAATGGAATAAAAACACATACCGATATAGCTAGTCATGCGATGTAATAGTGAATAAGCTTCCTTCTTCGATTCACAAACCGGTTTCTCCACTTTACGATTGCATTGTCCTTAACACACGGTGTGCAACATTTATAAACAGATAAGTACAATAGTCATGGCAACTTGTTTTAAGATGAATCAAATCAATATATCAGTTGCGTGCCTGACCATCGATTCCACGTGTTCGAATCCCTGACCGGCCACAGTCTTCGTGATGACTGATGCGCGACAGTAGCTTGCACAGATGGGTTTGCTTGAGTGCTGGCTAAATGGTCGTCAGTTAATCCCTTGTGATAACAAATTGACACTAAACATTCGAACAAACTTAAATCAATAAAATATCACTAAATTAAATCAACTGATAATACAATAATATTCATAATTTATATTATATATATAAACCTTTATAATTCCACATTTGAACGATAATGGCGTTTCATCCATTAAAGGACAAGACACCCCAGAAATGACTCAAGCAGTACGACGGTACCCATGTGTATGTGGCTTACGCAAGGTTGGATCGAACTGCTTGACACAATATCAAAGCGTACACAATTAGAACAGCTAAGCCATACACCTGAAGTTTGAAAAACACATCAGGACAAAGAAATGAATTCATTCTCTATAATCCTTCCATGGTAACCCTGAATAATTGACACATTTAGACAATACAAACCCAAACCAATGCCTTTCAACAGCTTCACCATTGAAATGGCAAAATACTACACGTCAATGCGATTTTCATATACTCATATAACCGAACAGAGCTTCAACTCAACTGCATTCACTAGGCCTTGAACTGAACATATAGGTATCAAAATAGATGCTTCTGTTTAGCTAGTTCATTACTTGTGCATCATTGAAGCTTAAAGCAAAATTATATTGTTTGCTAGACGACACAACCAATTCACCCACTGTAAATAGGCCTAAAATGCAAGCGTGAATATTGCTTTAAACAGAACTGCCTGATACTTGAAACACAAATGTGCTTGAGAGTTGGACAAATTTGTACCAATGGACCCTGCAGAATGATTGGTACCCGCGAATCAAATGATGATCTTGGCCTAGGTAAACCCTCCATAGCCTTTGTAACTGCAAACGTGTCTAAATGATTGGCCAAGTTTTTAAATTTATGTTCGAAATGTAATGCACTGTATTTGGAGCACATCCCATCTCTTAAAGGTAACCAATAAATGCGTTTTCATTTTATATGTGACATGGTACCGACCACATATTTGACAATATTTGAATATTTCGAAATATTTCAAACTTTTTTAAGTCCGTTTTGTATTATGAGCAGCGCTTGTATGTACTAGTCGATGTAAATGTTTTTGAAAATGTTGAACAGATGTTGGGACACAGGTGTGGGTTCTTGCTCTGTCTCTGTTTGCAACTGACAGAATTATCCCATTGAAAACGAGACAAATAGTCTGCCGAAATAGTTTGGCCCTGAAATATGCTCTGCCTTGACAACCAGATTGCATTCTAAGCACTTCAAGCTCCAGAAATATTATGTCATCGTTATTGTGTTTTTCAAACCAATGGTAAACACATTTCCCTTAAAAGTAAGTGTCAACCATTCTGTCTTGATAATTTAAACTAGAGAAAATAAATCTGTTATATGGTACAATGTTTTGAGAAAAAGAACACAACTTATTTTAAATAATGTAGACTTAATTTTCAATACCGTTTAGTAAACAATTTGTCCATTGTAAAAGTGTGCATCACAAGTATTCAAAGTAGTTCATGTGTGTAGCATGTGGTTTATAGCAGAGTCTTGGATGGATTCGTGGTCGGAGGACCGGAGGAGGTTCGACCACCACACCGTCAGGACAGTGTGTTTTGTCCTTGAGAAATGCACTTTATGCACTCATATTGGTTAATTACTGGTTTTACGCATGAAGATTTCGTGAGGTAAAAATGTGTTTAACAATCTCTTTAACTATGCATTATCTTACTAACAATGTATCTCTGAACATTTTATGTGTGATGAAAATATACATTGTAAACTGAAAAAGCTGTCAAGAAAAGGAAAGGAAACTAAACTATAATCAAATATGCAACACCTATCACTCCCATTAGATATAAGATGTACTCTGTTTTCGCTTAAAATTAGAAGTGTTCCATACTTCCAATTATATCAATATGCTGTACAAATCAGCTTACTTTATTTATAGAGATCATCAGTTTTGCAAAGGTAAGAATAGAAACAAACCAACAATTCCAACAAAATAACGTACTTTTTTATTTTATGTTTGATGAATATATACAAACATTGTCTATTAGTATTTAAGCATGACATGGAAACAAAGATTGCAAGGATGTGTTACAAACAAGAGCGAAACGAGTCGTATCAATATAAAAGAAAATAACTACTAAAACAAGACACCAACTAACAGCATTACAATATAATACATAATAAAACTGTATTCAGTTTTTATCACAAATGTACACAATACAACATAAATATTACTAGTTCCATCCATTCACGATCTGACTACATTATGCAGAAGTATATATAAACGTTTCAGGAATTTGCTGAACTTTGGTGTTGAATTTCTTGTTTTCCATTATTAGATAAAACAATACAATGTGACTTTACTTCTTTATCTTGAATTAAGTCATATAAATCATGCACACAATATACATATGAAAGTGAAACATTTCAGGAATGTGGTCACAATGCCGCTTCAGTGTGTAAAAGTGAAAATGTTTACGAAATGTTATATATAACAAACGTACACCACATGCTGCATGTGACATATTCACTACTGCGTGTCTTTGGCACTACTTCATAAAATAGAAATACCGTTTCCTTCAAGTCGTTCTTTAAATTGTTTTGTAGACGTTGGCTATTTGTTTGTCATCTTTCAGAAATTGATATTTCGAAAATACGTGACTGTTCTCAATTAAAATTTCGGAATTAAAGATCCCATATCTTTTCACATAGTGTTTTTACTTTAAAACACATTTGTTTGGATAAGCGATGGAACCTATCTGAAACTATGAACATTCCGATATAACACACAGTGATGGTTTTATGAACGTCAGTAGAGTACAGCACCGATGATAGCATAACGTACATACCTTTGGCCAGTTCAGATAGTCGCCTTACTTAGTGTATACATATAACTACTCTCACACGTGTATGAATTAAACATTAAAGCGTAGTATTGTGCTACAAAAAACTGTATCTACACCAATATTCCTTCTACCAAGAGTAACGTTTAAGCTAAATAGTCTTGCTAGCTGGTTCAAAGGTGGATTGAGCCGCATATTTGTTTATGATGCTTTCTTATTTACTATTGCTCTTCGAGGCAGATTAAAGATGTATAGGGAATCTTCAAAACAAAATTTCATCTTCCATTGAGATTGAAGAAAACGAAATCAACATGGCCACGAATGCACAAGTGGTCATCTATGAAAATGTTATCCAAATTAATTGACAGCATTTGAAATTTTGTAATACGAGAAAAGGTTATTTATATACAAAAATCTTGAAGAGTTGTTTAATATATTATATGACATTTGTGTAGTATATATTGATAGTTCTGATAATTCTACAATTTCCACCGATGAGACCAACACAGACACATTTGCGTAGACTTTGTCCGTGTTCAAATAGGCAGAGACACACTGATGGCTGAAGATATACTGCTCCTAGATATGGAAAGTAAAAAAATGAAAAATAGTAAAATAATTTATACAGCCAAAAAAGTTCCCTTGCAAACAAATAGCTTGATACAGGTTTATTTATCACATCATTTGAAGAATGTATTTATTTTATTAAAAGTTCTATTGCACGAGGTATGTCACAAAAGTAATAGGACGACCCTGTCGTTTTTGTATTAAGGGCGTTACATGCAAACCAATGGTTTCAATGGATATATCGGCATCTCTTCTATTGTCATGAAACATCAAATCAATTTTCAGTCATCATTAAGTTCATGCAAAAGTCACCATAGTAACGCGAGTTAAGTACGGGGGACTTTGAAATTAGACGCTATTTAAAAACAACAACATTGCTTTGAAAAGCAGACAACTTCCTCAATAACGCGCCAAATGTTATAAAATAACAGTGGACGTAATTTTGGATCATGTGCGAATGACGTTTAAAAATTCGACATTATTGATAAACATTTGAATATTGTGCGCACTTGTGAAAGAACAAGTGCGAATTTGAAAAGTAAAAAAAATGGACAACGTCACGTCTAGAGTGGAAATTTGGAGTGTGGTTAAATTTTGTGTTGGGTGTAATATGACCCCACAGGGTACTCTGAAGTTTATTTCACACAACTCTTTAACAGAAAGCATATCCTGGAGTCTTATCTGTTGATGGTACAAAGGGGTTTCCAATGGTGAGACAAAAGTAACTGACCATCAGCGATCTGGACGACCGAAATATTGTGTGGTTTTCCTGGGATTCAAGTCAAATCTTGATGAAAACGCTTTCAGTACCTCCGGACCATGTGCCTGAGTGTACATTCTGTGGTTAGGATCTACGAGTCATAGTATCGTAACATGTACCAATTGTTGGTACAGTACCACAAAAATGTGTTTTGTACAGCGGTTCATAGTTCGAAAAAAGAATGACTTTCATTTGAATATCAACTTGATGTCGCACAAATAACGTCAAACTCCCCGTACTTTGTTACATTAACATTTTGACTTGTCAAAATTAATGTTAAATGGTGGTGTACGATATTGAAATTTTGCATGCTTATAATTTAAATATTGCAAAGTATTCATGCTCAGTTTTGTTTAGATTGAAACACTAAAAGGCATATTTCTAAATTCGTCCTATTACTTTTGGGACATACCTTGTATTAAATTTGTTCATTTTATATGAATATTTTTACGTTAAATTTACATAAAAAGCAATATTTGTTTCTCAATAAAATGAAAATCAATGCAAGCTACTTCAAGATTACCCACTACTTACTTTGTTTGGTATAGCATTTCCCCTCCTGGACCTCACCTGTCTGACCGTGTTCACCACGCTGACCTTATGCACTATCTCCATCTTCTGTATCAGAACAGACACCACGCAGAACAGACAGCTTCTCTCGCCACCGGTTCTGTATTTAGGCACAAAATAGGCATTGAGCGATTACATTGTACAAAAAGCTCTCGAAAAATATCCTGGAACATATTAAGGATTGAAAATCAAATACATGCATTTATACACACTGCGTACCAGGTGTGTGATTATGAAACAGTAAATATTATTAATCTAACACTAACATTCCAACAGAACAGTTATGTATATAACATATTACCTATTGGATACGGAATTTCAAATATATCATTGTACAATCTGTAATAACTTGCCCAAGGTTATTGAATCAATATTTATTTTACATAGACACAGCTTTTCCTCAATGTTATACCTAATTCAACACTCCTTGTCATGTGTTTGTGTTTGTGGCTATTATTAGTCAATGACAATGGATGTGCAGTAAAATTTGCTCGCTATAATATGTTCACCAGTAGGATATCATATGTATATGGACAGTCACATCTACAACACGAAAAGGTCTTGTATCGATATAAAATGCAGCGGAACTACACACTAATACAATGAAGTTCGGCATAACAATTTGACCAAGCATAACTATAATTTTTATCATTATGAATCAAATGTTAAAATTGTACAAATGTGAAGTTGGCAGAGAATTATAAATACTATCAGCACATTTTAATCACAAACTCTGTGTTATGCGAGGGAACATACTGTTGAATGTTCATTAGCACACTAGTTTTGTTGTGTGTACGGTGTGAATGATCAGTATTTGAAAAGTGTTAAAAGTACTATTTTAATCTTTTGCTCAAACTGGTTATTTTTTTTTCTAAAACTCAAATGATTCCGATGGGCTAGTTTCTTACACTTCCAGAATAAATGACCACATGCATGTACATACAGACAATGGATTACAATTGGTCCCGTTAACTCAGTCCCAGCATCGGCTCGTTCTACATCTTTAACCAATTGTACAAATGCAGATGGGTCTGTAGGCACGGGTTGTTTTTGTTTCCACTGAGTGAATTGGAAGTGAGACAATGTATATTCCTCAGTTTGGCTCTACAAATATATGTAATAATATAAAATTAACACTGTACAGTAATTTACAATTTGCTTGATGTTACTATTGAAATGACTGTTTAGAAAAGACACGTGTATATATCGTACAATAGCTGTAACTTTCGAACAAACTAAAACCGGAACATTCATAATGTTATTGAAACAGTAGAAACAGTGATATATACTAAATACAATGAAAAGTAACAAGTTGTATTACCGTCGGTTTGTTATCAAGATATTGATAGTGTATGTTTTAAAACATTGTATAATATTATATATATTCATATTTTCCTGATATTACAAAAGAAGCTTCTAAGATCGGAGGGAGGATTCAAGAAAGCAACAGAAAAGACATATTTATCCGTGTTTTTATAGCATACACATTATAGCAAACTCTGCGCCCTGAACTCAAAATAGTAACTACCTTTTCTGTGATAATGCAACCTATATTCGGTGGGTAAAATTGCCTCTATATCCATGCATATTAATTCCATCACTCACCTTTTCGTGATGTGATATCACAAGTGTCCTCAGGATATACTGTGATGTCGATTGTGATTTCTTACAACTGATATGGAACGGTCCGTGCTTCAATACTTGGTTGGCGGCTGGCAGATACGTGCCAACATTCTGAGAAAATGTAATATAATATATAATAAATACGAAAATGTTGAATTTAAACATCAAGCTATAACATAAGAAGAAAAAGCTGTAATGTCGTTGCGATAAAATGCTCATAGTGTAAGTGAACATACAAAACCTGCCGAATATATGTAAGTTCCGATATTTTCCTCAATGCAACATTATTCTACCACGACGGTGAATTTCTTAATTAATAAGAATCTGTATATTTGAATTATTTTCAAATATTAAATGAGAAAATGGCGTTAAAATGTTCACTTCTGAATTGAACAATTATACTATTTCTGACCTTGTCGTGGATATTCTCTTCGTCCAAAGACACGATGCAGGATACACGTTGCTGCGTGACCATTAACAATAAGTCTGTCACGGTCCCTGGCAATGGCGTCTGGGCTGCGATATAGCGCTTCTTTCTTGAAAAACTCTAAAATAATCATTATGACGTCGAAAAACAAGTGAATAAACACAGAATGTCTAGGATTTCGATATTACCAGAAACATATTACCAGAGCTAAGTATCTGCAGATGTTTGTATAAAGGTCGGGTCGCACATTTGGGTGTTTCCAACTCCTCCTGAACCAACCAACATATGTTTTTTGTATCAGAAAAAAATGCTAAATTGTAAATATAAATTTTAGTGATATTCTTTTCATTTTCGATTTTAATAAATTAGTAATTGTTACATTTACAGTTATTTTTTGGGGACCCTGTTCCCATTTTAGCCGTTTTCCAAGGAAGACATTATTAAGAAAAAAACTTCTTCAGATATCGATATTAAACTTCTTCATTTTTCTACATAAAATTTCCATTTCCACAATGTGTTGCTGAAATGAGTACACTAACATTTATGTTAAAAATTTTCATAAAAATTTCAACATTTTTCGTTTTTCACGCTTAATAATTTAAACTCAATAGAGAAATACTAATTAAACGATGACTGAAAATAGTCGATTAATTTATCAGCTTTACTTCGGAATCAAAATTACTAAGTTTAAACAAATCCAAAGAGATTTGAATAAATACTAAAGGTGCCGCCTAAATATTCAGCCGTGTATGTTGAATTAAGTCATTGGTTTTATAAAAAGTCAGAATGTTTTATCTCTGTCATGAATTTGTCCGTTTTTATTCGGTTAAAACTACATGTAGTTTAAAGGGCATATTCACATAATACTAGTCATTATCATCTGAGGATATAGCATTTAAAGTGTAACATGAAATAAGACAATAGTTTAAAATACGTAATAATGATACCGTTTGCATGAAAGGGGGAGCAACCGTTATAAGCCAAGTAGTAATTGGTACAATTTAAAACCTACAGATACGAGAGTATTTAAATTACATTATATCAATTTAACACATACCTAAGTAAGTACCAAGTCAATTTTACCAAAACGAAAAAATATGTATATAAGTTGTACTGTATGAACTTTCATGTTTAAGAAAGTACCAAGCCAATTTTACCAAGATGGACATATTTATATTAGAAATACTATATGAATCTTCATGTTTAAGAAAGTACCAAGCCAATTTTACCAAGATGGAAATATTTATATAAGTGGTACTATATGAATTTTCATGTTTAAGAAAGTACCAAGCCAATGTTACCAAGATGGACATATTTATATAAGAAATACTATATGAATCTTCATGTTTAAGAAAGTACCAAGCCAATTTTACCAAGATGAAAATATTTATATTAATAGTTCTATATGAATCTTCATGTTTAAGAAAGTAATTAATGTTGTATTTGTAATAAAACAATGTATTCAAATTAGAAACACGATTACGTATCTACGCCTATTCTATTTTTGTAGGGGGTGGGTGTTTAAATTTCATATTCATTGTTGCATCAGATAAACTTATACTCTTCGGATAAATTTAGATAAAAATTATTTAATTACCGTATGTCCGTTTAGTAAGTTATAAAAGAGTATGTTGTTTATGTAGTGGATTAGTAAAACCAAATAATGTTATATGTATGGCATATAGCAAAAATCAACTGACATTGATGAAGACTGCATTGATGTATCTTGACGAGCCCGTCTTCTTATGAACCATCAACATAGGTCTGTATCGGTCTCCTGTTTAGTTAAAATAACACAAGTAAATTATACAAAAGTCTGTATCTTACATATCAAGAAGAAAACAACATATTCATATATACAACAATGACCTGCGAAATGCAAATAATTGTTAAGATGTCTACGAAAACTTCACATAGAAAAAAAACATCGGATGCTATATATAAGAAATCATGGAGCGCGTGGTCCAATGGCAGAGCAGCATCGGATCCATGATAGTATAGTCGAACGTTCGATCATCCGCGTCTGCTATGTGTGGTGTCCACGAGCAAGACATTTAATCCGCATATCTTTAGTACTGGTTCTACACAGGATGACTTCGAACGTGATTTGTAAACTTTGTAATTTCTTGGTTCACAAACGAAGTAAAATAAATAAGTTTAAACTAGATGATTGTTAAGAAGTCTGCAAAGTGTTCACGTTGGAAAAAACATCAGATGTTATATATAAGAAATCAAGGTAACAAGAAATCAATAAAGTAAGTTTAGCAATCGACGATGGAAATATGAAAACAAGGTTATATCCCTTCATATTCTGTCATCCGTAGACTAAATCAGAATACATGACAGATCTTTCTGTGCTGTTGTTCTTATATTTTGTATGTAATCAAAGTAATCTCAGACTCACAATATAAAATCACAATTCATTAATCACAAAACATGAAAGTATTACCGGGGATGGCAGCACCCTTTCTGTTCTTGTCACGGTAATGGATATGTTTCGCTATCGCGTCTATCTCTTCCTCAGGTTTTCTGTCAACTACTGTTTCAATTATCTGAAATATTCAGGAATATAATTTGGATAATTCATTCTTACTTACCTATGTAATAGTTTATTTTATTCGTCCATATTTGGTCTATAAATATGTCAATATTTCAGTAATGTTTTATGTTAGGAAATGTTCAGTTGGTTAAGACCGAATGGAAATCATAAAGGCTGACGATGCGATAAAAATCAGTTACACTGGTGTAGTATTATATATTGCAACAACATATAACAAGAGCTGTCAGAAGACAACAAAGCTCGCCGATGGGATAAAACTCACCACCCATGCAAATATTAAGATTGGATGCAAACAATAAAAATAAACGCAAAATATTAACCTGGGTGTCTACAGACGAAAAATAAGACCAAAAGGGCCATAACTTTGCCAAAATGCAACCCCTAGTTATGGTTCTTGTCTCTGTGTGTTCTATTGATGATGGTGAACACATATGCGAAGTTTCATTCATATCCAATGAGTGGTTACATAGATATCTTACCTGATAAAAAACTTTAACGTGAAAAAAAAATAAGTTGAAAAAGGACCATAACTGTGTTAATATGCAACCCAGAGTTATGGTTCATGTCTTTGTGTGTTCCGTTCATGATGGTGAACACGTATGTGAAGTTTCATTCACATCCAATGAGAGGGTTGCAAAGATATATTAAACTTAAAAGCAACTCACGCAAAAGTTTAACCTGGGTGCCTATGTCCAAAAAGTGCAATAACAGTGCAAAAATGCAATTCAGAGTTATTGTCTCTGTGTATTCCATTTATGATGGTGAACACACATGGGAAGTTTCATTCACATTCAAAGAGTGATTGCATAGATATCTGAAACTTAAACGCAAAAGTTTAACCTGAGTGTCTACAGACGACGACGACGCCGACGACGATATATCTAGAGTATGTCGTATATCCAGTTTTGCTGATGGAGGAAGACCTCAGAATGAATCTGAATAGAACAACAGTCGTTCCGCAAATAACTGGCAATCTTTCTTACATGAAGATTTTGGAGGGAGCGTCACTCGAACCTTGATCTTAGCGGTGAATGGTAATTGATATTGAGACGGCGCATTAGACCACTCGACAACGTAGAACCATCTTCGAGACTGCATTTTATAATATTAGAACCAAGTTTGACGATAATAAATATTGTTTATACTATTTTGTGTTTCTGTTTTTAAATTAAATGAGTTTAACAGATTGATCTTCTGCATGGTATAGAAATCAAATATATTTCAAATTACCTTATACTGAATTTCCATTTGTTCAGTATTAGTGGACACAAAATCTTGAAATGCAACCAGTTTGATCGGTTGGCTATCAAATGTTAAGGAGTGAACCACGGCGTTGTGAAGATATTCGTATTGTACCTAAATAGACGGTATATGGTTATAGGGCTCTGTTGATGCCTGTATTCGTTATTACGTTTGA
The DNA here is from genome assembly GCA_029582155.1 of Panopea generosa. Classification (NCBI taxonomy): domain Eukaryota; kingdom Metazoa; phylum Mollusca; class Bivalvia; order Adapedonta; family Hiatellidae; genus Panopea; species Panopea generosa. The sequence goes on along the minus strand of CM055912.1, from coordinate 29,179,558 downwards.
GAACTACATGTCTAAAATTTACAAAGTGTGTTAAATAAAAGGTGCATGTTTTATGATTTTATCGAATTCTTGTGTTAAGCATAGAATGTTTAACCGTCATTTTCAATACATTACAGTTCATACATGTCCAGTTTTATTAATGAACGAATCTAAGTAAAACCAAAGACCTTCTGCAAGTAACTGATACATGTCCTAGCAAACTGTTCTTGGACCAATCTAGACATGAATCCATAATCTCAGCGGTGAGCGGACTGTTGTATTGAAATGGAACCTAGTTTAAAGCGAGAACATATATGTTCATTTGAAACATATCACATGTTGATATATGTACTAATATCTCAACGTATTGATAATTCCCGTAACAAATTTACGATGATTGTAACTGTACTTTCTAACACCAACTGCACATTTGAATATTAGTATATACTATTCATTTCCGTCAACAATGTACCTGGATTGTATCTGTACTTTCTAACACAAACTGCATTTGATTATTTGTAATTATTTCCAAATCAAGAACATAAAACAATAATGAAAATAAATCATTAAATAGCTGCGAGATATACATTTTGGTAATCAATATATCCATTACCTCATTTTGAACCATGTTCACCCTTTGTCCTCTCATCCCCATAACACATCCAAATATATCAACTGACTTCTCCGTTTCTCCTTCTTCAGTTAGAATGTCTAGTGCTATATATGTTCCAGTTCGGCCGATACCGGCACTGTCAATCAGACAAGTATAACAGTTAGAATGTCTAGTGCTATATATGTTCCAGTTCGGCCGATACCGGCACTGTCAATCAGACAAGTATAACAATAACATGTATAATTAGATAAAACATATGATCTGTATCAATAATAGTCCACATAAACTGTTAAACCACAAATAGTATAATTTGACTTTTGTGATTTAGTGTTCTAATATCTTTCTCTGTACAATAAGAGGCCCCAAACAGTGGTGTCAATTTTGTGATTTTACGACTATATCATATGAAATACTAGAAATTGATACACTTGTAGATAAACCTCAAATTGTTATATATCGGACGCGATTCGATTTGATGATTTCTTTCTCTGCACACCATTTCCAAAATGGTGATAAAAGTGTTAGGATAATTTGTTTCTTTCATATGTTGGTGATTGCACATGTATGTCCTGTGAGTCAATTGCTTAGGCATGAAAAAGGTCTAGTAGTTTCCCCGTTAGGTCTTCATCCATAAACTCGAGACAATGCCATTATCGGTGTCAGTTTAATGAGATTTGTTAGAGCTTCATTTCAACAGAGTTTGCAGACTATAACTCAAGTAGACCTTAGTTGCGAAGTTAAACTCGCTAAAATACACATTCGAAATATAATATTATTATGTTGTCAGGAAAATAGTCTTAGTCATATAACATAGTTATAGTTTATAACATTGGAACAGAGTTATAACTCAAGTAGAACTTAGTTGCGACATTAAACTCGCTGAAATAAACATTCGCCAAATCATATAATCATGTTGTCAGGAAAAGTATTCTTAGTCACATAACTTAGTTATAGCTTATAACAGTGGAACAGAGTTATAACTCAAGTAGACATTAGTTGCAACATTAAACTCGCTAAAATAAACATTCGCCAAATCATATAATCATGTTGTCAGGAAAAGTATTCTTAGTCACGTAACTGAGTTATAGCTTATAACAGTGGAACAGAGTTATAACTCAAGTAGAACTTGATAGAACTTCGTATTTGGCGAAATAAACATTCGCCAAATAATATAATCATGTTGTCAGGAAAAGTATTCTTAGTCACATAACTTTGTCATAGCTTATAACAGTGAAAAAGAGTTATAACTCAAGTAGCCATTGGTTAAACCGTATACAATATATGCGTTCTGCACTATATGTTGTCAAGAAAAGTATTTTTCGTCACCTATATTACGTCGTATAACAGAGGAAATTAACATTATATGTACATTTTACTAAATTAAACAAGAACCGGTAAACATATCTGATAACGATCACATATAATAATTCGTTGGATAAAATATCACTGCAAAACAGACCAGCGGATTGTTTTTCGTTATATTTGACATCAATCAAAAAGTAAAATCAAAGGTACGACTCAACTTAAATACCTGCAATGTACAATAATCGGACCACCCAACCCCGTCTGTATACTTTGTACCGTTTGTCTAAACTCTATCAGGCTAGTGACGGTATCCGGCACACTTCTGTCTGGCCAGGCCGTGAAATGTATCTGATGTAATGTCCGCTGCACTGGGAACTGTGTGATGTTATATATAATGAAAAAATATGTTTATTCATTATTTACACAATCTTAAATGAATAACAAATGTTTATATGGAGATAATTATTTGTGAATAACCAAGACATAAATGTACAGACTAGACTACGGCGAGTGCGCCTAGCAACAATACAAACCATACATATATACCATATCAAGGCCTCTGCCAAATCAAATAAATTTGGTGTCGACCATGACTTATATACTATGGAATTACATGCAACACATATGGACAGGGTGGACAAATTTACATACATGAACTGATAGCTTTATATGAGTAGGATCCAGTAAATGATGCATGACTACTCACATGCTATATAAAGGACAGATTTATAAACATATATATATGATCATACCTCTAACAAAACAACTTTCCGGAGCATCGGATTCACGAAGGATACATAAATGGTAGAAATAGTGAATACAGTAGAGAGAATTACCATTTTACAGTACTAAAGCTAATAACGAGATATCATGGTGTATATATATATGTTTAGTAGACATAATAATAAGTATACTCATATTCCCAACAAAATCTCTCAAAAGCTGCCGTTAAATAACACAATATCCGTAAGTCATTACACGAAACATAAAATACATGTCCGTATTCAATAAAATCAAAATTGTTAATTAAATAATAAAACATATACGCAAATAGTAGTGGAAACAAGACATTTCAGAAATTGGTTGGACTAGGATATACTGAGTTAGAAGAGAATTTACAGCAATACATATAACACACATTTCTGTTAGACAATACCATTTAGCAATAGGTAGAATAAATTATAAGTTAGCCAAGTTAATCGAGCGAAAGGTAAATATAATATTTTTTACTTCGACAAGATAATTCATTAATTATATATAGATTTAAGCTGTAAGGACCGGTTAGCTCAGCCGGCAGCTCGTCTGACTTTCAATCCAATTGTTCGAATCCCCGTCCGACCACAGTATATGTGATGATTGACATACGGCATTGCGTATAATTTTCATTCGTCTCTTACCACCGATTGAAGTGTGAAAGTTACTTGTGATGATATGTGTGTTTGAGTACTAGTTAACCTTCCAGGATCGTAGGAAGGAGTAGTTCGGTTAACTAATCGTCTCTTGGTCATCGATTGATTGCGTAGGAGTATTGAATATATGTACGTACTTTAGATACGTTGAATACTCTGACGGTAAATTCAGCAAAGATGTCCTCCCGCTCACATAACACAGTGACGTCACCGTAACTAATGGTTTGTTCAGGATCCGGCCAGTACTGCTCACATTTCATTTTCTGTAGTTATGACAGGTAATAAGATTTGATGTTTGTTACATTATGGGACACAACTCTAGCTGCGTTAAATGTATACACAATAACCAGTATATGTTCCTGAACCGTTATTCTACATGCATCCTCTCTGATAGCATCATAACATACAAGTCACTGTTGGAATAAACATCTTAACTGGACAATATGCCTTTCCACTTTCTCTCCTTCCAGTTAACACCCAAAAACATAACAATGTCGTTATATACTATATAGTGTTCTATAGGAGTTGTTTCCCATGTTCGATAATGTGAAACTAATGTTCGGCCATTTAGATTCAGATTGTCTCTCTTGTTATCATCAACATTGGAACGAAGTAAATTCACCTCTTAACACTTTAAAACATCTCAAATTTGGAAACGTTTTGTTATGCTCATATTGAAAAAAGCATTTTTACACTCAACTTATATATGATTATTAATAATTATTAATCTTATATTCAATTACAATGTATAATTTACATATTACATGTGCATACTTTATATTACATAATAATGAAACAAATTCCCTTACCCCGACCTCCATCAGATTAGTGAGTATAACGACCTTCTCTACTTTTTCCTGCCAAACCATCCTCCAAAACGTCACAAAATCGCCCATGTGCTGGCTCGTAGGACCTGAATGAGTGTTGGTTGATGCTCATACATTAAGACGTTTGTGAAACCCTTAAATCAGTATGGCATATGCTGACGAAAGTGGGGACCAATCCATAGTTTTGTAATAAAACATTTACAAAAAATATATGATATCTGGGGTTTATCGTTTTTATATATAACTTGACATATTTCAAGAAAAGAGGGAATCAGTCCAATGTTTCTTTATTTCACATATACAAAAGTAAGTGTGCTGAATGGACCATTATTACCCAATTTTTAATTCATTACAGATTTAATTGAAATATGACTCCTCTAAAACATATAATATGATCCCCTTAAAACGTTAATATTACGTCTATAGAAGGAAATCTGGGAAAATTTATCCGGTTTGAAATGAAATATATTAGAAATAACATATACAAATGTATCATACACTGATGTCAAAGATATTTAAGTTAATCTTAGTATTTTGACTGTGTAAGGGTAGATGTAAAGCTAACTAGTAAAAGAAAGTTATCATTAGTTATGGATAGAAACTATGAACTAACTTAAATTATACTTAGGTTGCATAAAACTAAAATTCATTCAATATTAAATTAAACATGTAGACATAACAAATAACTTACCTAGAGATGCAATGTATGCATTCGTTTCTTTGTACCCCTGTTACAATTAATATCATACTTAATAGCAAAACAAATAACTTAACTAGAGACGCAATGTATGTATTCGTCGTGTTGTACCCCTGTAACAATTAATATCATATTTAATAGCCTTACAAATAACTTACATAGAGATGCAATGTATATATTCGTCTTGTTGTACCCATGTAACAATTAATATCATATCTAATATTATGCAAATAACTTACCTAGAGACGCAATGTATGCATTCGTCTTGTTGTACCCCTGTAACAATTAATATCATATTCAATAGCATGCAAATAAAACATTTTTAATTTTTAAAAGTATTGATCCAGCAGTTTATAAAGAGTTAAAACAATTTTTATCTTATGTTAGATAAACACAATGCGCCGGACTATACATGTATTTGCGGAAATAATAACAGTTATACATACGTCTAAGAAACTAGCGTTGATAAAATCCGTACTGCCACCTATTAGATGAACTCTTGAAACGTCATCTGAAGTAGATGGGGAATAATCAGGTTTTTAATGATTACATATCGTATTCAAAAGCAAAGTTCATCGTTAAATAACACTCAGTATTTCAGATACATCACATTATGAAAACTAGAACATATATAAAAACTCTATTATGATTATCAAAATTATTATTTTACGAAATTTATTTAATCGTTGATCACCAACACAACTTACATGGGTAGATGCCTCTGTACATGTTCTTTCCAACATTGGATCGTTTTGATGCGTCATTATACGGTCTAGTCAGTCCTTTTGGGAGTTTCTGAAATAATCAAATCATAATTGATTAGATAATCGAAATGTATAGTAATTATTGAAATGTCATACTTCATCGATCGAATGTTATACAATTTTGTAAAAAAAGTTATTCAGTACATTCTTGTTCATATTAAAATATAAAATGGCAATGTGTGCTAAAATGCCTTTGTTCAGCACCTATCAGTAAAATGTAAAATGGCAATTTGTGGTAGGTTGTTATGCTTGAGCCCATTTTCTCTTTGCATTAGAATACGTTTTTTAATAAGCTATTATTTACCTAAGGTAATTGAAATAAATCTTATTTAATAAAAAAGTTTAATTAAGTTTTACTCCAAGGTATTAAAAATATATTATTGTTATATGTAATGTGTGTGTGTGTGTGTGTGTGTGTGTGTTAAATAATTTCAAGACATGAAGACGTCATAAATATGTTAATCTATAAGAAATATATTCAACAAGTTAACGTTTTTTTTACCAACTCTACATTGTTTAGGAGTATACTGGTTTAAACACCTGGAACTCCTTTTCAAAATCTGTTTTCTGGTTAACATATTCCAGCAGAGTGTCAACTTGTATTCTACTTCTCTTTAAACCAACAATGTTATAATACGTGTCTTTCTGTGGATCAGCTGCTATTTTATGAAACAAGAAAATATTTAGTTATATTAAGCTTAGTTCAATTGATCACTGACACTTGAACACGAATCCTATCATATAAACTTCAGTGACTAAATCGCATACTTTAGAGTTTATTTGATATTTGTTTGAACCAGAATGAACATTTCATATAACAAAGAGAAGTTGATAATGTATTACTGATATATGATAAAATAATCAGTTGGAAGCGTGCCCACGATAAGAAGATAACAAGACTTTTTTTCATGCTGAGTCGTAACGGGTAATGAAACTTGCAACACCCTTGCAACACCCTTCAAAACCTTGAGTATGGCTGGATCAACTCAATGAGTTCAACTCCGTTGAAAGGATAATGAATCCACTGGAAATAAAACAAAACAGATTCAATATGTTTTATTGAGACATATGACAAATGTGTCAAGTTGCATCAACAACAAAAAAAATGTAGACATACACCAGCTGTTTAAGATTAACTTTGTTTTTATATATTTTCAGTTATACAACTACTTCTGTTTTCTTCAACGCCTAATTGTTATGTCATAGCTCAAATTAATACTATAAAGTGGTACATATATACATCGAAATTGTATGTAATAAGCCAATAAATGATCAATTGAAATTGTTTCATTTTGAATAACTGGAATTTAAATTAATCCTGTAACACGAATTTAATTAAATATATATCATATCAAGTTTTGCTTAATTCAGTATTATGCTCTGTACGTACTAACTGTTCTTCAAAGAGTTAAAATACGAACTTTTTCATTGACTCATACTTAGACCCATACCAAAGATAAATGAGCAAAACTAATATTCAGTTTCTGTTTTGACTTACTATTTACACTCCCAGCTGTTGTAGATTCTTCATCAATTTCTTCCAACTCATCGTCTGCATCCACGTCAGTTTCCTGATTGTGCGGTGATGACAGACGGAGCGACTGTTGTGGTACTGCATATAGTTGACCATTTGGACCTGTTGTTTCGATATTTACAGCCTTTTCTTCTATTGTCATTTTCACTTTATTTGGAACAGCATAGATGTAACCTTGAAAGGTTAGATTCTATAATTTAATGGTTCGTCTATATTACATTACTTGTGCGATTTTAGATCCCTGCTACTGGGGATCCTGTCCTATATATATACTGTACTTGTATCAGGGTTGTTGTCATTCAGCGTCGATGAAGTAGTAGACTAAGTTGCTTTGTCATTGCTTTTTGTCGCAGTCTTCTTTCTTTAATTAAATTAAAAAGATAAACATTTACTCAACAAATAGAAAATTACAGGCAAGATAAAAGTACGATGAACTGGAGACCAGTCATTAAAATGCCCTTCTCTCACAACTGCACAGATAAACGCACTATATTAAGGTACCAATCAAGGAAAACAAACTTAATTAACGCAATGTAACACAAAATTAAAGACAAGAAAAGACAAACTGATCGCTGTGTAACGACACAATCAAAATTGTAGGACGGCGACTCAATCGTTATTGTTCGCACATTTTGCTTATTCTCTCTCTCTTTATATACACCTATATTACTCAGTTGCATGGCTCTATTGTTTGGTTAGCTGTTCCGTGTGGATTAAAATGAAAAGAAAATATTTTGAAACACATTTACTTGAGAAGTTAAATTATATTTTTGAAATAGCATTCCATAGAAAAAGAGGAAAACTGTTATAAGAGCGATTACCCGTACTTATATGTAGTAATAAACTCAATTAAAATCACTAGAATGTTATTATTTTTCAATTACCATTAAGTTAGTTATGGTTCAATATTAACGACATTTATTTAAATCATTAGTCATTCAAAGTTATGTATCACAATACAAACCTTCGCTTGATGCAAATTAAGACAAATACAGCGACAGTAACAAGTTATATGAAAACGACATCTCCAACTGCTCCAGCTATTATACCAACTGGTACCTCATCCTCAGCTTGTGGCTTTACCTCTGATTGTCCTACAGGAAGTGCAGTCGTTGTCAGTGCTTCATCAACATGTGTTTCCAAGCTTGACGTCTGTGGAATGGCTTTATAACATATTGTATCATATTTAAGTTTGGAAAGACAGTATGTTACCTGCAAAGGTTCGTCGGTTAAAGCATGATGCATGTGTTAGCAGCGGCCTACAATATATCCACAAATAAAACAGAATTATATTTGAACATAACATTAACTCAATTATAAAACATTCAATATGATTTCATTATAAACATCTATTTTCTGCCGTGGTATTGGTTATTGAAAAAACAGCTGTTTTCTGTACCTGTCAGTTAGGGTTCAGTGTGCTATAGTATATCATTAGTCGGCTAACAATTTAATATTTAGAGTAGTTTAATAGTAGAGTTTTTAAACTATACATTTTTTTTATAAAAAAAAACACTTCTTCGAACTATGTTTGCTAATTTAAGGTATTGACAATTATCTAGTAGATAATAAAGTAGTAGTGAATGTTAAATTTTGAAAACAGTGTTCACTGATTTGAATAATGTATACCAGTGCCATATTGCGTATTTAATATGGCAGGTAGTGTTTTAAAAGGACTAGTGAATGTGTCAACATATAATGTATTTATATTCAGAAGTCACAAGTAGATAAAAGTATTTAGATATAGCGTTACTTAACATGTACATGTATTCTGTAAATACTTAAAACTCAGATATCTGAGAAATTGGTTTTAAATGAAGACATGCACGTTCAGAATTGGTATTGTGGTGGTCTAGTGGTTTGTATGCTTGCTTCAAGACCAAGAGGTCCCCGTATCGATTCCAAGTGGGCCTTTGTTCTGTTTTTTTTAAACGTACTCCCAAGGTGTCTTAGTCGGACAAGGTACTGTAAAAGCATGCAAATCCTTGGGGGAGGGTGATTAAAGTCGTCAGTCCCGTGTGAAGAGTCATACCCAGTGCACATAAAATATCTAATTGACATTCGGTGTTAATCAGTGCTTAAAAAGCTGGAAAACATGTGCAATACGTTCCTGCACATAATCCTCGCGATAGGTTGTTGTAGTATCAGTAGATAGATATATGTTGAGTTCTACAATACTTATGGATACAGGGACACTCTGTTATACGTGGAGTAACTATCAATCAAGTGGATTTTTATGAAACATTTACCAAAAGTATGATAACGTACGTTCTGAACGGATGATAATCGTATTCAAAGTTAAAATTGTTATATTTTCAGATCAATTAAATTATTAAGTTATTATATAAACGCCCAAAGAAATCATTTAAATTTTGAAAAGAGTTAAGGACTTACTTGTTTTACGAGTACGATCTACCGTATTACATGAAGGTGAAACTTATCCATCATGACATCCAAATAAACACCCACCATTATTATCACAAACTGATGAACCATTTGATGGATTGTTACAGTTGATATTGCAGCTATGTTCACAAAAATGTCCGTATTGTGTTTGATAACAATTGTTACAGTGTCCATTTACAACATCGCATTTTCTGTCTAAGCAATTCGAGTTACACGATTCTGTACATAATCGTCCCCAATAACCGCCAGTTATATTACAGTTTATCCTACAACGTTTAAAATAATAGCCAGTGTTACATTCAGAGCAGAAGCTTGTACTGTTACATTTTACACAGTTTGTCGGACAATTGTGACAATAGGATGAGTTCTGAGACAATGCAACTGTGAAAAACCCATCACTACAAACTTTGCAATAGTCAGCATCTGTACACGTGATGCAATCGGTCTGACAAGGGCGACAATAGCCGTTGGAATTATTATATCCGCTTCTACACTGTAAACATTTATCGTTGGAAAGGCACCTTACACAATTTGTACATGACGCAGCAGCGTTGCCTAAAACTGAAATATACAGGGAATTTATAATTATTACAAGCGTTAGAGCATGTAATTGTATATCATAAATCTAACTGTTTAGATTGGTTTAGATGTCATGTTATGAATGTCCAAAGGAATGATGACCCTTTTGGTTATTTATAAAGCTAAGCACTTGTCAAATGATATGATATAATATGAAAACGAATACATTGTTTGGTGTGTATGTTCTGTAAAACAACATGCAAATTCAGTGGATTTATGTCCCCCGCTCTTTTAAAATGATTTGATTCAGGCATGCTTAAGTTATTGCACGGAAATCAAAACAAACTGTAGAACGACAAATGTCATAACCCTTAAAATCGCATTAGCCTGTGTTTGTCATAATAAATATTATATTAAATTTTCAAAAGATTCAGGCATTCTTAATTTATTGCACTGAAGCTCCCAAAAATATATATTTTCCACGAATTAAAGGGGCACAGCTGTAGAACGACAAATGTCACAACCCCTAAACTAGAACTTAGCCTGTGTCATTATTAATGTTGTGTTAAAATTTTAAAATATTTGGGTAAAGCATTCTTAAGTTATTGCAGGGAAACTAAAGTGTGACGGACGGACCCAAATTATTGTCTGTCGCTTTTCGCAAAACGCAGGACGAAAACGCTAAAAATTAAAATTATTAAATACCATAACAACGAGAAAAATTTCATTGCCAGCAATAATATACTTGGCTTATGTTGAAAAATATTTACCGGATGTACGATTTGTTTAATAAAATAACACATTATAATTGGCTTATTATACAATTGTGATTAAACATTTTACATGTACTTAATGAACTGATTTCTTTTTAATACTGATGACAATTTCATATTTATAATGAACGTATATTGCTTGGCTTATACGAATTTTAGCACTGCCTATATACTGTAAGGTATCTTACAATCAACACAAGTTTAAAACAAAATGCGGAGTGTTTTTCGATATATCTTTATTCCTACACTATTACAACCTATTTCGTTTAAACTTTTATGACCACTATTTAACATATATACGCTTCAAAACATAATTCTGACGTGATTCCCGCATTTTAACCTAAAACCACTAATCTTCCAAACTCGACTCTTAATCTCTCAGATTAAGACATGCTGGACAGATATTCGCTATCTAAAATTGGACACACGATATGCTCTATACAGGAAATTAATCATCAGACACTTGACTTTTTGTTCTTCTGTTTGCCGACTATGAAATATCCCATACAGTTACTATATTATGGCTCAAAAAGAACATTTATCTAACAAATAAAATCAATTAATGAGTAACTTAAAAACAAATGATAGTAAATGGTATGGCTGTTATTCAAATTTTCGGTATAAACTTTTTCTTAAGAAATTAAAGGTTTTTTTTTTTTCTACTTCATATTCACTATGAGAAAATGTCTACATTTTTATAACGCGTATATTATCGGCAAAGTCAATTGTTTATATACCATAAGAGAGAAGAGACTGTAGAAAAACCGCGAAACAAACTTGTCTAAGTCCGATTAATTAAACGCCTTGTTATACTAGTATGTTATGTTAAAACTAATGAACAATTGATCCAAAATGGCAACCTGTGCAGACCGAAATTATATTTTACTTCCGATTTTTTTTTTCTGATTTTCGTTTGTTGTTCTTATTTAAACTCTACATTTAAGCGAGAAAACCTCGCCATGTGACACACATTTCTATGTATCAATTAAGACACCTTAGTAATCACGTGATGCATTGGCTAGTCCAATACTTTCTTCAATGGTATGCACGGGGTACATAATCTTTGTCACATGACATTGATGCTTTTAATAAGGAATCGCACACTCCACGCATGGTTATTATTTTAGTAACAATAAATAATACAGTATACACTTACAAACGAGTACACACATGCAATATGCACACACTGTGAATGTATTTAACGCCATTTGACAATTTACCTTGTTCATCCTAAAAGATAAAGTAAAAACTCTTTAGCATTTGATAGAATGGGAATCTATTAATTACTACTTCAAAAGCAGTAAAGTAAGACTTTAAAATTGCCATTCGTGCTACATAATTTATGTTTAATATAAATATCGGAATAACATGATTTTATATTTGATACCTGTTTCAACACTGCAACAAGAATAGGAAAATATAAATTATAACTTATTCTTAATAATAAACGTATCAATTACTAATTGTATCATTAAAAATTATAATCAATGGATGGAGATATAACTGCAAAGGGGAAGTTAAAATGAAATGTAAAGATACATGTCTTTATGTTTTGCTAAAATATGAATTCTGTTATATTGTTTATTTTTGTCAGATCAACTTTCATTGCTATAAATAAAGTTTATGATCCATTTATGACGATTTTTTATAGTTTTTTGTCTTTTTTTTCCTATGGATAGAAGTTTACTGGCATTTCCCAGTATTTAAGTTTGATGTAAGTAAATGCAATATCAGAAATAAACAAAATGTTACCTTATTTCCTAATGTACAAACCCGTCCATGCAATTACCACTATTACTCGAAACTGACCACGACGATGCTAAAAGCCTTACCTAGTAAAACAAAACAAAATGATGACAATATAGTGAACTATAAAATACATGTTCGGATGTAATATCGACAAAAATGAAAACCAAAAAAAACTGCATTAATCTACATTAGCATTCCTTCTGTGTGGTTTGGAATGGTCGTTTCAGTCTGTATCAAATCCATCTAAAATCCCTATAATCAGATACATTACAGTATTGATATACATACATAACAATATAAGAGCCATCAAAGGAACATAATGTTGAATATCTAGCATCAAATATATATATATGAAGTCATAGTTTTTTCTTCAATTCTCAAAAGCCCTAAAAACACATATTGAATGGATACCGTTTTTGTTGAAAAGAGAATGTTATAATCACATTGCCATAATAAATACCTCCAATCAGCCCCCACCAATAACCCGATTTAGTCTTTTGTACGACAAATCCTATTGTTTTTCAATTTTGCGATAAAAATATAGCGTGTTTCTTTTTAAATTTTGAGATATCGTATGGATAAATTTTGTTTAAAGCCTGACAAAATATTCCCTTATACCTATTCAAATGACAATCAAAAAAACATTTAACCGCAAAATTTGAGAAAAATAGCTCTTAAAGTATGTCATCGTTAAATAAACTGTAGTTGCAAAATTAACGTTTTTATACTAAATGAGCATATTTGTATACATATTAAGATTCTTATTATATTTCATAAAAAGATATTTGGGTTAAATTGCTATAAACATTTTTTTTTATAACAGTATGCATATTTCATGAATTGAACACAATATAAGATACTAATTTTAAGCGTATCCGTTCCAATGAATCCAATGGCATAATTGTTTTTTAAAAATGATAAATATTTTGAAAAATATTTGTTTCAATAATTTAGCATGATAACTACATGTTACATATTTCTTACTGTAATGAACTTAAAATTTAAATACTTCTCTGATAATACTGTGTATTATTCCATTTTTTCTACTCTATCATTATGTTTGCCTTTAAATATTTGAAATAAATTTTGTTTACATTTAAAGAAAATATCAGAAGAACTTGGACTTGCACAAATATCTGCGCTATGAAGCAAATCGTATGATCAAACTATTTTCAATAAAATAGAGCACAAAAAGGAAACATAAGTCGAATTTAACCAATACTGGTATACGATACTGGTACTTTCTTGATAATTATGTTAGAAGTTTATTAAAGTTTCTAAATATTTTCATATACGAGAACATTTCCGTGTGATCTATGGCCTGTATCATTTGCATCCTAAATAACCATAAGCGGTACAACAAAGAAACAATTACATTGAATTTTTTAATTTAATACGATTACATCTCAACTACATATAGTAGTCATAGCAACAGAAATAGTTGTATTGGAATTAATGAAACATAATTGTTTTGATATTACTAGAAGTAGTTTAATTCGTAGTAGTATTATTCGCAGTAGTGGAAGTAGTAGTAGTGGAAGAAGTAGAAGTAATAGTAGTAGTAGCAGTAGTAATAGAAGTAGTAGTAGTCGTAGTTGTAGTAGTAGTAGTAGTAATAGTGCATGCAGTATTAGTAATAGTTTCAATGGTAGTAGTAGTAGTAGTAGTAGTAGTAGTAATTTTTGTTGTCGAAATAGTATTAGAAGCTGCTGTTGCTGTTGTGGTAGCAGTTGTACTAGCAGTAGTACAGAGGGAGTAGTAGTAATAGTAAAAGTAGAAGTAGTAGTAGTAGTTGATTAAGTCAACAATACATAAGAATTCAGTACATATGAATTGCTTTGAACCCCTATGACACATTGAAACACATTTAGTTCGATATACGCATTGTAATTGAAATACTAACACATTGCCTTTAAAATATTTTACCCTTAATGTAGATAAGTGATGATCAATATAAGATGATATTGTATAAAAACACAAACCATATCTTACATAGTTTTCAGTAGTTGATTTTACGGAAAAGAAAATGTCCATACTCGAACATCAAATAACCACATCTGTTTAAATAGGTTTACATGCGAACACTATTTTTAAATTCCATGTCTGTGATATTTTAACAAATATAGCGATACGCGATTTATCTATCCAACGCTAAGCCTGAAAATCAGTGAAGTGTGAATACATACAAATGCACTTACATATAATATTTAATATGTTAACTTCCTCATCCGATTCATGAATGGGTTCTTCTTACGCGGTGTTCGATTTATAATCTTAATATGTTTATAAACGTGTTAGGTACTTGTAAACTTGTCAAAATATGTTAATGCAATATAAAGCATACTCGGTCTGTATTATAGGACTTAAATTGTTATAAGAATATGCACGCTACAATATAGTGTTAAAAAAGTGTGTTATAGTTGCATATTACATAATATCGTCATTTATTTGAACATTTTTTAAACTTCGTCAGGAGTTTATTTTTATAACTCTTAAATTGGAACACGTTGTGATTCTTTTTATCTCAATGAGTTACATACATTATAATAATAAGCATCTAAATGTGATTGCAACTGATTTTATATCAAACAGTGTTCTCATGTATTTAAAATCATTTTCAACACCCAGACCACACAGAACCCTCTCTTTAATATCAAAACAATTAAACAATAAAATATAGCAGGTAAATGATTCACTTGATAATTATACAAAGCGTTGAACAAAACAAGAGAACGGCAAGTGGGTGAAGACTCTCGTCGTTTTTTAAAGTTCAGTAAGTATGTCAAGGTCAGTGATGTAAACTTTTTTACCTAAGGTTTTAGAGCCTAAAGTAAGGAAAGCTATAATTATTGTTTGTATATTATGATAGGAATGCGTTAATTAACTATAACAAAAATAGTTTATTTGAACATGGAGCAAACGCTGAGGTAAAGTATTTCCGGACAATGCAAGTATTTGCTAAGTTCATAAAGTAGTTCAATGTTAGTGACTTTAAAACCAAAGTTGTTTTTAGAGTGTAAAGTATGGAAACGTACATAACTTATATGCCATAACCATAAACTTTGCTTGTATATTGTGATGGGAATGTGTTTTTATGACATGTTTCCGCTATAAATGAGCAGTTTGCTGGACCGTATTGTAAACGCTGAGGTATACATATAACCATACATGCAGATGGACGGTGGTTCTTCTCAGATGCATTAACATGTCTTCCTCTACCAATAAAACTGCTTATGTCATATACAAGGTATGTCCCAAAAGTAATAGGACGACCCTGTCATTTTTGTATTTAGGACGTTACATGCAAACCAATGTATCAATGGATAGATCGACACATCTTTTATTGTCATAAAAATCAACATTCAGTCATCATTAAGTTTATGCAAAAGTTACCATAGTAACGAGAGTTTAGAAGTACGGGAAGCTTTGAAATCAGACGCCATTTAAACAAACAACATTGCCTTGGAAAGCAGACATCTTCCTCAATATCGTGCCATATATTATAAAATAACAGTGGACGTAATATCAGATCATATGCGAATGTCGTTTAAAAATTCGACGTTAACGAAAAACATTTGAATATTGTGCGCACTTTCGAAAGAACAAGTGCGGATTTGAATTAAAACAATTGGACGACGTCACGTCTAGAGGGGAAATTAAGAGTGTCGTAAAAGTTTGTGTTGGGTGTAATATGACCCCACAGGATACTCTGAAGATTATTTCACACAACTCTTAAACATGAATCATATCCTGGGGTCTTATCTATTGGTGGTACAAACGGGTTTCCAATGGTGATACAAAAGTAACTGACCATCAGTGATCTGGGCGACCGAAATCTTGTGTGGTTTTCCCGGGATTCAAGCCAGATCTTGGTGAAAAGCGCTTTCAGTACCTCCGGGCCATGTGCCTGAGTGTACATTCTGTGATTAAGATCTATGAACCATCATTGTATCGTAACATGTACCAGTAGTGGGTGCAGTACCACAAAAAAATGTGTTTTGCACAGCGGTTCATAAAAAGAAAAAAGAACGACTTTCATTTGAATGTCAACTTGACGTCGCACAAATAACTTCAAAAATCTCCCACGTACTTTGTTACATATACATTTTTACTTGTCACACTTTATGTTAAATTGTGATGTACGATATTAAAATTGTGCATGCTTATAGTTAAAATATTGAAAAATATTTGTTCCAAGTTTTGTTTTGATTGAAACACTAGAAGGCATATTTCTAAATGCGTCCTATTACTATTTGGACATATCTCGTACATCCTGACATTTGTTGAAAACTGGCGATAAACCCTATGGAAACAAATAACAGAACAAATAACATGAATTTGCTTACAATAACGTATTGCTTAGTTGTATTCAACGGTATAGGGGATTATCATATTGAACATCTTTTCAAACACCATTGAAAACAGCACAAATAACATGATCTTACTTACACTGACGTCTAGAGTAGTTGTATTCAACAGAGGAGGAGGTTCACACAGTGTTCTTTAATTCATTAGAATTTCCTTCCATTTATAAAGATTTTTTAATCGTTAAGTGTTTGAGATGACTGTTTTCTTAAAGAGTCAGTTAACTTTTAATACAAAACAATCACATATAGATATAGCTATTCACGCAAGGTTAATAATAAACACGTTTCCGTCTTCGTTTCAAAAATCGGTTTCTTCGCTTCATGATTTCATTGTGTAATACACACAGGTGTATAATTTATAAAAAAAAGGTTTAGAAGCTCGAATATTTATATTATTAAATATAGTTTAATTGAATAAAACCCACTCTCAAATAAATGTATATATATATATCGAGCGCTGAGCACTACGTCTTATTTGATAAGCCATTTTCTTGACTTGGCATAGGTAAAGATAGACAGAAGGATCACAAGAAGTAGTGAAGAACTCTGATTGTTCAATATTGTATAGCTATTTTATGGCACAAGAAACAAATTGGCTTCATGGCCTTGCAGTTTTAATATTACTTAATCTTGTACTTACAGGCTTAAAGAAAAGGAAAATAAATCGATACATTTGACTACATCAGCCAAAACATGTTACAATGCGAAAATGTACATATACCTATTATGCTTTTTAATCCAACTCTTATCACATGATGCTGTGTTCAAGAGGGATCTAATACAGATTCCGTGACCTTTCTTAAGTTTGTATGTACATGTATTACAATTTTTTTCCTCCTGTGTTTCGTTTTTTATTTCTTTTTTGTTTGTTCATTTTCGCTGGAGTTTTTGTTTTGGTAATATTTCCATTGCTTTTGAAAATGGTTTTAGGTTCGATTTGATTGTGGCACCTACACGATATTTGGTTCATGATATTTCATCTTCATTTCATATTTTTGGCAATGTTATTGCTTATGATGTTACAAATGTACTACCATAATTGTGTGTGTTGGCGGGCGTGCAAGTCTGCGTTGTTTCATTTAAGTGTTTAGTTGTTTTGTATATTTGTTTGTTGAAATACGTTTATTTCATGTATGATACTCTTCAATATTGGAGGCTAATAAAGATTAAATATATGATGAAAAATGCATGCTAATACATGATTGTATCACTTCGGGGATCATGCATTTGATTAGTCCTTTCATTTTGGAAGGCGAACAAGAACATATGAAATAACAGGCATTGCGAAACCAGGGGTTGTGTGCCTTTTAGATATAAACACAAGTATGATGAGTCCAAGATTTTAGCTGCTAGATTCGGATTTAATGCTGGTTATATGTCCTTTTTTTCAATAATTAAAAAAACTTCATATATAATTGAACGTCTTTATTACAATTGTCATCTTTCAAATATTTAAAAAGCTTAGTTTAACAGGCTAATATGTCTTTAGGGACCAGTCACCAGTGTAGATTTGAGAAGAGCTAAGTTATATTGTAAGTTATCGCATCATCTGTCATGAAATGCTCTGCTGTTCACAAAGTTTTATATCTGGCGAGTGTCTGCCACTTTATCCCTTGGTCTGGACGTGTGATGAGGCTTTTGGGTTTTATACGTGTCGCAGATCGCAAAGGACACATTTATCCGGGAAGGAGCCACTTAACCGTTCACATTTTTGTTAAATTGAACTATTGTAAATCATTATCGACCAATCGTTAAAATTTTTCTCGTTGAACTCGGCTATAGTACTTGGTTAATTTACGACTTGCCGGAACCTCTAATTATACATAAATAACGTTGATTTAGCATGGTAAAATGACGTTACGTAATACGATCACTGACAAGTTATTTATAAAATGTTATTTAGCATATCTTTACTCGTTTATAGACAAATGATCTGCAAAATAAATGGTAATGTGCTATTATATTTAAATTGTTGTGCTATATGATAATAAATATTATATTTGTCATACTTTATATTGTTAAATGTTACACAATATTAAACACAATATTAAACACCTTGGTCAACAATATATATATTTCATAAGTTAGTTTGATAAATTGAATAATAAATAAACAACGTTCCTCTAAATATGTTATATTTATTTTAGAAGTCCATAGATGTTATTATATTAGGAAATAACAATTAATTATTGTATCTTAAATTCGGTTTACAGTTGATTATTCATTTAGCATTATTGGTCATCAATATATTGGCAGACACATACTTATACAGTTATATACATAGCTTTAAATCTTATTTCAAACATTGACATTTTCATATTCAGTTCGCGTCATTGTGCTGTATGGAGTTTCCTCCCCGGACACGTGACTTAAATCTGTATATGTAGACATACCGTCAATATCTGAAATGATATTAAACGTTTACGATGAAATATATAAATACATGTATAAATAAATGTTTAAATCTATATATATCATCATATATCAAATATTTTGATAGAATAACAAATTGTGTTCATCTTTTAAGGATACCGGAATTCAAAAATTATGAAGATGTTAAATGGCCAGAGTTCAATCATTATCCCACCAACCTGTCATGTTCTTTTTATTCCACACAGCCTTGTACTTTATATAGGTGTGTGGTTACAACGGCCAGGCCATTATGTTACATTTCATCAACACGTTCAGTATGCATGCATTTTGACATACGAACATTGTTTTTATCTTTTAACTATTTTCAATCCTTTGAAGACCGGGCGTGTTATTTCAATACTTAAAGCAGTGCTCTGTATTATCAGTGACACTTTATTTGGAATATCATTATAAGTACGTAAAATAATCCCAACATAGGCTCAGTAAGTTCACATTGTATGGATGTTCAACAAGTAAAAACGTTACTAGTTAACTGTGTTTCAGTTATATATATATAGCTTATTTGAAACACTGAAAAATATTTCAACAGTATATAGTTGAAATAAGTGCACTAGATATGAAGTACATGTCTGTGTTATGTAAGAGGCTATAATTACTTATTCTGTCAGAATTATTGTATATATATCTAATTCATACTCATTTCATTTATAATGTATATTGTGTATTCTTAATATAAAAAGTATATCAACCCCATGGTGTCAAATACAACGCCAAATTTAACAATCTCTCGGTCATGCCACGACCAATTTGCTTGATACAACATCGTTCCTGTTTACAATTAAGGTATACTACGCCACTAAAGTCATATTTTACGCCGTACCGACTAGTCCTAGAAATAGCATTGAAAATGTTGAACACAAAGCGGTGAATTTTCTATTATCATATTTTAACCAAATGGTTGATATGACTCGGCCCAGGACGGAAACCTACAACATATTGCAAGCGAGAGGAAAACCCACAATTTGCCAAACATATCGTGTCTTGTCTGAGCATATTTTTGTAGAATAATTGTGTTTATGATTCAGGTTTTCTAAACGACTGAAATAAATAGTATTACTTGTATCAGTTGTGTTTTCATATGACAGATCAGTACGGGAGGCAAAAGCATTGTCAGTCAAGGAGGGGTCATTCCTAGAAATGAAAAAGAACACATCAATGATTACAGTAATTCATTGACTTAAGGATGTTGACTCGTAACATTCTTAAAATGAAATTAATTCGAATAGTTTTAATTTAATTAAAAACCATATGCATCATAGTCTACAATAAAAATGATCACGAAAAGGGTACCTTGTCCGTTGTCTTGCTTGTTTTAGTGCTGTTTACTTCTTAAGATGTTGCTTACATCAAATGCAATATTGTATTGCTTTTGTTAAAATGAGGACAAAATAATGTATGTTTATTATATGTATGAAATTAATCTTATAAAATGAGAAACATAAAAAGTATTATTATTATTATATACCACATTTACCACATTTATATAGCACTCTTTTCATAAATAAATGCGTTCGAAAGTGCTTTACATTAACAAATAGCATACACACAAAATATTCAATAAAAAAACGTAACAATCTAAAACGACAAGCTGAATAAAAATATACAGGCATAAGTATTAAAAGTGGCAAATAAGAGTAATACATGGAGTAAAATCGGCTTGACATTTTGTTACATATAAGCACAGATAAAACAATACTGTTCATGTTTAAATATAGATATAGCTCTGCGTTATTTATAGAAACATTTAAATTCAGTAAAATTTAATCAGTATAATTATCTACAAAAAAAAATGTTTAGCTTCGTAGCTTCCAGAATGTTGCTTGGTAAGGCATTCCATAGAGTAGGCACGGCACACATGAAGCTTCTTTGTCCATACATAGTGCAAGACATTGAATTTACTAAAGTAAGTGAATTTTGAGAGCTTAATTCTCTACTAGGCTTATACACTTGAATCATGTCAGATATGTACTGTGGAGACTGATAATGTAGAGCTTTATATGTATGAGTCAATAGTTTGTATTGGAACGCGATTTTCGCACATTTCACTATAATAGCTCAAAGGATTGAGAATTGATATATTCAGACTCATATATACACGTATATAAACACGTATACAATACTATATAAATGATTGTTCGGTGATGAAACAATAATGAACTGACAATGATGTTAAAATATTTACTTATGTGACCATTTTTTAAAAAAAAGCATGAGATAGTAAGAATATCACACGCTAATATGACCTAGTAAACTCAATTAAACTCAATAGAATACTGATATGTGTATTATTAAATATTTAGATGAATATGATACAATGGTCAAATAAAATATTTACAATGGCAACAAGGTAAAATAGCTTATTACATGTAACATGGTAAAAGGTCTTATTACAATTGTATAATGGTAAAATATATTATTAACAATGGCACATGTAAGACAGATAGGTATTTGTATCTTGATCACCAAGAAAACAACAATGTCTTAGTTTGTTTACAATAGACAAAAATAGTATTACTTTATCGAAACTAGTAAATTAGTTTATGTAACGAAACTAATTTATATTATTATAATCTTTAATCTATAAAAAAAAATTCAAGCTATACATACCTTCGCATCAGGAATATGAAGGCAAATGCAGCTCCAGTAACAAGTAATATAAAAACAACACCTCCAACTGTGCCAGCTATTATACCAACTGGTACTGTATCCTCATCCACGGCTTGTGGCATTTCTTCTGTTTGGCCAACAGGAAGTTCAGTCGTAGTCAGCGCTTCATCAGTAGATGTCACCGAGCTTGACGTCTGTTGAATGGCTATAAAACACATTTCGAAAGTTTAGAAAATCTGTAAAATGTTGTCCGATGCATGCGTTAGCAGCGGCCTATATTGACACATTATAAATTAGAATCATGTTAGAACTTAACTTTAATACCGTTATAAAACACCCAATATATTTTCATTATGAAAATTTTAAGACCCCTGAATGTGAATAAGATTCGTGTGTATTTGTTTACAGTTAAGAGTGCTTGAGCTCACAAGCTCCTTCCTGGAATTTGTAATCGTTGGTATTTGGAGTTTGCTTTTAAACTGTATAAAACAAACGTTTGATGGAAATATTTAAGAAATGAAATGTATTAACAATAATCTAAGTTTTATAATTATAATAAAATGGTGCTGACAGTTACATTTTTAAAAAAAGGATTCTCCTGATTTTAAAAATGTATTCCAGAGCCATATTGTGGTTTTTATATGGCAGCTGAGGTATGAATGTATCAAAATAGTAATTGGATGTATTTATATTCACCAACTGGTCATAGGTGACATATAAGATAAAGCGTTACTTAACACATACATGCAATAACTGTAATAACGTCATACTAAATTAACTAGGACATTGCTTTTAAATAAAGTAATGCATGTTCATAATTATTAT
>CM055912.1:29136751-29151751 GCA_029582155.1 Panopea generosa | reverse complement strand
AGTGTTAGTAGAAAGAGTAGTAGTGGTAGTAGCTGTAATAGTAGTAGTAGGTGTAGTAGTAGTTGCAGTAGTAGTGGAAGTAGCAGAAGCAGTAATAATAGTAGTAGTAGTAGTAGTAGTAGTAGTAGTAGTAGTAGTGGTAGTATCAGTAGTAGTAATTGTAGTAGTAGTTGTAGTAGAAGTTGTAACTGTAGTAGTAGTAGCAGTATTAGTAGTAGGAGTAGAAGTGGTAGTAGATGTAATAGTAGAAGTAGATGTAGTAGTAATTGCAGTAGTAGTAGAAGTAGCAGTAGCAGTAATAGTAGTAGTAGTAGTAGTAGTAGTAGTAGTAGTAGTAGTAGTAGTAGTAGTAGTGGTAGTATCAGTAGTAGTAATTGTAGTAGTAGTTATAGTAGTAGTAGAAGTAGTATTAGTAGTAGTAGTTTTAATAGTAGTAGTTGTAGTAGTAGAAGTAGTAGTATTTGTAGTTGTAGTAGTAGAAGTGGTAGAAGCTGTAGTAGTAATTTTAGTAATAGTAGTAGTAGTAAAAGTCGTAGTAGCAGTAGGTGGAGTAGTAGTAGTAGTGGTAGTATTAGTTGTAGTAGTAAAAGTAGTAGTAGTAGTAGGTGAAGTAGTAGTAGTAGTGGTAGTATTAGTTGTAGTAGTTGTTGTAGTATCAGGAGTAATAGTTGTAGTTATGGTTGTAGAAGTAGAAATAGTAGTAGTAGTAGTAGTAGTAGTAATTATTGTAGTAGTAGAAGTTGTAGTACTAGCAGCAGCAGAAAAAGCAGTTGTTGCTGTAGTAATAGTTGTTGTTGTAGTAGCAGTAGTAGTAGTAATGGTAGTAGCGGTAGTGGTAGCAGTAGTAGTAATAGTTGGAGTAGTTGTAGTAGAAGTATTAGTACTAGCAGCAGCAAAATTAGTTGTTGTTGTTGTAGTAGTAGTAGTATTAGTGGTGGTAGTTGCAGAAGTAGTAATTGTAGTAGTAACAGTAGTAGTAATAGCTGTTGTAGTAGTAGTAGATGTAGTGGTAGTAGCAGTAGTATTATTAGTGTTAGTAGTTATAGTAGCAGTAATATTAGTTGTAGTAGTAGTGTAATTAGTTGTTACTTTTGTATTATTATTAAAAGTAATAATCGTAGTAGCATTAGTAGTAGTAGTAGCAGTAGCAGCAGTAGAAATAGCTGTTGTAGTAGTTGTAATAGTAGTTGTAGTAGAAGTAGTAGTAGTAGTAGTAGTAGTAGTAGTAATAGTAGTAATAATAGTAGTAGTAGTAGTAGTAGTGGTAGTAGCAGTAGTAGTTTTAGTGGTAGTAACAGTAGTGAAAGTAGTAGTAGTAATAGTAGTAGTAATAGAAGTAGTAATAGTAGTGGTAGTAAAAGTCGTAATAGTAGTAGTAATAGTTATAGTAGTAGAAGTAGTAGTAGTAATGGAAATAGTAATAGTAGTATTAGCAGTAGAAATTGTAATAGTGGTGGTTCCGGTGGTAGTAGTATAAGTAGTACATGTAGTAGTAGATGTAGTAATAGTATTAGTAGAAGTAGCAGTAGTAGTAGTAGTAATAGAAGTGGATGTGGTGGTAGAAACGAATTCAGCACGTATATGTTATATCATATAAATTGTTATTTAAAACTTAGCGATAATAAATGTTGATCAATAAAAGATGATATTGAATATTAACATAAACATATCTTACATACAACGCAGTCTTTAGGAGTTGATTTAACGGAATAGAAAATTTCCAAATTTAAAGTTTAACCTACAACATTTTTTATATAGTAGTCCGTTCTAGCACTAATTTAAAATTACATGGCATACTGAACAAATGTATGGGTACGTGATTTCTCTACCCAACGTTAAGCCTAAATGATCAGTATATTGTAGATATATACCAATGCATAACACCAATATTATTTAATATGGAAACTTCCTTATTTCATGAATGGGCTCTTCTTTTGTTCTGTATTGACATTGTGTACTATTTATAAACATATTATATAAACGTGTTAGGTACTTGCAAAAGATTTAAATGTGTGCTGTATACCATTGCACGCATTGTTATATGGTTATGCACTCTATATTATAGTGTACAGAAAATGTGTTGCGGTTGCATATATCACTGGGATAAATATTCATACACAAGTTATTGATAAAAACGTTATATATAGTTGTATAACATATGTTTTGGCGAAGATTAAAACCTCAGGGTGTATCTGAGCTATTCCGCTAGTTGAAAATATACTAAGTAAATGATAAATCTAATGTTCATGTGCATATTTCTCAAAAGTACAGGTAACATAAAACAGGTGCCCATCAGATTTAAAATATACCCATCTTTTTCATAATAATATCTTTATATATATATATTTTATAATATATATATATTGAATATAATATGATAATGTGCTAGTATTTAGGTATAGGAAATCTTCAGTCAGTATTCAGTGGAGATTGGCTTTACAACTGACCAGCGGTCAGTATTTATTTGACTTGTAAATAGCCGTGCGCGCTTTCATGATTAAGATGTGTCGAAATATGGTTAATAATCATTAATTATATCTTAGTGTTTCACATTATGGCTTGTTAAATAATAGACAATGTTTATTTCAAAACTCATCCATGCATAAAGATATTATAAATATAAGTAAATAAAGAAGTGATTAGATTGGTGTGTCGTTCTGGCACGTGTACCTCTTGCTAGTTAGGGAGCGAGCGCGTAGCTCATTGCCTACATTACGAAGCTTTAGCAAAATACTAAATACGAGCATCCGTAATACATGCATCAAGGCGTCATTCTTTTGAACAATATCTATTCTTCATGTGGGTTTATATTTTGTAAAATTATCAAGCCTTTTTTGAAAAATATACCAATCTTTTTCAAATTTCAAACTAAACATAGTTCCACACTAAACTGTCAAACAATTTTACAATAATGCGTGAGCGCACCATTAATTTCATTAATTTTAAGATAATTAGACAATAAAAGTTATTCTGTAAAAAATAATTAATTTGATAGCTTTATAACGGTTGAAATACGAAACAAGAGAAATGCAAGCTGTTGTAAACGCTCGTCGATTTTTATAGTACTGTAGTGAATGTACATACAAGGTCACTTACATGTACAACAGCCTCGCTGTTAAGCTAGCTTTTACAGCGACAAGGTTGAAGTGCACTGACTGTATTGGAAGTTAAGCAACGAAGTACGGGGTTAGTATTTGGATGGGTGACCGCTGTCACTTTAGTACATTGAAAAGGGAAATGCAAATGATGTAAACTTTTAAACCCACGGTTTAAGAGACTAAAGTACAGAAACTTAGATAACCTAGATACACAAGTAACATAGCTATATTTATTATTTGTATAGGGTGATCTGAATGTGTTAATGAAGTTAACTTCACATAAAGAGTTTGTTCTGACACAGTCTTCAGATCTGAATGTGTTCATGATGTTGAATTACTATCACACAAGTAGTTTGTTCTGACACAGTCTTCAGATCTGAATGTGTTAATGAAGTTAATATTATCACATAAGGAGTTTGTTCTGACACAGTTTTCAGATCTGAATGTGTTAATGAAGTTAACTACTATCACATAAGCAGTTTGTTCTGACACAGTCTTCAGATCTGAATGTGTTAATGAAGTTAACTACTATCACACAAGTAGTTTGTTCTGACACAGTCTTCAGATCTGAATGTGTTAGTGAAGATGAATTGCTATCACACAAGTAGTTTGTTCTGACACAGTCTTCAGATCTGAATGTGCTAATGAAGTTGAATTACTATCACAGAAGGAGTTTGTTCTGACGCAGTCCTCAGATCTGAATGTGTTAATGAAGTTAACTACTATCACACAAGTAGTTTGTTCTGACAAAGTCTTCAGATCTGAGTGTGTTAATGAAGTTAACTACTATCACATAAGGAGTTTGTTCAGACACAGTCTTCAGATCTGAATGTGTTTATGAAGTTGAATTACTATCGCACAAGTAGTTTGTTCTGACACAGTCTTCAGATCTGAATGTGTTAATGAAGATTAATTGCCATCACACAAGTAGTTTGTTCTGACACAGTCTTCAGATCTGAATGTGTTAGTGAAGATGAATTACTATCACACAAGTAGTTTGTTCTGACACAGTCTTCAGATCTGAATGTGCTAATGAAGTTGAATAACTATCACAGAAGGAGTTTGTTCTGACGCAGTCCTCAGATCTGAATGTGTTAATGAAGTTAACTACTATCACACAAGTAGTTTGTTCTGACAAAGTCTTCAGATCTGAGTGTGTTAATGAAGTTAACTACTATCACATAAGGAGTTTGTTCTGACACAGTCTTCAGATCTGAATGTGTTTATGAAGTTGAAGTACTATCACACAAGTAGTTTGTTCTGACACAGTCTTCAGATCTGAATGTGTTAATGAAGATTAATTGCCATCACACAAGTAGTTTGTTCTGACACAGTCTTCAGATCTGAATGTGTTAGTGAAGTTGAATTACTATCACACAAGTAGTTTGTTCTGACACAGTCTTCAGATCTGAATGTGTTAGTGAAGTTGAATTACTATCACACAAGTAGTTTGTTCTGACAGTCTTCAGATCTGAATATGCTAATGAAGATTAATTGCCATCACACAAGTAGTTTGTTCTGACACAGTCTTCAGATCTGAATGTGTTAATGAAGATTAATTGCCATCACACAAGTAGTTTGTTCTGACACAGTCTTCAGATCTGAATGTGTTAATGAAGATTAATTGCCATCACACAAGTAGTTTGTTCTGACACAGTCTTCAGATCTGAATGTGTTAGTGAAGTTGAATTACTATCACACAAGTAGTTTGTTCTGACACAGTCTTCAGATCTGAATGTGTTAATGAAGATTAATTGCCATCACACACGTAGTTTGTTCTGACACAGTCTTCAGATTTGAATGTGCTAATGAAGTTGAATACTCTGACATAAGTAGTTTGTTCTGACACAGTCTTCAGATCTGAATGTGTTAGTGAAGTTGAATTACTATCACACAATTAGTTTGTTCTGACACAGTCTTCAGATCTGAATGTGTTAATAAAGTTGAATTACTATCACACAAGTAGTTTGTTCTGACAATCTTCAGATCACTTAACTCTCACTGCTGATGTTGTAGGTTTAAGTCCTGATCGCTTCAAAAACATTATGTGAGAAAGTTTGCCAGTTACTTGCAGAAGGACGGTGGTTCTACGCAGATTCCGTCTGATGTGTTTCTCTACCAATAAAATTGCATATGCCATATATAACTTGATATGTGTTGAAAATGGCGTTAAACAACATTAAAAACATGATCTTACTTACAATGACGTCTCGAGTTTTTGTATTCAAGGGATGAGGTGTTCCCATATGAATAATCTAAATGTACGTTAATATGTAATTTCCAAACAGTCTTCATTTTATTAAAATTTTATTCCGTTTATTAAGATTTTGTTAATGAGATGAGTACTGTCGTCACCTAATGTTTAAACTTAAACTGTTAAGCTTTTAATACAAAACAATCACATACAGATATAGCTATTCATGCAAGGTTAATAATAAACATACTTCCTTTTTCTTTTTTACAAACCGATTTCTTCGCTTCATGATTTCTAATACACACGGGTGTACAATTTATAAACAAGTTTAGTATAATAACCATGCAGTGTAATTTATGAAAGGTTGAACAAGAAGAGTTGTACATTAGTAATATATTTTCTAATAATGACAATCTTATTTCAAAAGCTTTTAATTAAAAACATAGCATTTTCATATTTGAGGTGTAACCCCACCATTGATTTTTGTTCTTTATTCTATAGTAAATAACAAAAGTTTGAAGGCTTGTCATTCATAGAGGGTCCCAAATGAAAGAAGTGAAACCTACATTTTACTGTTTGTCAACCTCTGCACTATCAAAATATGATGAGAAAAGTAGGGGTCATGTGTCATATAAGAGATTTTTTTTCTGCTCAGTGTGTACACTGGTGACAAAGTGAAAGTAGACTTCCGAAATCATGAATTCATACCCCAATTTCCAAGCATCTTTTTTTTTTTCTAAATTCACAATTCAAACATGACAATGCTATCAAAATGTTCAAAATACATCAATAATGCCATTCAAATAAAAAAATGAGCATTAAAAATAGGAAAATGCATTTTTAAAGAAGAAGAATTGAGGATTATTTACAACCGCCATTATGCGACTACCCCACGGAAGCACTTCCTTTTTGCAATGGTGGCACTATATGCCTATAAGGAAACTCTTTTTTTTTAATTTCATAATTACCTCATTTTTGCTAAGTTCTACCAATTTGAAGTAATACTGCCAAGTTGCAGGCATTAAATACTGAAACTTTTGTCAAAATACCACTTTTTACATGATCATTATATACAGGCGCGAGATGTTGACCGACATGCAATTTTGATGTGTTTGACTAATTTTACCAAAAAAAATTTTTTTTTACCTAATTCCATTAAAATTTTTACACCAAAACAGTCTCATGATACACTGAAGACATTATCTTACCAAAATACATTATTCAATACAATGTACATGCTAAAAATTGCACATTTAAATCATCCAAAATAAAAAATCTTCAAAATTTTGTGATTTTTCATGAAATGTCAATGTAAATATGCACATATATGCTTTATTTGAGGCATACACTTGCCAAAATGTGGTTTTTTATGAAGCAAATGTCTCCAATTTGTCATTTAATACTATGAGAGTGTAAAAAAGAGGTTATTTTACCTACAATCAACATTTTGGAAAATCACCCCCATTTCACTCAAGTCTCTCTTATAGGTGTAACCCCACCATTGATTTTTGTTCTTTATTCTATAGTAAATAACACAAGTTTGAAGGCTTGTCATTCATAGAGGGTCCCAAATGAAAGAAGTGAAACCTACATTTTACTGTTTGTCAACCTCTGTACTATCAAAATATGATGAGAAAAGTAGGGGTCATGTGTCATATAAGAGATTTTTTTTCTGCTCAGTGTGTACACTGGTGACAAAGTGAAAGTAGACTTCCGAAATCATGAATTCATACCCCAATTTCCAAGCATCATTTTTTTTTTCTAAATTCACAATTCAAACATGACAATGCTATCAAAATGTTCAAAATACATCAATAATGCCATTCAAATAAAAAAATGAGCATTAAAAATAGGAAAATGCATTTTTAAAGAAGAAGAATTGAGGATTATTTACAACCGCCATTATGCGACTACCCCACGGAAGCACTTCCTTTTTGCAATGGTGGCACTATGCCTTGAAGACACATTAGTTGAATATTTTTCTTGACGTTTATAAGATTACCATTAACATTTGAAGTTATTTTCACGTAAATAATCGCATGCATGTAATCTTACTGTGTATTATACTACAGACATCTGTATTACTCACACTACGTTGTAGTATAAAGTGGGTTTTATATAATAACTAAATAAATGTAATTATTATCATTTATATATTAAATCATGATATATCAAGTGTTTCTTATTTTATCTCTACAAAATATATTCCTATACGGAACAGGAACGAGACAACGACCATGTTCGTTACACATTACTGATATACAGTCAAACCTGTGTTAGCGGTCACCTATATTAAGCAACCACTTGTCTTCAGAAGTCACATTTACTATTTCCCAGCGGATCTTAATCTTGTACTTAGAGATTTAACATAAAACATAAACTTTGGTTATATCAGCCAAAACGTGACAAAGCGAAAATGTACCTAATATGTTGTTTATCCAACGCTTAATCAATGTTTAAAGAGTACTATGAGGTAAATCCATCGCATGATGCTTTGTTCATGAATACAGATTCCATGCCCTTTCTTAATTTTATATCAACAGCCAAACCATTGAGAACGGCCATCTCTGTTAAGCAGCCACTTGTCTTAAGCAGCCACGATTGCTATTTCCCATGTTTATGCTTTCAGAGTAATTTAACCTGTATTTAGCAACAACCTGTCCTAAAAGGCAATTTTTTGCGCTTTCTCTTGACTGGCTGCTTCAGACAGGTTTTACTATATTACCATTTTCTCATCTTGTGTTTCGTTCTTATTTCGTTTTTTATTATCATTTTCGATGGAGTTTTTATGGTAATATTTACATTGCTTTTAGAAATTGTTTTCCAAAATTGGGTTCGATTTGACTTCGGCATCTGCACAATATGTGGTTCATATTTTTTCTCCTACATTTCATATCGTTTAAGGGCCTGTCAAACCTAGCCGAATTGGGTCGCCGGAGCTATACCGGAGCACAAATTTTGCGATTTTCGGGGATCGGTACTCGTACGGCAGCGCAAGGTATCACATCCCTAAAGAACCGTAGTACAACGTCAGCACATCGTCAGAACATTTGCGAAAAATTTAGCAACGGCAGGCGACGGTAGAAATTTTTGAACATGCTAAAAACAATCCGCCGTTGCGCTGCAGGAGCGAGCAATGGGACTACAACGGCAGTACAACGGCAGTACAAAGGCAGTACTCTGGTATGGCTTTGTTAATGCCGGTAGAGCACCGGTAGCTCCCTGTTATGGATCGGCAGCTTTCTCGCCGGAGCTCCGCCGATTTTCTCGCCGTTGATATTTTTTTGCTCCGGTTTAGTCCCGGCTAGGTACATCGGTAGTGTGTAACAGACGCTCGACGCATTTATTTTGGAGAGAATTTGAAAACATTTCCATAATATAATATGTATATTGTATATAATATATTTTGCAATATAATTGTTTATACACTTACATATGTGCTTCCATGATTACGTGTGTTGGCGGGCGTGCAAGCGCGCGTTACTTCAGTGTTGTACTGTATATTTGTTTGTTGAAATACGTTTTTCATATATTGTACTCTTCAATATTGGAGGCTAATAAAGATTATATAAATGATGAAAAGTGCATTCTATTACATGTTTCACTTCAGGGACCATGCATTTGATGAGCCCTATCATTTGGGAAGGCGGACAAGAAAATATGAAATAACAGGCATTGCAAAACCAGGGATTGTCTGTCTATTATATCATCAGTGTGATAAGTCCAAGATACTAGCGATTAGATTTAACGCTGGAAATATGTTATTTTTCATCAATGATTAAAAAACTACATAATTTTATATATTTGAATTTCTTCATTACAATTTTCACCCTTGAACTATTGAAATTTATTAGTTTAACTGATATTTCGATACAATCATGGTATTCATTCGAGTTAACAAACACGTGAGCCGCGTCACAGGTTAATGTGTCTTTAGAGACAAGTCACCAATGTAGATTTGAGTAGAGCTCAATTATATTGAAAATTGTCACATCGTCTGTCATGAAATTCTCTGCTGTTGTAAAAGAAACTGTGAGATTTATATCTGGTGAGTGTCGGACACTATATCCCTTGATCTGAACGTATGATGAGCTGAAGTGTGGTTTAGACGTGTCGCAGATCATAAAGGACACATTTATCGGTGCAGGAATGTAATAAACCCATCACTTTGTGTTATATTGAACTAGTGGAATAACATTAACGACTTATTGCTCAGTGTGCTATCGTACCCGGTTAATTTACAACCTGTCGGAACCTCTAATATATTTGTCATGGAAAAATGACGTTATTTTGCGACGTTACGTAATACGATAACTGACAGAATGAATATACATGTATATTAAAAGTTAACCTATTTTTTCTCGTTTATAGACATATGATCTGCAAAATAAATGGTTATGTACAATTTTGTTAAAAATATTGTGCTATATGACAATATATATTATATTAGTTATGATTTTTATTATTAAATGTTACACAATATTAAACACAATGGTCAACTCGATATATTTTTATTAGTTAGTTTGATGAATTAACTAATAAATAAACACTGTTCCTCAAAATTTCTTTTTTTTCCGTTCATTTTTGAAGTCCATAGATGTAATTATATTAGGTAATAACAATTAATTATGGTATCTTAAATTCGGTTTACAGTTGTTTTTTTATTTTCATTTTATCTTCTTTTATTGATTCTGTTAATCATTTATTCATTTATTTTTTCAATGTTAAATGCTCACTCATTCAGCATTATTGGTCATCAATTTATTGGCGTACACTTACTTATACAGTTATATACAGAGCTATGCATGCTTTAAAGCTTATTTCAAACAATCACGTTTTCATATTCTGTTCGCGTCATTGTGCTGTATGGAGTTTCCTCCCCGGACACGTGACTTAAATCTGTATATGTGGACATACCGCCAATATCTGAAATGATATCAAACGTTTACGATGAAATATATAAAAACATGTAAAAACAAATGTAAAAATCGTGTATTACATATACCATAGTATAACAGTAGTAAATATCAGATAGATTGAGAGAAACACGAGTTGTGTTCATTTGTTAAAGATATCTGAATTTAAAGAAGATAAAGATGTTGTTATTAAGTCAGAGTTAAATCATTACCCCATCAACCGGTCATGTTATTTGAATTCCTCACAGCCGTGTCATTAATATAGATGTGTGGTTACAACGGCCTGTCCATTATGTTATAATTTACTATATTGATACTAAGCATATAAACATTTCATCAACACGTTAAGTATTTATGCATTTTGACTACGAGCTTTGCATTTATCTATTTAATTATTTTTAATCCATTGAAGATCGGGCTTGTTATTTCATAACATTCAACAGTGCTCTGTATTATGGTTGCCACATTATTTGGAATATCAAAATAAGTAACGTTAAATATTCCAACATGAGATCAGCTTTAACCTTGTTTTTACAAGTAAGTTTATATCGTTGGGATGTTCAACAAGTAAAAACGTTACTAGTTAACTGCATTTCAGTTATATATATAGCTCATTTGTAACACTGAAAAATAGCATATAGTTGAAATATGTGCACACTAGATATAAAGAACATGTCTGTGTTATGTAAGAGGCAACAATGATTTATTCTGTCTGAATTATTGTATATAAATCTAAATCATACACAATTTATTTATAATACATATTGTGTATTCTTAATACAAACAATATATCAACACCATGGTGTCAAATACACCCTCAAATTTAACAATCTCTTGGTCATGTCACGACCAATTTGCTTGATACCATCTATCCTGCTTAAAAGCAAGGTATACTACGTCGCCAAAGACATAGTTTACGCCGTACTGACTAGTCCAAGGAATAGCATTGAAAATGTTGAACACAAAGCGGTGAAACTTTCATTATCATATTTTATCAAATGGTTGATATGACTCGCACCGAGACGGAAACCTACAACATATTGCAAGCGAGATGAAAACCCACAATTTGCCAAACATATCGTGTCTTGTCCGAGCATATTTTTGTAAAATAATTGTGTTTATGATTCCAGTTTTCTTAACGACCAAAATAAATAGTATTACTTGTATCAGGTGTGTTTTCATATGACGGATCGTTACGGGAGGCAGAAGTATTGTCCGTCAAGGAGGGGTCATTCCTGGAAATGAAAAAGAACACATCAATGGTTTGATATGTAATATCTAGTCTGAATACAGAAATTCATTGACTTAAGGATGTTGGCTCGTGACATTCTTAAAATGAAAGTAATTAGAATAGTTTTAATTTAATTAAAAAGCTGATGCATCATCATCTACACTAACAAATGATCAAGAAAAAGGTATATTGTCCGTTGCCTTGCTTGCTTTAGTGTTGTTTAATTCTTAAGATGATGCTTACATCAAATGCAATATTGTATTGCTTTTGTTAAAATTAGGACAATATGGCCATATATGTTTATTATATGTATGAAATTAATCTTATAAAATGACAAATATAAAAAGTATTATTATTATTATTATTATATACCACATTTACCACATTTATATAGCACTCTTTACATAAATAAATGCATTCAAAAGTGCTTGACATTAACAAATAGCATACATACAAACTATTCAATAAAATACATAACACTCTTAAAAGATAAGCTGAATAAAAAAATACAGGCACTAGTATTAAAAAGTGGCAAATAAGAGTAATACATGCAGTAAAATCGTCTTGACATTTTGTTACATATAAGCACAGATAAAATAATACTGTTCATGTTTAAATATAGATATAACTGTGCGTTATTTATGGAAACATTTAAATTCAGTAAAATTTAGTCAGTATAATTATTTACGAAAAAATATGTTTTTTAAAAGTTTCTTAAAAGAAGACAATGTCGTAGCTTCCTGAATGTTGCTGGGTAAGGCATTCCATAGAGTAGGCACGGCACGCATGAAACTCCTTTGTCCATACATAGTGCGAGACCTTGAATTGACTACAGTAAGTGAATTTTGAGAGCTTAATTCTCTACTAGGCTTATACACTTGAATCATGTCAGATATGTACTGTGGAGACTGATAATGTAGAGCTTTATATGTATGAGTCAATAGTTTGTATTGGAACGCGATTTTCGCATATTTCACTATAGCTCAAATGATTGAGAATTGATATGTTCAGACTCATATATACACGTTTATAAACACGTATACAATACTATATAAAAGATTGTTCGGTGATGAAACAATTCTGAAATGACAATGATGTCAAAATATTTACTTATGTGACAAAAAATTAGATAGTAAGAATATCACACGCTTATATGTCCCAGTAAACTAAATTAAACTTAATACAATACTGATATGTGTATTATTATATCATTTGATGAATCTAATACAATGGTCAAATAACGTAGTTACTATGGTAACATGGTAAAATATCATATTACATGTAACATGGTAAAATATCTTATTACAATGGTATAATGATAAAATATATTATTAACAACAGATTGGTATTTGTATCTTGATCACCAAGATAACAACAATGTGTTAGTTTGTTTACAATAAACAAAAATAGTATTACTTTATCTAAACTAGTAAATTAGTTTATGTAACGAAACTAATTTATATTATTATAATCTTTAATCATTACAAAGAATGTCAAGCTATACATACCTTCGCATCATGAATATGAAGGCAAATGCAGCTCCAGTAACAAGTAATATAAAGACGACACCTCCAACTGCGCCAGCTATTATACCAACTGGTACTGTATCCTCATCCCCGGCTTGTGGCATTGCTTCTATTTGTCCAACAGGAAGTTCAGTCGTAGTCAGCGCTTCATCAGCAGATGTCATCGAGCTTGACGTCTGTTGAATGGCTATAAAACACATTTCGAAAGTTTAGAAAATCTGTGAAATGTTGGCAGTTTTAGTCAGATGCATGCGTTAGCAGTGGTCTATATTCACACATTATAAATTAGAATCATGTTAGAACTGAACTTTTATACCGTTATAAAACACCCAATATATTTTCATTATGAAAATTTTAAGACCCCTGAATGTGAATAAGATTCGTGTGTATTTGTTTACAGTTAAGAGTGCTTGAGCTCACAAGCTCCTCCCTGGAATTTGTAATCGTTGGTATTTGGAGTTTGCTTTTAAACTGTATAAAACGCTTTATGGAAATATTTAAGAAATGAAATGTATTAACAATAATCTAAGTTTTAGAATTATAATAAAATGGTGCTGACAGTTTAATTTTTAAAAGGGTTTTTCTGATTTTAAAAATGTATTCCAGAGCCATATTGTGTTTTTTATATGGCAGCTGAGGCTTTAATATGACTACTGAATGTATCAAAATAGTAACTGGATGTATTTATATTCACCAACTGGTCATAGATGACATATAACATATAGCGTTACTTAACACATACATGCAATAACTGTAATAACGTAATACTAAATCAACTGGGACATTGCTTTTAAATAAAGAAATGCATGTTCATATTTGCAAATACGTAGTTCAACACTAATGATTCTCCACGATACAGGGACACTCGTTATATAACGCCCTGTTATACGTGGAGAAACTATCAATCCAGGGGGTTATTATGAAACATTTAACATGTATGTACTAACACATAAAACCAATTGTACGTTAGTTTAAACATATTGCATTGTCATATAAACATTTATTACATTATATATCATGCATAAAGTAAAATACAATTTACATATGAAGCAAAAGGATAACGTACGTTCTGACAGATGAGGACATTCAATACATAGATGGTAATTGTTTCTAAAGTTAGAACTAGGTTATTTTCAGATCGATGAAATTAAAGTCCGTATAAAGGATCAATGTAATATTTTAAATATTGGAAAGAACTAATGACTTACTTGTTTCACTTGTATGTTCTACTTTATTACAAGATGGTCCAACAAATCCATTATGACATCCGAATAAACATCCACCATTATTATCACAAATTGATGAACCCTTTGGTGCATTGATGCATTTGTTATTGCAGTTATATTCACAAAAATGTCCAAAGTGTGTTTGATTACATTTGTCACAGTGTCCATTAACAACATCACATTTTCCGTCTAAGCAGTTCGAGTTACACGATTCGTTACATAATCTACCCAAGAAACCGGCAGTACACGGTACACACGTATTCCCGTTGTAATACTGGAACTCAGGACAGTGACAACCACTTGATGATTGTAAACACTGATAACACACTCCATAAGGTTTCATGTAGTAGCCCTCCGCACATCCTTCATTACACAAACCTGTTGAAATATCACACGTAATGTTCTTACACCCGACTGGACAATACCGTTTACAGTTTAAATTCCATCTTCCAGGGGAACATGAATCACATAATGATGGAGAAGAACACGACTTACAACTCGGATAACATGGAGTACATACGATGCCAACACCATTGCTTACCAGGTAGTACCCATCGTGGCATACGTTACAGTGACTACCGTTTGTGCATGATTTACAGTTCGCCGTACATACTGAGCAGTAACCATAGTTATCCGACAAATAGTACTGATAATAACCGTCAATACAGCCATGTGTACAATCGGTTTTGGAACATGCTCCATCTTTACACATATTGCAATTTAACCAACATGTTTTGGAGTAATATCCAGATTTACACTTTGAGCAGAATGCTGTGCTGTTACATTTTACACAGTTTGTTGGACATTTA
>CM055912.1:29056751-29131751 GCA_029582155.1 Panopea generosa | reverse complement strand
ATCATGTATCATTCATATTTGTTCAGAAAGGCCACATAATAAACTGGTGTGGTAATTTTGACTTTCAATAAGAATTCATGCAAACACTATTCTCCAATAAAGTGACATTTTTAAAAAAATGTAGTGATATATGATTTCACTACGTAACGTACGCTTGAATGATCAGTGTATTGTGAATGCAATGCACGTACGGATTATATTTGATATTCAAACTACCTCATTTGTTTGATGAATGTGTTCTTCATGTGTCCACTATTTACAAAGTGTACGATTGATACACATATTAAATACATATTACATGCTAATAAATACATACATGTTAAAATCCTAAAGCACCAGTGGCGTCTTATGGTATGGTATGTCAGCCTTTCCCCTATTCATCTGCAGCAAGAAATCTGATCTGCACTAAAATGATATGCCTGTAGTAATGTATCTGCAAATGTTACATTGGATAAAAGTAATAATAATTTTGAATAATGTAATCTTCCATCAGGCCATCAACTTATTTAATAAAAGTACTCCATCATTATATTATCTAAGCATCTGAAGTAAATACCGATGCACAAACAAAAATACATGCATATTGATGAGAACCAGACGACTGTAAAAGAAGCAAGAATAATGTTTACTCCTCGGTGAATATAAAGCTTTAAATTGATTAATGGAACTTGCGTTTTCATACATATTATTGATCGGAAGTAACAAGAGCATGGATAAGCAAATGAATGGTATAGGAAAATACAACTGCTGATAAGAGTATGACCTTTTACACAATTATCTTACGGGTGCAAATAAGATAATGATCACTAATTGAGTATAATGCATTGTCTATATTTTGTGGCAAATTTGAAAACGTTTCGTCTGAACCCGTAGCATAGTTTTCTATGAGATAATCGATTCGAGGTTGAATTCAAATTCAAATTCAAAATGTTTACATGGTTTGAGATAATAACAGAACTAGAAAAAATACCCTTACTGATAGAGAGATAATTATAAAACATATATTTATGAGGACAATGTCATATGACGACGTCGTAATTTGTTATGAGAGATAGTCCGTTTAAAAATTTAGTTCAAATTGAGAAAAACATTACTGTCAGGACGTCCTTATTACCGATGTCGAGATGTCCCCATTGATATTCTATGAAAATATTAAAAAATAAATATGATAATAAATGTAAAGTTGATACTGACTATCAGCACAAGGGTCCTCCATGGTCAAGTGGTATAATATCACTTACCTCCCACCGCTGATGTCGTAGGTTCGAGTCCCGACCGATCCATAAAACTTGCGATAAAAATTGCCAAATACTTGTGGAAGGACGGTGGTTCTTTTCTGATTGATTAATTCCAATGTCTTCCTTTACCAATAAGTACAGATGTCATATATAACCTGAAATGTGTTGAAAATGGCGTTAAACGCCATTCAAAATGAAATCAGCACAAATAATATGATTTTACTTACAACGGCGTCTTGAGTAGTTGTATTTAATCGCAAAGGTGTTCTCATATAGAATAATCCAAATTAACGTGAATATGGAATTTCATAACACTTCCACTTTTAATAGAAATTCCTCTTTGCTTTAATCATACTTAGTGTTAGAGGTGAATGATTACGTTATTAAATGTTAAATTTGAATAAACAGTATAGCTATTAATAGAAAAAAGATCATATAACGAATTCGCTATTCATGCAAAGTTGAAAATAAATGAAATAACTTCCTTCTTCGTTTAACAAACCAGTTTCCCCACTTTATCACTCCATTGTACACACGGGTGTACAATTTATAAACAGTTCAGTACAATAACCGCGCAGTGTGATAGCAACTTGTTTACACATACAAAAGTATACAACTTCAATCATGTTTTACAATTTTTATTATTATTCACAACTGAGGTCGGTCACTCATATTAAAAAAAAATAACATGAGGACATAATTCATGAAAAGGTTGAACAAAATACTTGTGCAGTCAAACGTGTGTAAGCGTTCACCTCCATTAATCAGACACTTGTCTTAAGCAGCCACGTTTGCTATGTCCATTTTTGTCTATTTCAGAATAAATTAACATGTATTAAGCAACAACCTTTCTCAAAAAGCCACTTTTGCTCCTTCCCTTGACTGGCTGTTTAAGACAGATCTGACTTATAATGACGTTGTTATTTCAAAATATTTACATAAAAACTTAGAAACAAAAATGCTAGTGTTTGCATCTTTTGAAGGCAAATTAGTATATATTTTTTACACTTATATAATATAACCATTCACGTTTAAAGTCGATTCCACGTTAAGAATCGCATGACTGTAATCATTCTATGTATTATACTATGGCCGCCCATATTGGAGTGCTCATGTTCCGTAGTAGTGTAAAGTGTGTTTTATAAAATTGAATAATGAAATTATCTGATCAGTAATGTATAAAGGTATAGAGCACCATGTGTATCGTATTATACATCAACAAGAATCATTATTCTTGTATAGAATATATAAATAATAGGACCGAGTCAACGACCGTGTTAAGCACTATATACATATACAGTCAATCCTATGTGAGCGGTCAACCTCTATTAAGAAATTACTTGTCTCAAAATAACCTCTATTAAGCAACAAACTGTTTTAAAGTGCCACTTTTGATCTATCTATTAACTGGCTGATTAAGGCAGATTTAACTTCAGTTAAACTTTTTTCATGTTTGCTTCAACGTTACAGAGAACGCATTCAATCATTTACGACATGCAGTTGACGAAAAGCAATAGTCATTGTCAGACACATATATACATGTATGTACATTTAGACACGAGGAGTTCTGGTCCAACGTTACAGATAACGCATTCAATCATTTACAACTTGCAGTTGACGAAGAGCAACAGTCATTGTCAGACACATATATACATGTATGTACATTTAGACACGAGGAGTTCTGGTTTAACGTTACAGAGAACGCATTCAATCATTTACGACATGCAGTTGACGAAGAACAATAGTCATTGTCAGATACAAAGATACATATATGTACATTTAGACACGAGGAGTTCTAGTTCAACGTTACTGAAAACACATACAATCATTTACGACATGCTGTTGACGAAAAGCAATAGTCATTGTCGGACACATATATTCACGTATGTACATTTAGACACGAGGAGTTCTGGTTCAACGTAACAGAGAACGCATTCAATCATTTACGACATGCAGTTGACGAAGAGCAACAGTCATTGTCAGACACATATATACATGTATGTACATTTAAACACGAGGAGTTCTGGTTCAATGTTACAGAGAACGCATTCAATCATTTACGACCTGCAGTTGACGAAGAATAATACTCATTGTCGAACACATATATACATATATGTACATTTAGACACGAGGAGTTCTGGTTTAACGTTACAGAGAACGCATTCAATCATTTACGACATACAGTTGACGAAGTGCAATAGTCATTGTCGGACACATATATACATGTATGTACATTTAGACACGAGGAGTTCTGGTTCAACGTTACAGAGAACGCATTCAATCATTTACGACATACAGGTGACGAAGAGCAATAGTCATTGTCGGACACATATGTACATGTATGTACATGTAGACACGAGGAGTTCTGGTTCAACGTTACAGAGAACGCATTCAGTCATTTACGACATGCAGCTGACGAAGAGCAATAGTCATTATCGGACGCATATGTACATGAATGTACGTTTAGACACACGGAGTTCTGAATCAATTTTGAATCGAAATAATGGTTGGTTAAAACATTATCAACACTAAAAAATCAAGAAAACACAGCCTAATCTGACAGAAAAATGTCCCAAAAAGCTGTCGTTGTCAACTTTATCTTATCTAAACAGCGTCCCTTATATTGCATTTTTTTTGCGGCGACATATTTCTCGATAGAAGAAGATTGACTGTATTGCATCTTGACGATAGACATTCAGAAAAAAATTGAATATCAAAAAAAATGGATTTTCCTTTCCTCTGCTGCTGAAAATATGCCCATTTTACATAATTTTAGACGCACCGGCCAATAAATATGATTCTATATTCGTCTTCCACTGTAAAGAACTAAAACGTATCACTAAATTACTTAAAACTTGGTCCATAAAAGCATCAATGCTCTTTCACCTTGAATATTAAACTCATAAAACTGTAACATGATATTAAGAGTAGTCCCACACATATCACAAAATACAAATATTGAATCATAGAATTACATAATTTCTTCACTATTCACTTAAATAATCATTGTCATATTTGAATAAAAGGATTTAAGACTTGTATATGGAACAACAAAATCGGATATATATATACATGTACCATGCTTACATAATAATTTCTTATAATGATGTTCACGCAACACAAAACTGTTTCATAATTCTTTTCACAACTTCAAATTTTATTTTAACAAGTTCGCAAGCTTACAAACTTAAGTGAAACAGACCCTTGATTGTCAAAAACAATAATAATATCACATGTGTTTTTATCATATCGAAAATTACATTTTCTGTATAGTAGCAATTGCTAATAACAGTTGTTTTTTTACAATCTAAATATATAAGGCTCGAACTCATTTTAGGTAAAACCAATATTAAACATATACAGAAGTGTCATGCTCAAGGATATCACATTTCGGCAGTGGCGAGGATCCAAAACTCGATCCCCAAGCTTTGGCTATGATATTCTGCCACTAAACCATGCGCATTGCTTGCTTTACACTTTGTGTAAAGATTTTATCGTTGTGTTGAGACGAACTTTCTGAGATCAGTTTTTACACTAAACATGTTTGATTTTCAAGTGATCTAGCAGTATATGACAGTTTAAATATTTACATATGTTGTACTTTTCAATCTTATTTTATATGAC
This sequence comes from Panopea generosa, assembly GCA_029582155.1. Lineage (NCBI taxonomy): Eukaryota > Metazoa > Mollusca > Bivalvia > Adapedonta > Hiatellidae > Panopea > Panopea generosa. The sequence continues at coordinate 29,126,889 of CM055912.1, read as the reverse complement.
GTACTCGCGGTCGAAAGACTCAAAAAATGTAGCTTGACTAGATAATAGTTAAGCCTTTGTCAAATCTTTATAATCTTATGCAATGGATCATGTCTCACATTTGGTTTTATCATATCGGCTATGAAATCTCATCTCACAAAGACAGCATCACGTTAATGTCTTCTCTTCTTTGTCAGTTAAAGCATACTTTAATTAAAATTTCTTTAAAATTTCTTTAAAATGATTTTTAAGCTTCGTTAATATACTACTTCAACATTCCAACTATCTAAAACAATATGTAAAATAACACAGTTAAATATCGTTTTCAATAAAATTAGAGAATTATAGGGTCTATGTGATCAAAGTTAGAGGAAATCATACATTCATATATGTACAATTACAAGTAATAATCAAATAAATATTGATCGTCCATGTGTGTAAATCATATGGGATAAAAGAGCAACCAATCGTACATGTATATGCTATAATAAATGGTATCTTAAAGTTGGTTCACAGTTGCTTCTAATCTTCCTTTGTTCCTTCCTTTAGTCAGTTATTGTACTATGCTAATCATATTATCATTCAATAAGCATAAATGATCCATTATATAGTGTCTGTACTCTTACTTATACAGTAATATACATAGCTACACATGCTTTAAAGCTTATTTTACACATTCACGTTTTCATATTCAGTTCTCGTCATTGTACTGTATGGAGTTTCCTCCCCTGACACGTGACATCAATCTGTATAATTTGACATACCTCCTACATCTGAAATGATATCAAACATTTACGATGAAATATATCAATTCATGTATGAATAAATGTTTAATTCATATATTACATATATGCTTAAAGTAACTATCAGATAGTTTGAGAGAAAGACAAGTTCATTTTTTAAGGATACTGGATTTCAAAGGAGATGAATATGTTGTTAAGAGGTCGCACTTCAACCTTTACCGAACTATCCGGTCAGGTTCTTTTAATACCACACAGCTGTGTCAATCATATAGGTGTATAGTAACAGCGGCATGGTCAAGGTATTATAACTTGGTATCGTGATACTAAATATGTAAAAAATAATGTCAACAGCACCTTCAGTATTTGTGTATTTTAACATACGAACGATGCATACGTTATTTATCTATTTAACTTTTTTAATCTATTTAAAGCCGGGCCTGTATTTTCAATACATGTGCCAATGGCATTTATTACCGTTGTAACGTTATTGGTTAATACACTATCATGTGAAACTTGTAAAAATTGAAAACTCTATTTTGCCTTGTGGAAGGGGATGCACGTGAACATGTATTATATTTTATTTTGTTTTATTGTTAAATTATATAATATTTTTATTTATTATAATATTTTATTTTCACATCATGATACCAATAACTATTATTCTTGTAATATCAAGATGAAAATAACAGAGATTAGAGTAATGTATTGTGTGATTGTTTCAAGTAAGAGCACAATGCCAAATTTAACAATTTATCGGTCATGTCACAACTTGATCTACTTAAACCAATAAATAAATATAAGAATTATCTTGCTTCAGAAACATGATATGCCATCAAGTCATAGTATACTGCCTCCGTACCGACAAGTCCTAGAAATAGCATTGGGCATTTTGAACACCAAGCGGTGAAACTTCCAACATCATATCACAAAGGGATTGATATGACTCGGCAAAGGACGGAAACATAAAACATGCAAGGTGAAAGCTCCACCATTTGCACTTATCATGTCTTGTCTACGCATATTATTACAGTAAGAATGTGTTTTTATTCACGTTTCTTAACTACCAAAATGTAATTACGAGTGTTTTCATACGGTGGGTCGGTACGGGAAGCATAAGCAGTGATTATCGAGGTGGGCTCATTCCTGGAAATGAAAAAGAACACATCATTGGTTTGATATGAGACATCAAATGCATTTCTGTATTAACTTTGATATAAGGTAACTCTATATTTTTTGTATTATATGACATCGTATGAAATTGATCTGATGAAATGAGAATCATTATCAAAGTGATTTGATCGCTGAAAGCCTGGCGTTGTTGATGACTTGGGGAAACTCTACTACAAGCAGTGTTGAGTTTTCAAACGTTTCCTCAAAGTTAAACAATTCCCAAGAGATAGATTTCAGTAGTTCATCTCTTTATTATTTGTCTTCTAATTATCCGAATATAATTTCATGTATATCACATTCATCTACAGAACGTCAGTATTATTCATATGAATAAAAGTATACATATTTAAGGGGCCGGGTTTTGCCAACAGCAAGATATTATGCCCAATAGTATATTTTTTTTCTTTTTTGAGTACGTATTTTGAAAGATGTAGCTTCTATAATTGTTCGATTTTTCAATAACAGTTTTTTGAGCGAAAAATAATGTGTCAATAAAAGCTCAGTTTAAATGTCTGTATCTTATTTATATTTCAGACTTTTCTAAACATATACACATTATTATAAACGACTAACAAGTAAAGAAAATTTGCATTGCCATCTAACGTTTTTGAAATAACAGTACCGTCTTTACATCAATCTGCATCACCTTTTAAATTACGTGTTACAATGCATGCAGTAGCTAGGCTACTTATTTTCCAAATGATCTCGTCCAGCACATCTTGGACTGGTTTACTCTACCATTTAGCCACAGTCAAGATACGTACGGGTCATTGTGTGCAGATTTTAAATTAATAATGATTCACTAAGTATTTTAAAATAATTTTCGAGTGTCTTTTCTGCAAAATATTCACGATCATAAGCTTTACATAGGCATCTACCACCTATTCAGCCACAGTCAAGATACGTACTGGTCATTGTGTGCAGATTTTAAATTAATAATGGTTCACTAAGTCTTTTAAAATAATTTTCGAGTGTGTTTTCTGCAAAATATTCACGATCATAAGCTTTTAAATGCGGTTCAGACAGATCAAAATGTTGAACTTTTTTTCACCGTGCATTCATTCCAACAGAAGAGATTTGGTTAGTAGCCAATCAATTGTGGAGCTAGTCAGAAATACAGCATTGGTAATATGGCCTTTGGGGCAACCTTTAGGTCAAAATGGGGTAAGATGTATGTTAATTCTTTAAACAAGTATAATGTGAACTTAATATTTCTTTTATATAATTGCGCGCACAAAATGACCTGTTCATGTGTCGACGTGCCGTAAAACACCATTCATTCATTCATTCATTCTTTTATATAATCTTATTTAAAACAACTGCACATGCCCCCAGTTAATTTTTAATATATTTTTGAAAAACTAAAATCATCACTTGGGTATTATAACACTTTATTGCATTTGCTATGCAAGCACTTTCACATTTTATGAATACATTTAGAGGTTTGAGTGTTTTTTAAAGAAATATTTGCCCAATTATCTTAAAAAAAGCAAATATTTGTTATTTAAATGTTTACATTTGATAACATCAGCGACTTATTAATGTTATGTTTAAATTTAAAAAAAATAGTATAAGATATGCATGTATTCCAATAACTTGTACAATTTTTCGAAAATAAATTTTCATTTTTTTATTATTTTTTTAGTCTACTAAAAGCTATTTCTACCTCACTTTATTTCTTGGTAGGAAACTTATGCCAAAATTATTGTTAAACATTTATTTCTATTAAAATTGAACTTGACCGTGCTTTAAAATGTTAAATGAATTCATACGACTGTAATAAAGTTATATGCTTTTCCAATGAAATACAATTTCAATTAAAGGTTCATAAACATAAATATAAACAATATAAACATGAATATAAACATAAATATATACTTTGATATAAAACACGAATATAAACATGGATATTAACATGGATATCAACATGGGTATAAACACGGATATAAACATGAATATAAACATGGATATAAACATTGATATAAACATTAATATAAACATGGATATAAACATTGATATAAACATTAATATAAACACGGATATAAACATGGATATAAACACGGATATAAACACGGATATAAACATGAATATAAACATGGATATAAACCTTGATATAAACATTTATATAAACATGGATATAAACATTAATATAAACATGGATATAAACATGGATATAAATACGGATATAAACACGGATATAAACACGGATATAAACACGGATATAAACATTAATATAAACATGGATATAAACATTAATATAAACACGGGTATAAACACGGATATAAACACGGATATAAACATGGATATAAACATGGATATAAACATGGATATAAACACGAATGTAAACTAAACACGAATATAAACACGAATATAAACATGGATATAAACATGGATATAACCACGGATATAAACACGGATATAAACATGGATATAAACACGGATATAAACACGGATATAAACATGGTTATAAACATGAGTATAAACACGAATATAAACATGGATATAAACACGGATATAAACATGGATATAAACATGGATATAAACATGAATATAAACATGAATATGTGAACACTTCTTTCTGAAATTAAATTTATGAAGAACAATGCATCTGATCGTAAAAAAACAAAACATTTGATCAACGAAAAACACATTACTGGCAAAATAAAAATAAAGTTTTTCAGTTGAAACATATTTTATTGCCAAATAAACACATATTACAATATTTTTCATGCATATAAGTCAAATACAATTGAAGGCAAAAGGGTCTGGCCACAAGTTTTCTCAACATTAGATTCGGCCATTCCCTTTCAACTATATTTTGCAATGTTTAACGATGGTTAAGATATATTACATTCCTGGCAAGTAAATATGAATGACATAAAGTGTAGTTAATGAGAAAGCAACATGCGTACTCACGCAAAAAAACACGGACACACGCACGCACGCACACACGCACGCACGCACACACGCACGCACACATACGCACACACGCCCGTACACACATATGTACACAGACATTCACATGCAAACATACATACATGCACACACATATGAATGTATGTTGAGGTATTAACTGAAAAGCGGGAATCATTTTATTTTTTGCTTTTTTTTTAAATGAAATTAGATGTTAAATTATTAGAACATATACACACACACACATATATGTATATAAAGTATAATCTGGTTGGTCACTGATATTCACGCGATCGGTTATGGTGTGGTAGCTGTTACAGAGTCAGGGAAGAAAAACTATACTATAACGAAATTAATTATTGGAATCTTCTGGATTCGTGAATGAAAGTTTGAACACTTTCGAAGAGATTTATGTTGTCTTCATATGAATGATCGTCTGATCCATATAACAGCTTTTTGACATTGAGTGGATGGAACAACCTTGTGTTTTGAAATAAATTAATTCTTTGTTGTACAAAAAGGATGCAGTTAAAAAAGTAATGTTCAGCATCTTCCACTCCATGCGTACAGATATATATTGGATAATTTTCTATATGATTAACGTAAAGATCATGATTAAAGTTACTACAATTATTTCTTAGTCTTGCATAATGTGCAGATAATATTCGTATACCGTATTTAAATTGTTTTGGAACTATAACTGGATGAAAACAAGTATTTATAAGGTTTCGTTTATATATTTATAATGATGGTGCTTCCCTTAAAGCAACTGATAGTTTATTCCACAACGAAACTGTTGATGGAATGAAAAAATTTGCAAAGAGCTCAGTTCGTCTGGTAATGATATCAAGATCTTGTGAGTTTCTAAGATCGTATGTTGTTCTAATACTAACTGTATCGGGAAATAAACCTATTAAGTAGTTTGGTGTCATACCATGTTTTATTTTGTATGCCAATATCAATTTTTGATACTTTCTTCTGTCTGACAGAGATAACCAGCCAATTTCTTTATATAATTTTGAAATGGATATTGATTGGGTTGTGTCGGTTACAATTCTGACAGCTTCATGTTGAATTTTTGTTAAGTTGTCTTTCTCGTAGCAGGTACAGTTATCCCACACTACCGAGGCGTATTCTAAAATTGGGCGAATAAATGATATATAAATTTGATTAAGAGAGTCCCTACGTATTTTAAATTTAACTTTTCTCATCATGCCAAAAATTTTGGATGCAGACTGTATTATGTTTTCAATATGAGCGTGCCATTTACCGTTATTACTGATTGTAAGGCCAAAGTGTTTGTGATTTTCAACAAATGTTACAGGAATATTTTCAAACAATAGTGAAGGATTACGAACTTTTTTAGATGTGAATAATATTGCTTCAGTTTTCAAGGGATTGAACGTAACTAACCACTGTTTTGACCAAGCAGATAACATAACTAGATCGTGATTTATTATACCTTCAAGATCTGATATATTTTTTAGCAGAGCTCGCTAAGGAAGTGTCATCTGCAAACAAACGTGCAATACTTAATAAATTGTCTGCTATATCATTTACGTAAATTAGAAATAGTAATGGACCCAGGACAGACCCCTGCGGTACACCAACATTGACGGACATTGTATGAAAAGAGGATGTGCCGACAAATACCTTTTGGCTCCTACCGGAAAGATAGTTATTGAACCAGTTTAAGATTTTGCCATTTATACCGTATTGTTGCATTTTGAATAAAAGGCCTTTGTGCCAAACACGGTCGAATGCTTTAGAAATATCACAGAAGACCATACAAGTGTTAAGTTTAGAGTCAGTTGAATTAGCAATTTGGTGGTATATGTCGATTAATTGGTATACAGTGGAATGACCAGTTAAAAAACCTGATTGTCTAGAATATATAAGATTCTCAGAGATAAGGTAAGTATACATATACTTATACACACAACGTTCCATAAGTTTACCAATACAACTTAACATGGAAATAGGTCTGTAATTACTAACACACGATGAATCGCGTTTCTTATAAAGGGGCTTAACAAGTGCATGTTTCCAGTTACATAGAAAAGATTCCTAGCGAATAGACTTATTAAATAAAATACATAAAGGTTTTGAAATTGTACTCTTGGTTAGTTTTAAAATTATGTGACTTACTATGTCTGGCCCTACAGCTTTATTAACACCTAAACAAGAAATCCTGTCTTCAATGTCGTTCTTTAATATAGTTATGTCGTTAATTATTCTGTTTGTCCGTATGCTCGGTTCTGGTAGGGTTGACCCTCTATCATCTACGTTAGAGATAGAGCAAAAAAAACTGATTTAAACAATTTGCTTTTTCATTGTCTGAAACATATATATTTTCGGAGCTGTCGGTAAGTGTTGTTTTCAGTATTGGGATTGTTTCGGATTTACTATTATTTTTAACCAAGTTCCTTAAGATTTTCCAGTATTGATTTAGATTGTCTGTCCGACATGTGGCAATATTTTGTTCCAAGTTGCTGAAAAGGTGTTCTTTTGCATGTTTTTTCAAGTTGTTAACCTTGTTCCTTAAACGTTTGTATTTTGTCCAATCATTTTGGTTTGTACTTTTGGTCGCTATTTTCTTTTTCTGTCTCTGTGTCTTGAAGTTGTTCGTAACTGTGAGTCGTACCAGGGTTTGTCATTAGGTCGAATTGTTACTTCTTTGAATGGGATACATTTAGTCATAAGTGATAGAAATGTCTCTATAAATCATGAACATGAGTCATTTATGTCAAGTTCTTCAACAAAGTTCCAGTCTTGGTCGGATATCATGCGGTTTAACGTTTCATAGTCACCTTTTTTGTAATTCCAGACTTTTTGCTTTAAACATGTTTGTTTGTAATCGTGAAACTTTATTATTAAGAGTGTAGCTTTGTGGTCGCTAACTCGTCTATCAATGTCTATTACGTCAGAGGTTAAAGGTAGTCTACTGTCGGATATGATAATAGGGTCAAGTAAGGTTGCTGAGGTATCTGTCACTCGTGTCGGTTTATCGATTAAATTTTTCATGTTATTCATGATGATAATGTTACGTAAGTGACAGTCTCTTTTGCTCAATAAATCTTGGTTGAGATCACCGACAATAACAATATTGGAATTTGATTCGAGAGCACGTTCGATAGAAATATTAAAATTTTTCCCAAAAACAAACTGGTGTATTTGGAGAACGATATATAGTACAAAGTAAAAAGGAAGACGATTTGTAACAAATCTCTACCCATATTGCATGGATTACTGTGTTTTCGAGATCCGTACGTCTTTTCGACATAATTGTCTTTGAAACATAAGTTAAAAGACCTCCCGAATGAGAAGTACAATCCTCTCTGTAGATACATCCGTCAAAGTTATCAATAACTAAATCGTCATAAGGTACCAAGTTGTTAAGATGAGTTTCAGTAAAGCACATTATGTCAATATCAGTAAAGTTTTGGGAAATAAAATCAAATTTATGGATAATGCTCCTTATATTTAAATAGATAATTGAAATAGCACCTAGTATGTCCACAGTATCCGTAAAGTCGGGACCGGGATTTGTCTCAACATCTCCTGACATCAAAACTAATAACAGGATGACCAAAGCACATTTGAGATTGACAATACTTTGTTCAAAAATAAACAGAAGTAAATTTGAAATAGAAGCCTGCGATGGTAAATATAAACTCAAGAAACATAAACAACTCTTTCAAATGGTTATATTTTAGAGTGAGTCTCCCGAATACTCCGCTTGTGCAATTGTGAAACATACCGATTGCCACACGCCATGAATTTATGTCATTACCCATTGGGATATTGTCTCATACAAAAAGCAAATTGTTGGTACAATCGGTTTGTTTTCATACAAATTAAAACTACACCACGCTTATGACAAACCGCATAAACCAGGACAAAAAAACAGATAAAACAATGGAATATTCATTTAGTAATAAAATAAATAAGAATATTGAAATAATGACTTTGAAAAATAAAATAAATTCATTCATACTAAGTCAGAGAATAGACTGACTGGCCTAATCAGATGATTTATAAACATTTTTTTTAATGTCACCGTATTACTTTCGTTTTAGAAGTAGTATTAAAAACTAATTCAGACTTTAGTGGAAAACAAAATGTACACATGAAAATTCAATAATTTGTAACAAGTAGGTTTCAAAGCACATAAAAATACAGTAAATTGGATAGTTGGATATTGGTCAGTAGAAAACAGCAGCATATTTACAAACAATACATTTACATGATATAAATAATAAGATAAAAACACACTCAAATATCGTCTAGGAATGACAAAGATAACATAGTGGAACGATGACTCACGCGTTTTTTTTCAATTTCACTTTAGTTCAAATGATTGATAATTTGTTTGCGCAGACTCATACATACACATATATAGCCTAGTCACTCCATACAGGTATATAACTTTGTCACTTCATATACGTATATAACTAACTTACTCCATACACGTATATAACCTAGTCACTCCATACACGTATGTAACTTAGTCACTCCATACACGTATAGAACTTAATCAATACACGGATATTACCTATTCACTCCGTACACGTATATAACCAAGTCACTCCATATAGGTATATAACCTAGTCACTCCATACACGCATATAACTTAGTCATCCCACACACGCATATAACTTAAGTCACTCCATACACGTATATAACCTATTCACTCTATACAAGTATACAACTTAGTCACTCCATACACGTATATAATCCAGCAAGTCCATTCACATATATAACTTAGTCACTCCATACACGTATATGACCTAGTCACTCCATACACGAATATGACCTAGTCACTCAAAACACGTATATAACATAGTCACTCCATAAACGAATATAACCTAGTCACTTCATACACGTATATAACCTAGTCACTCAATACACATATATAACCTAGTCATTCCATTCACGTATATAATCTAGTCACTTCATCAACGATTTATTACCAAGTCACTTCATACACGTATGTAACTTAGTTACTTCATACACATATATAACCCAGTCACTATATACACGTATATAATCTAGTCAATCCACACATGTATATAACATAGTCACTCCATACACATATATAACCTAGTCACTTCATACACGCATATTACTTAGTTATTCCATACACGTATATAACTTAGTATATCCATATACGCATATAACTTAGTCACTCCATACACGTATCTAACCTTGTCACTCCATACCATACACGTATATATCTTGGTCGCTCCATACAGGAATATAACTAAGTCACTCCATACATGCATATAACTAAGTCACTTCATACACGCATATAATATAACCCTTCAATACACGCATATAATTTAGTCACTCTATACCCGTATATAACGGAGTGACTCCATACACGTATATAACTTAGTCACTCCATACATGTATATAACTAAGTCACTTCATACACGCATATAATATAACCCTTCAATACACGCATATAATTTAGTCACTCTATACCCGTATATAACGGAGTGACTCCATACACGTATATAACCTAGTCACTCCATACATGCGTATAACTTAGTCACTCCATACATGCATATAACAAAGTCACTCCATATACGCAAATAACTTAGTCACTCCCTACACATATATAACGTAGTCACTCCATACACACATATAACCTAGTCACTCCGTACACGTATTTGATTTAGTCACTCCATACACGCATATAATTAAGTCAATCCATACACGTATACAATTAAGTCATTCCATACACGTATATAACTTAGTCACACCAAACAGGTATATAACCTAGTCACTACGTACACGTATATAACTTAGTCACTCCATCCAATACACTAATATAACCTAGTCATTCGATACACGAATATAACCTAGTCACTCATAGAAATATATAAAATAGTCATTCCATAGAGGTATATAACCTAGTCACTCAATCAACGTTTTATAACTGAGTCACTCCAAACACGTATATAAACTAGACACTTCATACACGTATATTACTTAGTCACTCCATACACGTATATAAAACAGCCACTCCATACACGTATAAAACCTAGTCACTCCATACACGTATATAACCTACTCATTCCATACACGTATATAACCTAGTCACTCCATACACGTATATAACTTAGTCACTTAATACCATACACGTATATAACCTAGCCACTCGATACACGAATATAAAAAGTCACTCCATACACATATATATCCTAGTCATTCCATACACGTATATAACCTAGTCACTCCAAACACGTATATAACTTCGTCACTCCAAACACGTATATAACTTAGTCACTCCAAACACGTATATAACCTAGTCACTCCATACAAGTATATAACTTAGTCACTCCATACACGTATATAACCTAGTCACTCCATACACGTATATAACTTAGTCACTCCATACACGCATATAACTTAGTCAACCCACACACACACATAACTTAGTATCTCATAAACTTATATAAATTAGTCACTTCATACACATAAAAAACCTAGTCACTCCATACACGCATATAACTTAGTCACCCCATACACGCATATAACATAGTCACTCCATACACTTATATAACTTAGTCACTCCATACATGTATATAACCTAGTCACTTCATACCATACAAGTTTATAACCTAGTCACTCGATACACGAATATAACCTAGTCACTCCATACACATATATAACCTAGTCACTCCATCAAAGTTTTATTACTTAGTCACTCCAAACACGTATACACGTATATAATCAAGTCATTTCATACACATATATAACTGAGTCACTCCCTACACGTATATAACGTAGTCACTTCATACACGTATATTTTAGTCACTCGATACACGTATTTAACCTTGTCACTCCGCACACTTATATGACCTAGTCACTCCATACACGTATATAACCTAGTCACTCCATACAAACTGATAACCTAGTCACTCCATACACGTATATAACTTAGTCACTCCATACAGTTATATAACTAAATCACTATATACACGTATATAACCTAGTCACTCCATACACGTATATAACCTAGTCACTCCATACACGTATATGACATAGTCACTCGATACAGGAATATAACCTAGTCACTTCATCAACGTTTTATAAACTAGTCATTTAATACACGTATATAACTTAGTCGCTCCATACACGTATATAACTTAGTCGCTCAATACACGTATATAACTTAGTCACTCCATACACTTATTAAACCTAGTCGTTCCATACACGTATATAACTTAGTCAATCCATAAACGTTTTATTACTTAGTCACACCAAACACGTATATAACCTAGTCACTTCATACACATACATTATCCAGTCAGTCCTTACACACATATAACTCAGTCACTCCATACACATATATAACCTAGTCACTACATACACGTATATATTCTAGTCACTCCATTCACGTATATAACTTAGTCACTCCAAACACTTATATAACCTAGTCACTCCATACACACATATAACCTAGTCACTCCCTGAACGTTTTAAACTTAGTCACTCCATACACATATATAACTTAGTCACTCCATTAACGTATATAACCAAATCACTCAATACACATATATAAACTAGTCACTCCATACAAATATATAACTCAGTCACTCCATACACTTATTGAACCTAGTCGTTCCATACACGTATATAACCTAGTCATTCCATAAACATTTTATTACTTAGTCACACCAAACACGTATATAACCTAGTCACTTCATACACATATATTATCCAGCCAGTCCTTACACATATATAACTCAGTCACTCCATACACGTATATAACCTAGTCACTACATACACGTATAGTTTATAGTCACTCCATTCACGTATATAACTTATTCACTCCGCACACTTATATTACCTAGTCACTCCATACACACATATAACCTAGTCACTCAGTAAACGTTTTAAACTTAGTCACTCCATAAACGTATATAACCTAGTCACTCAATACACATATATAAAATAGTCACTCCATACACGTATATAACCTAGTCCCTTCATAAACTATTTATAACTTAGTCACTCCAAACAAGCATGTAAATGAGTCACTCGATACACACATATAATATAGTCACTCCATACAGGCATATAATTTAGTCACTCCATACAAGCATATACATGTAACGTAGTCACTCCATACACGCATTTAACCTAGTCTAACCTAATACACGCATTTAATTTAGTTACTCTATACACGCATATAACTAAGTCAATCCATACACGTATACAACCTAGTCACTCCATACACGTATATAACTTAATCACTCCATAGACGCATATAACTTAGTCACTCCATACACACATATAACTTAGTCACTCCATACACGCATATAACTTAATCACTCCATAGTCACTCCATACACGCATATAACTTAGTCAATCTACTCAATACACGCATATAACTTAGTCACTCCATACACGTATATAACTTAGTCACTCCATCCACGTTAATAACTTAGTCATTCCATACACGAATATATTTTTGTGACTCCTTACACGCATATACCTTAGTCACTCAAAACACATTATTCGGTTTGCAATTAATTTATTCATTAAAAGGAAACGATTATAAATGTGGTTTAATTATGTTTTTACAAGTAGCATGAGAGGAATAAAACTATAATGTGTTATATGTACATGTACATGAACTAGTAAACTAGCATTTAAACTCAGAAAAATACTGTATTATGCTTTATTACTGATATTTTTTTTTAAAAAGATAATACATTTGTCAAATATCTAATTTATAACCGTAACATTGATTGGTATTTTTATCTGGATAACCAAGAAAACAGACACTATTAGTATTACTTAATCAAGGTTAGTAATTAAGTTAATAGTAATAATGCCATTTATGTAAATCATTAATCATTTACCATCATATTAAGCAATACAAACCTTCGCATCATGAATATGAAGGCAAACACAGCTCCGGTAACAAGTAATATAACGACGGCACCTCCAACTGCTCCAGCTATTATACCAACTGGTACTGTATCCTCATTCCCGGCTTGTGGCGTTGCTTCTGTTTGTCCGACAGGGAATACAGTCGTTGGCAGCGCTCTATCAACTGGTGTTACCAAGATTGATGTTTGTTGAATTGCTTTAAAACATATTTTATCAAAAGTTTAGAAAGTATGTTAACTCAATTATAAAATACTCAATATCTCTTTCATTATAAAATTCTACACAGTTACATCTAATAAAGGTCCAAATTTTTAGCCCCGGCAGCAAGAAATTGTAGGAGAGTATTTTATACAACAGCTGTATTACAATGTACTTAATTATTACAATCATAACCGAGGTATTACCTTACAATAAAGATATTCACGATCAAATTACAAATGTTGAGTTCAACAATTCTCCTCGATACAGGGGTACTTGTTTTCGAGTGTTCTGATATAGGTTCTATCAATCCAATGGAAATAGTTCAACATGTTTACATTAACACATAAAACGAATGGTATGGTAATTTACAATCTGATAGACAACCAAAGAAAAACATTTAATAAATAGTTTATACTCATTTTCACACTTAAAATTGGTTTAATTTTAGAACGATGAAATTAATATTATTATATAAAAGATAAATGAAATTATTAAAATATAGAATCTATCTAAGGACTTACTTGTTTCAGTTGTACACGGATAATACTGACAGTGACAACCACTTGATGATTGTAAACACGGATAACAGACTCCATCAGATTTCATGTAGTATCCCTCTGTACATCTTTCATTACACAACCCTGTAGTAATATCACACGTGTTGTTCTTACAGCCGACTGGACAGTTCGACTCACATGTTGAATGCCATCTTCCTCGAGGACATGAATCACAAACTGACAGCGTAGAACACGACTTACAAGTCGATTTACAAGGATTACATGTGTTACCAACACCATAGCTAACCAGGTAGAACCCATCGTTACATGTGTTACAGTGACTACGGTTAGTGCATGCTTTACAGTTGGTCGTGCATATTGAGCAGTGACCATAGTTTTCGTGAACATAGATCTGAAAATGACCATCAATACATCCATGTGTACAATCGGTTTTAGAGCATGCTCCATCTTTACACACATTACAACTCACGCCACAGTATTTGCCGTAATTTCCAGGTGTACACTCGGAACAAAATATTGTGCTGTTACATTTAACGCAATGTGGCGGACATTTTTCACATGCTGTATAATGAGAGGCTTCAAATGAATAAAATCCATCATCACACACAGTACAAAAGTTAGCATCTTTACATGTCGTGCAATTGTCTCGACAAGGGTAACAGTCTCTGTTGTAATTGTAATAGCCGCCTCTACATTCTTCACATTGACCTCTTTTACACGTCACACAGTTTATATCGTCACATGATGCAAGAGCGTTGGCAATAACTGAAATATGCAAAATATTATTTAATTGATATGATGCAGGTATTATACATATTGTATATTCATTAAACAATTGTTGTAATTGTTTATATGGCGTTGTCAAGAATTAAATAACGCTGAAGGCTATAATGTTTGATTTGATTATTTAACTTATTCATGTACGAATTCAATTGATAAACAGATAACAGGATTATAAGATTACTATAACGACATTGATTTACTAAAGTCTTTAAATGAGATTATTACATGCAATGATCAGTTATATCTAATTAATTAAAATAACACTAATTTTTATGTACATGTATTTAATATCCAATCTTAATTTTGACCATATTCTGGCAATGACATCATTTTTGGTATTAATTGTCATATGTTGCTTGTAAAGGCGCTATTCGTGTGCCTTTCAATAATGTGCATAGTATACTTTTAAAAAGTGCTACATGTGTATATAACGGCGGCACCAGTATCATTGAACCTCAGTGATAACATTGCAGTTCATTCTCTATTGTTCTACAGATATATTGTCTTTTGTACTGTTTCTAAATATTAATTAAAATATAATTTCACTACATATTCTAATCAACAAAGTTATATACATTACTGGAGAAGTCAAAAGTAGGGGATTTTTCCTTCTTGAGATGCATCGCAGTTTATGTTAAAGAAACATTAGCAACAGTTCTAATCAATATATAATGACTCCTGGTTTTAAATACGTTTTAAAACAGGAAGTGTGGTAATAAATTAAACAATATAAACTTACCAAAAAGTGCACTCAAGTAATATACCAAAACGGTGTGCGTGTACAAAGCCATTTTATCATCTAGTTATTACGTTCTAAAATTATAGAATAAAACCAACATAACAAAGTTTGTTATATAGGTACATATAAAATACAATTATCTGAGGTATATTTCTGTCTAGTACATGTATATACATATTCATAAACATATTTTTCTTCATTTAATAATATACATAATGCGAAAGCGACTATCGCTCCGCCTACTGACCAGGTGGCGTTGTTTGTTCAAGTCGAGACGGTTCGCTTATTTAAGAAAAGTGGTAGAGTAGAAACCAATATCGATTACTGATTGGGTTATCAACCACGCCGGATCAATTACTTTAATCCTTAATCTGAATTAACGTTTCACTCGTGAATATTTCAATGTATACTCTATGTTCTTGAGTGATTCAAATCAAGCATTTAAAATAGCACATCATTGCGTTGTTTAACCGTTTGCATAATATATCAAAATATCGTACTGTTGTTGCCATATGCATTGTCGATATAGTAGTTGTAAAAGTAATAGTAGTAGGAGGAGGAGGAGGAGGAGGAGGAGGGGGCGGGGGAGGAGGATAATGAGGAGAATTAGGAGGAGGTGAAGGAGGTGTAGTAGTAGTAGTAGTAGCAGTAGTAGTAGTAGCTGTAATAGTAGCAGTAGTAGTAATAGTAGTAGCAGTAGTTGTTGTAGGATGGGGAGGAGGAGGAGGAGAATTAGGAGGAGGAGAGGGAGGTGTAGTAGTAGTAGTAGCAGTAGTAGTAGTAGGAGTAGTAGTAGTAGTAGTACTAGAAGTAGTAGATGTAATAGTAGTAGGTGGAGGAGGAGGAGGAGGGGGAGTAGTAGGAGTAGTAGTAGTAGGAATAGTAGTAGAAGTAGTACTAGTACAGTAGCAGTAGTAGTAGTTGCAGTAGTAGTAGTTTAGAAGTAGTAGTAGTAGTAGTAGTAGTAATAGTAGTAGTAGTAGGAGGAGGAGGAGGTGGAGGAGGCGGAATAGAAGAAGAAGTAGTAGTACTAATAGAAGTAGTACAAGAAAGAGAAGAAGTAGTGTAATAGTAGCAGTAGTGGTAGCAGTAGAAGTATTAGTAGGAGGAGGAGGAAGAGGAAGAGGAGGATGATGATGATGAGGAGAAGAAGGAGTAGTAGTAGTAGTAGTTGGAGGAGGATGCGAAAGTGAAAGAAAAGATAAAGGAAAATGAAGAAGAAAAGAAGAAGTAGTAGTATTAGTAATAGAATTATTAGTAGAATGAGTAGAAGGAGGAGTAGTAGTAGTAGTAATAAGAGTAGAAGTTCTAGCAGAATGAGGAGGAGAAAGAGAAGAAGGAGTAATAGTAGAAATAGTAGTAGTAGTAGAAGGAGTAATAGTAGTAGTTGTATGAGTATGAGAAAGAGTAGTAATACTAGCAGCAGGAGGAGGAGAAAGAGAAGAAGGAGTAGTAGTAATAGTAGTAGTGGTGGTAGTAGTAGTAGTAGTAGTAGTAGTAGTAGTAGTAGTAGCAGTAGTAGTAAGAGAAGGAGGAGGCAAAGTAGTAGTAGTAGGAGCAGGAGGATGATAAGGAGGAAGAGAAGAAGAGGGAGTAGTAGTTGTAGTAGTAATAGGAGGAGGAGGAGGAGGACAATGAAAAGAAGGTGTAGTAGTAGTAGTAGCAGTAGTAGTAGTAGGAGTAACAGTAGTAGAGTACTAGAAGTAGCAGTTGCAATAATAATAGGTGGAAGAGGAGGAGGAGGAGAAAGAGGAGGATAATTAGGAGGAGGGGAAGGAGGTGTAGTAGTAGGAGGAGGAGGAGGAGGAGGAGGAGGAGGAGGAGGGGGAGTAGTGGCAGTAGTAGAAGTAGGAGTAGTAGTAGAAGTAGTACTTGTAGTACTAGTAGCAGTAGTAGTAGTTGCAGTAGTAGTAGTTTAATAGTAGTAGTAGTAATAGTAGTAGTAGTAGGAGTAATAGTAGTAATAGGAGTAGCAGGAGGAGTTAGAGGAGGCGGAGTAGAAGAAAGAGTAGCAGTACTAATAAAAGTAGTAGAAGAAGGAGAAGTAGTAGTGTAATAGTAGTAGTAGTAGGAGGACGACGACGACGAGGAGGAAGAGGAGGAGAAGAAGGAGCAGTAGTAGTAGGAGTAGTAGTTGTAATAGTAGTTGCAGGAGGATGAGAAGGAGAAAGTATAGATAGAGGAAGAGGAAGAGGAAGGGGAGGAGAAGAAGTAGTATTAGTATAAGTAATAGAAAAAGTAATAAATGAGTAGGAGAAAGAGTAGTAGTAGTTGTAATAGTAGTTGGAGGAGGACGAGAAGGAGAAATTAAAGATAGAGAAAGAGGAAGATGAGAAGAGGTAGTATATATATTAGTAATAGAAGTAGTAGTAGAATGTGTAGGAGAAGGAGGAGGAGTAGTATAAGTAGTAGGAGTAGAAGTACTAGCAGAAAGAGGAGGAGAAATAGAAGAAAGAGTAGAAGTATAATTAGTAGTAGTAGAAGGAGTAATAATAGTAGTATTAGTAGTATGAGTAGGAGTAGGAGTACTAACAGTAGGAGGAGGAGAAAGAGAAGCAGTAATAGTAGTAGTAGTAGTAGTAGTAGTAGTAGTAGGAGGAGGAGGAGGAGGAGGAGGAGGAGGAGAAGGAAGAGAAGGAGGAGGAAAAGTAGTAGTAGTAGTAGAAGCAGGAGGAGGAGGAGGAGGAAGAGGAGAAAAACAGGGAGTAGTAGTAGTAGTAGTAGTAGTAGTAGTAGTAGTAGTAGTAGGATGATGAGGAGGAGAAGTAGTAGTATTTGTAAAAGTAGTAGTATGAGTAGGAGGAGAAGGATAAAAAGGAGTAGTAGTGGTAGTAGTAGTAGTTGTAGTAGAAGAAGTAGCGGGAAGTGGAGGAGGAGGAGATGAATGAGAAGTAGTAGTTGTAGTAGTAGTAGAAGTAGAAGGAGGCGGGGGAGGACAATGAGAAGAAGGTGTAGTAGTAGTAGAAGGAAGAGGAAGATGAGGAGGAGGAGGAAGAGGAGGAGAAGTGGTAGTAGTAGTAGTAGAAGTACTAGTGTTAGTGGTAGGGGAGGAGGAGGAAGAGAAGGGGAGGAGGAGGATTAGTAGTAGTAATAGTAGTAGATTGGAGATGGAAGAGGAGGAGGAGGATGTGGAGAAACAGGAGTAGTAGTAGAAGTAGTACTGGTAGTAGTAGTGGAAGTAGTAGTAGTAGTAGTAGCGAGGAGGAGGAGGAGGAGGAGGAGGAGGAGGAGGAGGAGGAGCTAGGAGGAGGAGGAGTAGAATGCTATTTAAACAAATCAGTTTCAATTCTTTTCAAACGAGTAATGTAATACTCTCTACCTTAAGCCTGAATGGTCATTACTACAATCACCTAAACATTTAGTGCACATATCTCCTCATTTGTTTTACAAAGTAGTTTCGGATTATTACTATATTCAAACGGTGTACAATATATAAACATTTAGTTACTTTAAACGTGTACCCTGTACTTGCTAAATATTCAAAATTTTCAAGTGTGTATCCCATACTGCATGGTTTATATAATGTTATCCGATTACGCTACGTTTAAATCTTACACAAATGATACTGCTGTTCATTTTAAGACAAAGTATAATTTGTAAAGTTTTTTTAATTTACAAAGATCCACCTTTGGAAAACTCTGCATATTAAACTGAAGAGACTAACTATGCATCTAATTGAGCTACAACTACTTTCTTATCAAACAATTGTTCACACTAAACTACTAAATTGTTTCACAAACCACGTAATTAAAAACTATATCCAAATGAATGCTTCGATGACCACTTTAAAAAATAGTCTAAAGTGTACTTAAAACGATTGTGTAACTGTATTCACTTGGTATGCTAATTAGAAATGTATAAGGGTATGTTATGTAGAAGTAAAGGTCAAACTAAATTATTTATGAATATTCAATATTAGTCACCTAAAGATGAACAATACAATGATAGGTCAGACAATTACATTCTTCAGATTTTACATTAATACTTAAGAAGACGACATACACATATGTTGTTTTTGCAAAATGTTTGGTTGTAGTTACGCCTTCGTTAGAGAAATAAAACATGCTGTATCTATAGAAAACGCATATCTATAATATATATGTAAACAACAGTTAAATAATATAATTTATGTTATTATCAAAAGAGCAGTTAACTGATTTAAAATAAAATACTTAACATATTAAGATATCAAAGCTATAAACCTATATAGAAATGATGAATATATGAATATGAGCACAAACAATAACCTACAATGTCACCTTAAGTAGAGAAGCTGTTTTCAATGGAGGAGGAGTTTCTTAGTTCAACGATCTAAATAATCATGTCCGTGTAGAAGGAATATCCAATCACTTTTAATTTCCTTTTATGACAATTTCCTTTCGGTTATGGCAAATTTTGTTTATCATATCAAGTGTTAGAGATGAAGGCTGTCGCTACCAATTGTTAAACTTGACTAGTCACACTAGCTTTATAACAGTTTAAAATCCATAACGGTATAGTTATTCATGCGAGGTTGATAATGAATGAAGAAACTTCCTTGTTCGTTTTACAAGAAAAGTTCACTTCATGATTTCATTGTCCTAGTGTACAATTTAGTGTAACGGCAATTTATTGACATGTACCAAAGTTTCTTAGGAACAGATACAGCTATAAGTGTTCTATGTATTGTACAATAGAGGTCCATATTGGATTTCTCACGCTGCTGTGTTTTATAAAACCAGCTTAAAGAAATAATGGGTTTGGTATATTTCCAAAGTGGTTCAAATAGATTATGATTTTTTTATCAAATATGAAAAATAAAGTTTGGCTAAAATACTCCACTTGATCCACATGGACAGAGATGTAGTAGATTAAATGAGGGACATGTATAGATTGGGTTTTGACAAAAACTGAGGTGACAGAATCCATTTCCTACAAAATAGTAGTAGTCGTAGTAGAAGTGGTAGGAGTATTAGTAGTAACAGTAATATTATTAGTATTATTAGTAGTAATATCAGTAGTATTAGTAGTAGTAGTGGTAATAATAGAAGTAGCAGTAATATAAGTAGTAATATTATTATTATAAGTAGTAGTAGTAGTAGTAGTAGTAGTAGTAGTAGTAGTAGTAGTAGAAGTATCAGAAGTAGTAAAAGAATTAGTATAATTAGTATCAATATTATAAGTAGTAGTGGTAGTTACTGTAAAAGTATTATCCTTTTTATTGTTAGCAATTGTAGTATCAGTAGTAGTAGAAGTAGAAGTAGTATAATTTATGTTATGTAGTAGTAGTATTAAAAGTATTATTATTATTAGAAGTAGTACGGGGTATGTCCCAAAGGTAATAGGACGCATTTATAAATATGACTTTGAGTGTTTCAATCCAAATAAAACTTGACATGGATAATTTTCAATATCTATACTATAAGCATACAAAATTTCAATATCGTACACCACTATTTAACATTAATTTTGACAAGTCAAAATGTATATGTTACAAAGTACGGGGGAGATTCAAATGAATGTCATTCTTTTTTCATTTTTTTTCGTAGTATGAACCGCTGTGCAAAACACAATTTTTGTGGTACTGCACTCACTTCTGGTACATGTCACGATACTATGATGACTCATATGGCCCGGAGGTACTGAAAGTGCTTTTCATAAAGATCTGACTTGAATCTAAAACCACACAAGATTTCGGTCATCCAGATCGCTAATGGTCAGTTACTTTCGTCTCACCATTGGAAACCCATTTGTACCACCAATAGATAAGACTCCTGGATATGCCTTCTGTTAAAGAGTTGTGTGAAACAAACTTCAGAGTCTCCTGTGGTGTCATATTATACCCAACACAAAATTTTACCACACTCCTAATTTCCACTCTAGGCGTGACGTCGTCCAATTTCTTTACTATTCAAACTCGCACTTGTTAATTTTTAAAGTGCGCACAATAATCAAATGTTGATCAATAACGACGGTTTTTTTAATGACATTTGTACATGATCTGAAATAACGTCCTCTGTTATTTCATAACATTAAGCACGATATTGAAGAAGTTGTCTGCTTTCCAATGCAATATTGTTTTTTTAATCGACGTCTAATTTCAAAGTCCCCCGTACTTCCACACTAGCGTTACTATTGTGCCTTTTGCATGAACTTAACAATGACTGAAAGTTGATTTGATGTTTTATGACAATAGAAGATGTGTCGATATATCCATTGATACTATTGGTAGCAGTAGTAATCATAGTATTATTATTGTTAGAAAAAATAGTACTACTAGTAGTAGTATTAGAAGTAGTAATGGCTGATGATCAATCAAAAATGGTACGTAATATTAGCACAAACCATATATTACATACAACGCAGCAGAAAATGTTCATATTCAAAATAAAAAAAAACACATATGTTTACACAGGAGCTCATGCAAACATTATATTCCAATTAAGTGACATTTTGAAAAAAAAGTAGTGATTCATGATTTCACTACGCGATGTTAAGCCTGACTGATCAGTGTATTGTGAATATATTATTTACATATATGCAAACTTCCCCATTTGTTTTATGAATGGATTCTTCTTTTGTCAAGTATTTACACGGTGAACTATCTATGAACATGTTATATCTATATATGTTTCCTTACACACTTGAATTACGTTCTTTGTTCTATATATTAAATTGAAGTCTAGGATTTTCACGGTAATTTTATTTTTCATAGCAAGAATGTACACTAACTCGTAGGTTGGCCAATTTGTTTTTTTTAAAGACACCCTATTTTTTTTTATTGAAAAAAAAAGAAGTTAAATGCTCATAAATGCATACATATGTTAAAAATCTGTTTTAGTACTAGTGACGTCATATGGTATGGTAAGTCAGCCTTTCCTCTAATCATCTGCACGAAGGAATCTTCTCCGCAATAAAATGGAATGTCTGTGGCCATGTGTGTGTGAATTTTAGACTGGATAAGAGTAATAATACTTATTTTGAATACTGTAATCTTCCATGAAGCATTCGACATATTTATTTAGCATTACACCGACACAAACTTATACACATGAATATGGATATTGATGAGAATCAGACGACTGTAAAACAGACAAATATAAGTTTTACTCTACTGTAAATAAACCGATAATGGTTTCATATAAATTATTGGTCGGGGTTGTTCCATTAACAAGAGCATGAATAAGCAAATGAATGTCATAGGAAAATACAACTGCTGATTAGGTATGACCTTTTACACAATTATCTTACGGGTGCAAAAAAGATAAGATAATTAGTTGAGTAGAATGCGATATTAATATTTAGCTTTATTTTGTGGCAAATTTGAATACCTTTCGTCTGTTACTGTAGCAGATTAGGTCATACTCAGAGATAATCGATTCGCTAATCAATTCGTATTCAAATTCAAAATGTTAACATGCTTTGAGATAGTAACAGAACTAGAACAAAATGCCCTTACTGATAGGGAGATAATTATAAAACATATCTTTATGAGGACAATGCCATATGACGTTATATGGTATGAGAGATAGTCCGTTTTAAAATTTAGTTTAAGATGAGAAAAAACATTATTGTTAGGACATCCTCATAACTGATGTCGAGAAGTCCCCATTGCATGAAACGTGATTTTTAAGTTTCATATACATAGGAGTAGTTTTGGACGACCAAGGACTGTCCTCATAACGCTTGTACTGTCCTCACAATGTAAGTTCTAGGGCATTGAAAACGCTATTTAATACCTACAAACTGGTATACAAATGTATCTGCTGAAACAAGGGAATTCAAAGTTATAGTCATTTCATTAAACTATTAGGCAGTTGCTGACCACTGTTTTAAAATGGCTAGGAAGCGAGTAGCAAATAACGAGAAAATTCGGATTAATACCAAAGTTCGTACTCGGTTGTTTTCTTTAAAATATATTGTGCTGAAATCACAAGGGGTTTGGGGGTTGACAAAAGTGTCTTATGAGACAGTTCGTAGATGGGAAATTAATTCGATTCTGTTAAAATGTAGACAAATATTCTGGTCGGCCTAAGACTACAACATGTAAGAAAGTCGGGTCTTAAATTAGAGCAATTGTTCGAAATGATACGTAACATAATGTTCGTGACATAGCATGCAATACTGACGTTTTACTATCTTCAGTTGATTCGTTCTGTGAAAAGGTCTGCTTGGTGGATGTCCCACTTGTTGACAGACAACCAAAAAAGACACGTGTTGAAACTGCTAAAAATCGGCTTAAAATGTTCCCTGAATATAATCAAAGGCAATTTTCAAATTTTGTCACTGGTGACGAAACATCGGTACATTGTATCGAACCAGTGCGAAATGTTGGGAACAAATTATAGACTACCAAACATGGCAGAAGATCATTCATTGCCAAACGGACCTTGAGTGTAAAGAAGATTATTCATGCAATTTTCCTCGGTTGAAGGTTGAGCAATACAGGTACCGGTAAACATAGGTAAAGTGTGACTGGATGGTACTACCGTTATATGGTACAAAAATAACTGAAAAAAGTTGCCATGTCACTGGATTCAAACATGTTGCCCTCTTACATGACAATGGCCCAGCGCACACCTATGACCGTTTTTGATTATTTGAAGTCAGAGAAAGTTATAGTTCTACCGTACCAGATCTTTGTCTATACAAAACTGGAAAGGTTCAGCCCGACGTGATGCTTTCCGGAAATGGATACACAGACTCTAAATGGTTAGAGGGCAAATACACATTACATTTTGAACACCCCTCGTACGATTGTCCTATTAAGGGTTGGTTTGTCATCTCTCTCTCTCTCTCTCTCTCTATCTCTCTCTCTCTCTCTCTCTCTTGTAAATAAGTATCCCTTCATTTGTTACGTGATTTAATCAATTAAGAAATATAAATATCTCATCATACCTTCTTGTTTTATCAATATGCTGTACAAATCAGCTTAATATACTTATATAGATCGTCAGTTTTGCAAAGGTAAGACTAAAAACAAAGCAACACGTTCAAGGAAAGCAACGTACTATTTATTTGATGTTTGATGGATATGCACATACATTACCTATTAGTTATTAAGCATGGCATGGAAACTAAGATTGCAAGGATATGTTACAAACAATAACGAAACGAGCCGTATCAATATAAAAGAAAATAACTACTAAAACAAGACAACAACTAACAAAATAATACATGATTAAACACTTAAACACTTTATTCAGTGTTTAACACAAATGTAGACAATCAAACATAAATAATACTATTTTCTTAAATTCACGATCTAACTATATTATGCAAAACTATATATACACGTTTACCTACAGGAGTTGACTAAGCTTTGGGGTTGAATTTCTTGTTTTCCATTATAAGATCAACCAATACCTCATGCGACTTCACTTTTTATCTTGAATTAAGTCATATAAGTCATGAACATAACATACATATAAAGTGAACCATTCCAGTGGGTAAAAGTAAAAATGTTTACGAAATGGCCGTTAAACAAATATTGCATGCTGCAGGTGACATATTAACAAAATACAAAGTTGAGTAAGACTTATCAGATGAGAATTATTTCAGATTTCGTTGATTTTTAGTGTACTTTGTAGTAACTGTATAGACAACTGAAAGCAAAGCTATTGTGATAGCTGAAATAAGCTAAAATAAATTAAAATGGAAATATTTACTCAGTTTCCGATTTCAAATGACAAACTACGCTATTATTTATTTTTTTCCTTACCTATATCAAATATGCTATTGAACCACAAACACACTTTGTATCCCCGTAAAAATAAGTATTCAATACTGCGTGTTTTTGGCATTATTTTAAAACCAGATATACCGTTTACTTAAAGTAGTTCTTTAATTTTATCTGTTGATGTTGGCTATTTGTTTGTCATCTTTCAGAAATTAATATCTCGTAAATATGTGACTGTTCTCGATTCAAATTTCGGATATAACGATCCTATGTCTTTCCACATAGTATTTTTACTTTAAATCACATTTGTTTGGATAAGCGATGGAAACTATCTAATACTATTAACATTCCGATATAACACATACTGATGGTTGCATGAACGCCAGTAGAATACAGTACTGATGATAGCAAAACGTACATACCTATTGCCATTGGTCAGTTCAGATATCCGCCATACTTTGTGTCTACATATCACTACTCCTACGCATGTATATAGTAAACATTAGAGCATAGTATTGTGCTACAAAAGCTGTATCTAAACCAACATTCATTCTTTCAAGAGTAATGTTTAAGCTAAATAGTTTTGCTAACTGGTTCAAAGGTGGTTTGAGCCGCATATTTGGTATTTAATATCAATGTTTATGATGCTTTCTGATTTACTTTCCCTCTCCGAAGTAAATTAAACAGGTATACGGAATCTCCAAATCGAAATTGCATTTGCCGTTGAGATTTTAGAAAAAGAAATCAGCGAGGCCACGAATGCACAAGTGGTCATCTTTGAAAATGTTGTCCAAATTAATCGACAGCATTTAAAATTTTGTAATACGAGAAAAGGTTATTTATATACAAAAGTCTTGAAGTGTTTAATATATTATATGAAATGTGCGTAGCATATATTGGTAGTTCTGATATCTCTATAATTTCCAGCAATTAGACCAACACAGACACATTTGCGTATACCTTGTCCGTGTTCAAATAGGCAGAAACACACTGGTGGCTGAATATATACTGCTCCTAGATATTGAAAGAAAAAAAAAAGAAAAATATATAAAAGAATTGATACAGCCAAAATAATTCACTTGCAAACTAATAACTTTATACAGGTATATCTATCACATCTTTAAAGAATGTATTTATTTTATTAAAAGTTCTATTGTATTATATTTGTACAGATATGGTACAGCTATATATGAACTATTTTTACGTTCACGTTTCTAGAAAAAAAAACAAAAAAAAAAACAATGTAAGCTACTTCAAAATTACCCACTACTTACCTTGCTTGGTATAGCATTTCCTCTCCTGGACCTCACTTGCCTGACCGTGTTCACCACACTGACCTTCTGCTCTATTTCCATCTTCTGTATTAGGACAGACACCACGCAGAACAGACAGCTCCTCTCGCCGCCAGTTCTGTATATAGGCACAAAATAGACATCGAGTGATTACATTGTACGAAAACCTCTCGAAATATATCCAGGATCATATCAAAGACTTAATTTAATGCATGCGTTTATACTCACTACGTACCAGGTGTATGACTATGAAACAGAAAAAACAGTTTGCCTATTTGAAACGGAATTTCAAATATATCATTGTACCAGTGCAAATATTCATGTTGCCCATCTGTAATAAATTGCCCAAGGTTATTGAAACAATATTTATCTTACGTAGACACTGATTTTGCTCAATGTTATACCTTATTCATTCAACTTTCTTTGTGTAATTCGACAGAAATATTATTCAATGATAACGAATATGTAGTCAAATTGGCTCGCTAAAATATATTGTGCACTAGGAGAAGATCGTTTGTATATGGACAGTCTCTTATAAAATATTCTTAGGAAGCACACGTCAATCACAAACCCTGTGTTACGCAAGGAAAGGTAATGCTGAATGTTGATTAAGACAAGTTTTGGTGTGAATGTTGTGTGATTAATCAGTATTTAAAAAAGGTTAAAACAACTATTTTAATATGCATGTACATACAGACAATGAATTACAATTGGTCCCGTTAACTCAGTCCCAGCATCGGCTCGTTCTACATCTGTAATAAATTGTACGAATGCAGATGGGTCTGTAGGCACGGCTTGCTTTTGTTTCCATTGAGTGAATTGGAAGTGAAACAATGTATATTCCACAGTATGGCCCTACAAATATATGTTATAATATAAAAAGAACACTGTTCAGTAATTTACAAGTTAATTAATGTAACTATTGAAATGACTGCTTAGTTAAGACACGTGTATATCGTATAATAGCTGTAGCTAAAACCAGTACATTCATAATGAACACTGTACAGTGATGTACACTATGCTTGATGTAACTTTTGATATGACTGTTTAGTAAAGACACGTGTATATCGTACAATAGCTGTAGCTGTTGAACAAACTAAATCCGGAACATTCATAATGTTATTGAAACAGTAGAAAACGTAATGCATACTTAATACTATGAATTTACTTAATACAATGAAATGCAACAAGTTGTTTTACCGTCAGCTTTGAATCAAGATATTGATACTGTACGTTTTAAAATATTGTAAAATGTTTATTCATATTTTCCTGAGCTTACAAAAGTAGCTTCCAGGATTGGAGGGAGGATTCAAGAAAGCAACAGAAACATTTTTATCCGTATTTGTACAGAATACACCTGATAGCAAACTCTCCGTCCTGAACACAAAATAATAACTACCTTTTCTGTGATAATGCAAAATATATACGGTGGGTAAAATGGATTCTATATCCATTCTTATTAACTCAATCACTCACCTTTTCGTGATGTGATATCACAAGTGTCCTCAGGATATACTGTGATGTTGATTGTGATTTCTTACAACTGATATGGAACGGTCCGTGCTTCAATACTTGGTTGGCGGCTGGCAGATACGTGCCAATATTCTAAGAAAATGTAAAATATTATATACTCACTACGAAAATGGCATTTAAAACATCAAGCTATAACATAAGAAAAAGCTGTAATGTCGTTGCGATAAGATATTCATAGTGTAGGTGACAATACAAAACCTTGCCGAATATAAGTAAGTTCCGATATATTCCTCAATGCAATATTATTCTACCACAACGGTTAATATCTTAACAACAAAAGAACAAATGGAAATTAATAGGAATCTGTATATTTGAATCTTTAAACAATAAATGAAAAACTGTCGTTAATAATGTTCACTTTTGAATTGAACAATTATACTATTTCTGACCTTGTCATGGATATTCTCTACATCCAAAGACACAATGCAGGATACACGTTGCTGGGTGACCATTAATAGGAACTCTAAAATGATAACTATGACGTCGAAAATCAAATGTATAAACACAGAATATCTAGGATTTTGATATTACCAGAGACATATTACCAGAGCTATTGTTTGCAGATGCTTGTCTAAATGTCGGGTGGCACATATTGGGGGGTCAAACTCCTCCTGAATCAACCAACATATGTTTTTAGTATCAGAATTAAGTGCTTAATTGTTAATATGAATTTGGGTGGTAAACTTTTCATTTTCAATTTAAATAATTCTTAACGGTAACATTTACAATTATTTTTGGGCTATCCTGTTCCCAGTTAAGCCATTATTTTTAAAGGAAGACATCAGAAAAAAACTTCTTTAGATATCGATATGAAATTTCGCCACCCATGGATAACTTCTTATCTTTCTACATAAAATATCTATTTCCACAATGTGTTGCTTAAATGAGTACACAACCATTTTTGTTAAAATATTTCATAAAAATTCCAACATTTTTAGTTTTAACACGTAATAATTTAGTAGAGAAATACTAAATAAACGATAACTAAAAATAGTCGATCTTTTTATCAGCTTACCCTCGGAACCAAAATTACTTAGCTCAAACAAATCCAAAGAGATGTTAAATAAATACTAAAGATGCCACCTGAAAAATCAGTAATGCGTGTTGAATTGTTAAATCATTGATTTTATAAAAAATAAGTCCGAATGTTTTATCTTTATCATAAATTAATCTGTTTTATCAGTTAAAAACTATATGTGGTTTAAATAGTATATTCACATAATACTAGTCATTATTATTTTGGGATTTTTAGGATATGACAATTTTAGTGTAACATGGAATAAGACAAAAGTTTGAAAAACGTAATAATATTAAAGTGTGCATGGAAGGGAGACAACTGTTACAAGTCGCGTAGTAATTGGTATTATTTAAAAGCTGCAGATCAAAACTGCAGACACGACAGTATTTCAATAATATTATATCAGTTTAATGCATACTTTAGTACCAAGTCAATATTTGCTCAGATGGAAATATTTATATAAGCGGTACTATATGAATTTTCATGTTTAAGAAAGTAAAAAATGTTGTTTTTGTAATAAATCAAGTTTTATGTATCCAAAGTAGAAACAAAATTATGTTATAAAAATATCAACTAACGTTAACGAAGACTGCATTGATGTATCTTGACGAGCCCGTTTTCTTATGAACCATCAACATAGGTCTGTATCGGTCTCCTGTTTAGTTAAAATAACACAAATAATCTGTACAAAAGTATGTTTCTCACGTATAAATGAGAAAAACTACATATTTACCATTATTACAATGACCAACGAATTGCAAATAAATGTTAAGATATGAGCATAATTTTTGCATTAAAAACAACATCGGATGTTATGTATTAAGAAAGAATGAACGTGTGGACCAGTTATAAAACATCAGATCTATGATAGGATAGTCGAGGGATCGATCCTCCTACTCCGCATATGCTTAATAGTGATACTACCTAGGAAGACTTTGAGCGAGATACTTACACGTTGTACATGAAATAACTTTAAATAAATATTTTAAGTTTAAACCAAATAAGGGTAAAGATGTCTGAAAAGTTTTCACATTAGAAATGATAATTTATGGTTTTATAAGAAATCGAGGTAAAGCGAGATCAACGAAGTCAGTTTTGCAATCGACAATGGCGATGACTACAACATGGTGGACATTATTTATTTTTTTATATCTTGCACACATGACAGAAACAGTATATCATAGTGATTTACAAACGAAATAAGAAGTCCCGGCTTTCGTAAATGTTTATTGATGTCACTGGGGATAATATATACAAAATTTTCTATGGAAATAAGGTATTATCCCATATTATGTCGTACATTGACTATGTTTACCTTTTTCGGTGCTGTTGATATTATATTTTGTATTGAATCAAAGTTCTCTTAGACTTACAATATAAAATAACAATGTATTGATCACAAAACATAATATTTTTACCCGGGATGGCAGCACCCTTTCTATTCTTGTCACGGCAATGGATGTGTTTTGCAATTGCGTCGATCTCCTCTTCCGGTTTTCTGTCAACTACTGTTTCAATTATCTGAATTTTTCATGAATATATTTAAGATAATTCACTCTAAGATATTAATGTAATACTTTGGTTTGTAAGTTTAAACAATATTTTATTTGTTATCAACATATTACATAAACATATATTCAAATATACATTGATACATAACAATACAATTGAGAAGAAAGCTATTTCTAGCTCGTTCCTAGTCTCTATTCTGAATATCTTGCAAGGACTATACAATGTTGTTACAAGTGCGAAGAAAACAAATTAATTACTAGACAAACGGATAATAAGCAGCGCTTGAAATGAAATATGTAACTATGTCGTTGATTTGTTCATTTCCTCCTTTTCCGTGACTATGTCATTGTTTCACTATTACGTGTTATGTCAGGAAATGTTCAGTTGACTAAGACCGACTAGAAATTATACAGGTCAACAATGCCATCAAAAGCAGTTACAGAAATGTAGCATTGCATAGTGTAATTCATGTATATAAACAACAACGTGTACCAATCTTATCAACTGATTTTTACTTTTAGTTCCAAACCAATTCCTTTATAATTGGACAATTGTATAAATTATGTAACACTTCTTGTTAGTTTAACAATAAAACGGTGTTAGCATACAACGTGTATATACTTATAAACAATACAGTCACGTTCATTCAGTTATAAAATATCTAGTATGTGTATTGAAATTTACAAAACATTTACATATACCACCTTCACACACATAAAATTATATAGAACGCCATTTTCAAGACACTTCAGGTTATACATTCTGTTTTACTTCTGGAGGAAGATGTCAGAATGAATCTGAATAGAACCACCGTCCTTTCGCAAGTAACTTACAAATGTTCTCACATTAAGTTTTTGGAAGTCGATCCTACGACCTTAGAGATATAATTATTGCGACAACGCTTTATTTAGTCCACTCGACCACGAAGAACCCCTTCTGAGACTGAATTTTATAATATCAGAACCAAATCTGACGATCACAAATATTGCATTTTTTATTTTATTTGGCGTTTCTTTTTTTTAAAATAAAATGAGTAAACCCTTTACTCCATATATACGCGTTTTCCCGTACCAATCAGAGAAGACCTTTAAAACAGCGCAGGAAGAGTTCAGATTGCTCGTAACGAGCAATCTGAACACTTCCTGCACTGTTTTTCCACTCTGTCAGTTAATATAAACTTAATTCACCCATTGCTGATATATGGTGAATTAATGCTTTCAATATTAGAGGTGTACAAAGGCGTCTTTATCAAGTAAAGAGTTAAACAGATTGTTAAATATTTTGCAGGATGTATAAAAATCTAATAAATATCAATTTACCTTGTATTGAATTTCCATTTGTTCAGTTTTTGTGGACACAAAATCTTGAAATTCACCCACTTTGATCGGTTGGCTATCAAATATTAAGGAGTGAACCACAGCGTTGTGAAGGTATTCGTATTGTATCTAAACAGAGGGTATATGGTTATAGGGCTCTTTTGATGCCTGTATTTATTGTTACGTTTGAGAATTACATGTCTAAAATTTACAAACTGTGTTAAAAAAAGAAGCATGTTTTATGTTTTTGATCGATTCGTTATGTTAAGCACACAATGGTTAAACGTGATAGTCAATACATTACAGTTCATACATGTCCAGTTTTATTAATGGAAGTAAACCCAACTGAACCTAAGTAGGAAAACAGTTCTTCCTCAAGTAGGTGATACATGTCCTAGCATAGAGTTCTTGGACCAATCTGGACAAGAATCCAGCGGTGAGTAGAAAGTGATATTAAAACGGATTCTTAAACCCCAAACTTTTACTGCAAGGGTCATAAATATGTGTAAGAGGCCGAGACTATCAAATTACAACACTAAACGATATCATGATGGTGAATTTACACAGATCTATGAGTGTAGAGTGCATATTCCTCGAATATCAAATGTTTAACAGTTGGAGAAATATATGTTCAAACTGTATATAACAAACACTTTTTTGAAATCATTTTAATGTAAATTAAATGCATTAAAATAACCTAGTATTATGCAACATTATAACAAAAACAACGCATTGATGGCATTGGAATTTCCAAAAAGGTGTTTTCTGATTTGAATCATGTACTGAATTATATAAAACCGGTCCCGAGTCATCTTGCGAGTTTTTTTATGGCAGTTGGGGCTTTAAATAAAAACTCGGTCACGGGGAGTTGTTGTATTAAAATGGAACCTAATACAAAGAGAGGAAGTATATGAACAATATTGAAAAAAAAACACATTAAAAGTATAATTGCGAGATCACTTTTGATAATCAATAATTCCGTTACCTCATTTTGAACCATGTTGACCCTCTGTCCTCTCATACCCATCACACATCCAAATATATCTACTGACTTCTCAGTTTCTCCTTCTGCAGTTAGACTGTCAAGTGCTATATATGTTCCAGTTCGGCCGATTCCGGCACTGGAAGTCAGACAAGTATACAATATATAATTAGATATTACAAATAATATTACAAATGAGCAGTATCAATCATAGACCATAAACACTGATATACCCCAAATAGTATAGTTTTACATTTGTGATTTAGTTTTTTTTTAATATCTTTCTCTGTACAGTAGGAGGCCCCAAACAGTGGTTTAAAGGTAGGTGTCCGTTATGTGATTTTTACCATTGTATTTTATGAAAGACTTAAATTAAACCACAAGAAGATAAACCTCAAATTGTTATATATCGGACGCGATTCGGTTTGATGATTTCTTTCTCTACACAACATTTCCTAAATAATGTTTAAAGTGTTAACATTATAACTTGTTCCTTTCCTATGTTGGTGACTTTACAGGTATGCCCCCGTGGGTCAGTTACTCAGAAAAAGGTCTAGTAGTTTCCCCGCTAGGCTAGGCTCGAGACAACGTCAATCTCAGTGTCAGTTTAATGTGATTTGTTGGAGCTCCATTTCATCAGAGCTTTCAGATTATAACCACAGTAGATCTTAGTTGCGACGTTAAACTCGATAAAATAAGCATGCGCCATATAATTCATGTTGCAAAGAAAAGTAGTGTTAGTCACATAACTTAGTTAAAGTTTATAACAGAGGAAAAGAGTTATTACTCAAGTAGCCGTTGGTTAAACCTGATACAATATATGCCTTCTGCACTATATGTTGGCAACAAAAGTATTTTTCGTCACCTATAGAACAACGTTAAACAGAGGAAAATAACATTTTGTGTACATTTTTCCTAAATGAAAAACAAGAAGTGGTATACATATCTAATTACACTTGCAAATATTAATTCGTTGGATAAAATATTGCTGCAAATTAACCAACGAATTGTTTTTCGTTATATTTGACATTATTTAAAAAATATAACACAAATAATCAAAAGTACGACCCAACTAACATACCTGCAATGTACAATAATCGGACCACCTAACCCCGTCTGTATACTTTGTACCGTTTGTCTAAACTCTATCAGGCTAGTGACGGTATCCGGCACACTTCTGTCTGGCCAGGCCGTGAAATGTATCTGATGTAATGTCCGTTGCACTAGGAACTGTGTGATGTTATATAATTTTTTTTATATATATAATGAAGAAATGTGTTTATTGATTATTTACATAATGTTAAATGTCTAATGCTTTGAATTTGGCATTTAGAGATATAATAAGTATACTCGTTTTTTCTAACATAATGTCTCGCTTGATTCAGAAAGCTGCCGTTAAATAAACATTTACACAATATCCGAAAACCATTGCACGGAACATTAAATACATTTCCATATTCAATAAAATCAAAATTGTTAGATAAATAATAAAACATAGACGCAAATAGTAGTGGAAACAAGACATTTTAGAAATTGGTTGGACTAAGACATACTGGGTTAGAAGAGAAGTTACAGTAATGGATATAACACATTATTTGGTTAGACAAAACCATTAAGCAATAGGTTAATCAATATTTAAGTCAGCCAATTTAATCGAGCAAAAGGTAAATATAATATTTTACATCGACAAGATAATTCAGCAATTATATATAGATTTAAGCTGTAATGACCGGTTAGCTTAGTCGATAGCGCGTCTGGCTTTCAATCCAAGTGCTCGAATCTCCGTCCGGCCACAGTGTATGCGATGATTGACATTAGACATTGCGTATAATTTTCATTCGTCTCTTACCGCTGATTGAAGTGTGAAAGTCACTTGCGATGATATGTATGTTCGAGTACTGGTTAACCTTTCAGGATCATAAGAAAGAGTAGTAAGGTTAACTAATCGTCTCTTAATTCTAGATAACGTAAGAGTATTAAATATATTAAATACATACATTATATACGCTGAATAGTCTGACGGTAAATTCAGCAAATACGTCCTCCCTCTCACATAACACAGCGACGTCACCATAACTGATAGTTTGTTCTGGGTCCGGCCAGTACTGCTCACATTTCATTTTCTGTAGTTACGACGGGTAATAATATGTGATGTTTGTTACATTATGGGACAGAACTCTAGCTATGTTACATTTATACAAACTAACCAGAACAACAGTGTTACTGTTCCTGAACCGTTAAACTGCATGCATCCTCTCCGATAGCATCATACGATAGCAGCCACTTTTGGAATAAACTTTTTAACTGGACAATAATAATACGCCTTTTATTACTCTCCTTCCAGTCAGTACCCCTAAACATAACAATGTTGCTATATACTATGTAGTTTACTACAGGAGTCGTTTCCCTTGTTCAAAATGTGAAATTAAATTTCGGCAATTAAGATTCAATTTGTCTCTCTTTTAATTACATGTACCAACAAAGTGTAACGAATTTAATTCACCTTTACCACTTTGAAACATCCCAAAGTCTACAATGTATTATTTTGCTCATATTGAAGAAAACGCATTAATCACATTCAATGTATAGATGTTATCATCAATTTTGTGTTAATCGTATGTATTGTTCCGTCGCAATATATAATTTAAATATTACATAAACATGGACATACTTTATATTACATTATAATGAAATATGCACCCTTACCCCGACCCTCACAATAGTAGTGAGCATGAAGATCTTCTCTAACTTCTCCTGCCAAACCATCCTCCAGAATTTCACAAAAACGTAATATTTCATAATAATGTAATGTGCACCCTTACCCCGACCTCCATCAGATTAGTGAGCATGACGACCTTCTCAACATTCTCCTGCCACACCATCCTCATGAACGTCACAAAATCGTAATATTACATTAATAATGAAATATGCACCCTTACCCCTACCTCCATCAGATTAGTGAGCATGACGATCTTCTTTACCTTCTCCTGACAAATCATTCCCCAGAACGTCACAGAATCGTAATATTACATAATAATGAAATATGCACCCTTACCCCAACCTCCATCAGATTAGTGAGCATGACGATCTTCTCTACCTTCTCCTGCCAAACCATTCTCCAGAATGTCACGAAATCACCCATGTGCTGGCTCGTAGGACCTTAATGTAAATAATTGTTGTAGCTCATACATGCATTAAGGATAAATAAAAAAACGTTTGTGAAACACCCACATGTAAGTTATGCCAATTCAATAGCAATACCTCAGCTGTCAGATGAATATCATAAAGAAAAAAATATACCAAGCTGCTATATAATAAATTGATACAATGGATAATTCAGTTAATGTTATGGTGTTTCCAGAGGTTTAAGTGTTTTTATTTTGTACAAAAAAGGTGTGAACAATTTAAGCAAACTATTATCAATTATAAATGGACACCATCAATTAACTTAATATACTTAAAATGTTACAAATAACTTACCAAGAGATGCAATGTATGCACTCGTCTTGTTGTAACCCTGTAATAATTAATATCATACTTAATAGCGTGTACATTAAACTATTTCTAAAATTAAAAGTATTCAAGCAGTTTGTAAAAGGTTTAACAATAATCGACTTGTCTCATGTATTAGAGATATATAATGTATTAGAAAAGTGTCAATTCCGGAAATGATGCCGTGTCGAGATAAGTTATACATACGTCTAAGAAACTGGCGTTTATAAAATCCGTACTGCCATGTCTTAGTCGAACTCTTGAAACGTCATCTGGAATAGATGCGGAATGATAAAAAATATAAAGCAGCCTTTAATGATTACTAATCGTATTCAAAAGCAACGGTTCATCGTTAAATAACACTCTGAATATTTTAAATACTTCACAAAAAAGGCGACTAGAAAATATATTGATATTCTATTATTTTATTATCATTATTATAATTGAATATTTAATCGTGTGATATCAAAATAACGTACATGGATAGATGCCTCTGTATCTGTTCTTCCCAACATTTGATGGCTTGGACGCGTCAGTATACGGTCTAGTCAGTCCTTTTGGGAATTTCTAAGAAAATAATCTTATTAAATTTAATATCCATGATGTACAGCAACTGTTAACAATTGAACTTCACCGACGGTGTACTCTTTAATTTCGTTAAAAGCAGTTCTTCAGTATATACCGGTAAAATGCTATTTTGCTTTATTTTCCTATTAGGTCATCAGAATAAGTCTTATTTCGACAAAAGAGTTATCCTTATATATTGAACACACATTATTGTTTCATGTAGTGTTTCATTTGTGCTTTTTAAATCATTTCAAGATATAGAAATAATCATAACTAATTGCATTTATAAGAAATTTATATATAGATAACGTTTTGTACACCGTTATCGACTCACACCACTATTGCATTTCCCATAGGGCTCCGTTGTAACATATAATTCATGTCCAAAACACAGTGAAAAAAATCTACAGCATGGGTCTGGGCTCAAATTCTTCAAGATATATATTTATAAAGGGGGAACATTATACCTTCACCAGGTTGTTTTTATTTTTAAATTCAATGCTTTTGTGATACCTCGATTTCCACAGAAATATTATGTCAACTATTCGCCCTCAATGCGCCCAGAAATCTAGCAGCATCAAATTTTCAGTGGTGATTTCTAAAAACACTGGCTATTGAGCACATGGTTAGAAAAAATAAAACCCGTAAAAGAAGAAAAAAAGTTTAATTTCGACCTCATTCACCTAAAGATCTGGAGTACTTAAGGATGATAATAGTGGTGTGAGACCTAATATGCTTTACATACCTGGAACTCCTTTTCAAAATCTGTTTTCTGGTTAACATATTCAAGCAAATTGTCAACTTGTATTCTACTTCTCTTTAAACCAGCAATATTATAGTACGTGTCTGTCTGTGGATCAGCTGATTAAATAATAAAGAATGTTTGGTACATAATAAACAATAAAGCCAGATGAGTAAAATATTTGTAAAATGTTTTTTATTTTGAACAACGACAATTAGACGCGAATCCTTAAATATAAAGTACTGTATATCAATGACTAAATTACAGACAGACGCCTTATGGGTTTGTATAATATATGTTTGAACTACTATGAACATTTGAAACTATATAGCTTAGAGATGTTGGTGATTTATTAACTATATATGACCAAAGAAGCAGAAAACGTGTCCATGAAAACAAACATAGAAAACAACTCGATACTTTGCTGAGTCATAAGGTGTAATGAAATGTGCAACACCCTTCAAAACCTTTAGCATGGCTGAATCAACTCTTTGTCAGTGAGTTCAGATATCAGAAGTAATATTACTCAGACCAAAGTACGTGGTGAATTTACGGCTACAACACAACATGTAAGATGGCAGTTGTGATAATCAATGGTTAGTAAGATGTCCATTGAAAGCACATTATGCGTCTAAGAAAAAATCACAGATTCAATCTGTTTATTTGGTTATTATCAAATGTGTCATATTGTGCAGTCCAAAATGTTGACATGCATCTGCTGTTTTAAAGTATCTTTGTTTTTTATTCATCTCCAGTTATATACAATCTTCTTCAACGCATATGTATTATGTCATAGCAAAAAGGAATACTATAAAATAGTACATATGTATAATTTATTTAAGCAATAAATGTTCAATTGAAAGTGTTTCATATAGAATAAATGGAAGATGAAAACCTATGACTTGCATTTAATTAATACGATATACATGTATAATTAACATTAAATTTGGTTTAATTTATTATTATTTACGCCCACACGGTACTCAAATGCGTTAAGATACAGTCCCGTAACACATACTTACACCCGTATCTACCTATACAAAATACAGAGCAAAACCAGTTTCAGTTTTTACTTACTGTTTACGTTTTCAACTGTTGTAGATTCTTCATTAGTTTCTTCCAACACGTCGTCTGCATCTACGTTGATCTCCTGGTTGTACGGGGATGATAGACGGATCGACCTTTGTGGTACTGCATGTTGTTGACCACTTGAACCTGTTATTTCAATACTTACAGCTTCGTCCTCTGTTTTCATTTTCACTTTGTTTGGAATAGCATAGATATATCCTGTAATCATAAGATTCTTTTATTTAATGGCCTATGTATAATACATTACTAGGGTAGCTTTAAAGAGAGCAACCCGTTAAATTGGACATGGACCCATCCCCAATAGAGGCGCCGAATAAACGGTACATAATTTTATACATTCATCCTAAATATTGATAATTTGACAACATTATTTCACCACCATCAACTACGTTTTATTACTTACCTCGCCAAATTTCCACCATGTTACTCTATATTCAAAGACTTTATCATTGACGATGATGAATTAATATTCGACTGTAATCTTAAATATTTCAATGCATAACTCTTTTCTTGAGTTTATTGGAAAAGAACACTATAACACGAACAGCACGAACAGCGGTTACGACTGTTTAAAACACATCTGATTAACAGAAGCTGTAATAAGATAAATCATGACGAGCTGTGGACAATATTGTCATATATAGAAAGCAAGTGTATGAAGTTGTTAATGATTCAGGAAGGATCATAAAATGAATGCCAACACAAAAATTATCGTACTTGTATCAGAGTTGTTGTCATTCAATTCAGCGAAATTAGTTGTTTCGCCGTTGCTTTCTGTTGCAGTCTTCTTTCTGAAATTACGTTTAAGAAAAATAATTCTGTATGTAGAAAACAAACTATTTAAACAACAAATAATATATTACAGGCAAAAAACAACAACGGTAAAATGGATACTTAAATGCGAGTCATAAGATTGACCCATGCGTCACAACAGAACATTTGCAAACAATACATTATGTTGCTTAGATAAAAAAAAATAAAATAACGCATTGGAACGTCACAGTTAACATTGTGGAACGAACGGTGACTTACGCGTTTTTTTTTCGTACATGTTTAACATAAGTTCAAGTGATATACACGAAAATAACGTAGTAATTCCGTAAAGGAGTGTTCGGTTTGTAATTACGCGTGGATCAATATGAAAGGATAATGTTGTTTCAACTTAACCATTTTTACAAATGGGCTTATATTATATTTTTGAAATAGCAAAGATACGGGGAATAAAACTACCATACCTTATATTGGCTGCATTAATATGTACTAACAAACTGAATTAAGCTCAAAACAATACTGTTATTACGTATTACTTTTAAAGAAGTTAACGCAATGGCAATAATGATAAAAGTATCTTATCTACAATGGTAATATAGATTGGTACTTGTATCTGGATCAACAAGAAAACAACATTTTGTTAATATAAACACGAATATTATTACTTAGTCTAGTCTAGTCTTGTATGTTAGTTAATGATAATAACGCCATTTATTTTAATCATTCAACAATATGTATAACAATACAAACCTTCGCTTCATGAATATGAAGGTAAATACAGCTGCAGTAACAAGTAAAATAAAGACGACACCTCCAACTGCTCCAGCTATCATACCAACGGGTACTGTATCCTCATCCCCGCCTTGTGGCTTTGCTTCTGTTTGTCCGACAGGAGGTACAGTCGTAGTCAAAGTGTTATCAACAGGTGTTATATTTACCGAGTTTGCTGTCTGAGGAATGGCTTTAAAATAGATTAACAAAATTTTAGAAAGTCTACCAAGTCGTAAGTGAAATATGAAATATAAAGTGACTAAAACACAAACATTGATACCCTGTACTTAAGTAGTACAATCATAACCTAGGCATTGCATTTGCACGTTCATAATTGCATTGCAAATGTTAAGTTCAAATATTCTCCTGTATACATGGTACGTGTTTTGAGTGTTCGATTACAGAACATATTAATCCAATGGAAATTCAACATGTGTACATTTACACATAAAAATCAATGGGCTGATAATGTAAATTCTGATACATAATCATAGAGGACATTCAATAAGTAGAATATAATCATGTTCACAGTTAAAATTGTTTTAATTTCAGGTCGATGAAATTAAATTTGTTTTATAAAGGATCAATGTAAATAATTAATTGAGTTAAATAAAGAATTTATCTAAGGACTTACTTGTTTCACTCGTACGAGCTACTGAATTGCATGTTCTACCCGACCATACATTATGACATCCGAATAAACATTCACCACTATTATTACAGACTGATGAACCTTTTGATGGATTGTTACAGTTGATATTGCATTTATGTTCACAGAAATGTCCATAGTATGTACGATTACAAGTGTTACAGTGTCCATTGCCATTATCACATTTTCTGTCAAAACATTTCTCGTCACACAATTCGTTACATAATCTTCCCCAGTAACCGTCAGTACAGGGTACACACATGCTTCCATTATAATACTGAAAATCAGGACAATGACAACCACTTGATGATTGTAAACACGGATAACACACTCTATCAGAGTTCATGTAGTAGCCCTCTGTACATCCTTCATTACACAAACCAGTATATATATCACACGTGTTGTTCTTACACCCGACTGGACAGTGGGATTCACATGTTGAATTCCATCTTCCACGAGGACATGAATCACAAACTGATTTCGTAGAACATGACTTACAATTTGAATAACATGGATTGCATGTGTAGCCATCACCATATACCCGATAAAACCCATCGTGGCATGTGTTACAGTGCCAGCTACTCGTGCATGTTTTACAGTTCGCCTTGCATTTATTGCAGTAACGATAGTTATCGGAATGAGGGGACAGATAATAACCATCAATGCACCCATGTGTACAGCTGGTTTTGGAACATGCTCCATATTTGCACAGAGTACAGTTTAATCCACATACCTTGGAGTAATACCCTTGGTGACACTCAGAACAAAATGATGAATTGTTACATTTCATACAGTTTGTCAGACATTTGTTACAGTTTGATGAATACCGAGACCATTCAACTATATAAAACCCATCTTTACACACTTTACACTTTTTACCATTTGTACACGATAGGCAATTGTCCTGACAAGTACCACAATAACCGTCGGCATTATAGTAGCCGCTTCTACATTCAGCACATATACCGCCGGTATGGCACTTTGCACATTTTGTATAATCACATGACGCAGCAGCGTTCGCTAAACCTAAAATATACAGAATATTACTATTGTTACAGTCGATAGAACGTGTAATTATATATCATAAACTAACTGTTTTAATTGGTTTGTATGTTAGGTAATAAAAGGTTCAAAGGCATGATGTCCCTTTTTGTTATTAATATCAAAGGCAAGCACTTGGTTTAATATATGATAATAAAAACGAATACATTGTTTATTATGTATGTAATACAATAACGATTAAAACTAATAAATACCTTAACAACGAGAATATCCCATTATCCACAGTAATATACGGTTTATGTTGATCAATTTTTAATAGGATGTATGATTTTTTTAAAAAATATAACACAATTTATTTGGCTTATTAGCCAACTATTGTTTACAATTATGATTTAACATATTATCTAATGAACTGAGTGTTATTTTAATGATGACATTTTTAGATTTTAAATAAATGTACATATTTGATTATATGAATTCAAAGGGAGTTTACCCGGATAAAATGCTTTTACAAATGTCATAAAAAATAAAATAGTTGTCTAAATTGATGAAAATCATCTCATTAACATGAATCTATATCCGAATAGGTTAGTATGTCAAATCTAACAAATACATGACAAAATCCAATCCTAAAATGGATATCACTTAAATATTGTTTGATGTCTTTCGCATTGTCATTTGGACTCTTTTAAGATGAAACAAACATTTCTACATGTAAACTTGTATAACGGATCAAATTGAAATATAAATGAAATCTCGTGACTCATTTAATACGTAACACAATGTATTGCCATTTTAAGAGGGAAATCTATTTTAGTCTAACCTAGGCGCATAGCCCAAGTTAGGAAATCCTTTTTCAATATTGGAAATAAAATATTTAAGCAAACATTGAAAATTTCTGATACTTCTCTTTAAGCATTGCCAATACAGGAAACAAAACACATCAAAATTGGAAAACGTTACATTATCCTATGTTGTGACATGGTCCTAAAGGAATCATACAGTCGATTTAAAATGATAGTATTAAATATTTCGATATAAAGTCCTTGTTCAGTAAATAAAAGTTTGTTTCTTTATATCTCCCGTACATAGATACCATTATGTTCCTTTATATCTCCCGTACATAGATACCATTATGTTTCGTTATATCTCCCGTACATATATACCATTATGTTTCTTTATATATCTCGTACATAGATACCATTATGTTTCTTTATATCCCCCGTACAAAGATACCATTATGTTTCTTTATATCTCCCGTACATAGATACCATTATGTTTCTGTATATATCCCGTACATACACACCATTATGTTTCTTTATATATCTCGTACATAGATACCATTATGTTTCTTTATATCTCCCGTACAAAGATACCATTATGTTTCTTTATATCCCCGTACATAGATACTTTTATGCTTCTTTATATATCCAGTACATAGATACCATAATGTTTCTTTATATCTCCCTTACATAGATACAATTATGTTTATTTATATCCCCCGTACATAGATACCATTATGTTTCTTTAGATCTCCCGTATATAGATACCATTATGTTTCTTTACATCCCTCGTACATAGATACCTTTATGTTTCTTTTTATCTCTCGTACATCAATAGCATTATGTTTCTTTATATCCCCCGTACATATATATCATTATGTTTCTTTATATATCTCGTACATCGATACCATTATGTTTCGTTATATCTTCCGTACATAGATATCATTATGTTTCTTTATATATCCCGTACATACACACCATTATGTTTCTTTATATCCCCCGTACATATATACCATTATGTTTCTTTATATATCTCGTACATAGATACCATTATGTTTCTTTGTACCCCTTTACATAGATACCATTTTGTTTCTTTATATATCTCGTACATAGATATTATTATGTTTCTTTATATATCCAGTACATAAATACCATTATGTTTCTTTATATCTCCCGTACAAATATACCATTATGTTTTCTTTATATCTCCCGTACAAATATACCATTATGTTTCTTTATATATCTCGTACATAGATACAATTATGTTTCTTTGTATCCCTGTACATAGATACCATTATGTTTCTTTATATATCTCGTACATAGATATCATTATGTTTCCTTATATATCCAGTACATAGATACCATTATGTTTCTTTATATCTCCCGTACAAAGATACCATTATGTTTTCTTTATATCTCCCGTACAAAGATACAATTA
Source organism: Panopea generosa (assembly GCA_029582155.1). Lineage (NCBI taxonomy): Eukaryota > Metazoa > Mollusca > Bivalvia > Adapedonta > Hiatellidae > Panopea > Panopea generosa. The sequence continues at coordinate 29,082,319 of CM055912.1, read as the reverse complement.
TGTTTCTTTATATCTCCCGCACAAAGATACCATTATGTTTCTTTATATCCCCGTACATAGATACTATTATGTTTCTTTATATATCCCGAACATAGATACCATTATGTTTCTTTATATCTCCCGTACATAGATACAATTATGTTTATTTATATCCCTCGTACATATATACCATTATGTTTATTTATATCCGCCGTACATTTATACCATTATGTTTCTTTATATCCCCGTACATAGATACTTTTATGTTTCTTTATATCCCCCGTACATATATACCATTATGTTTATCTATATCCGCCGTACATTTATACCATTAGGTTTCTTTATATCCCCGTACATAGATACTAATATGTTTCTTTATATATCCCGTACATAGATACCATTATGTTTCTTTATATCTCCCGTACAAAGATACAATTATGTTTATTTATATTCCCCGTACATATATACCATTATGTTTATTCATATCTGCCGTACATATATAACATTATGTTTCTTTATATCCCCGTACATAGATACTATTATGTTTATTTATATCCCCCGTACATAGATAGTATTATGTTCATTTATATCCCCCGTACATAGATACCATTATGTTTCTTAATATCCCCCGTACATATATACCATTATGTTTCTTTATATATCCAGTACATAGATACCATTATGTTTCTTTATATCCCCCGTACATAGATACTATTATGTTTATTTATATCTCCCGTACATAGATACTATTATGTTTATTTATATCCCCCGTACATAGATAGTATTATGTTTATTTATATCCCCCGTACATAGATACCATTATGTTTCTTAATATCCCCCGTACATATATACCATTATGTTTCTTTATATATCCAGTACATAGATACCATTATGTTTCTTTATATCCCCCGTACATAGATACTATTATGTTTATTTATATCTCCCGTACATAGATACTATTATGTTTATTTATATCCCCCGAACATATATACCATTATATTTATTTATATCCGCCGTACATATATTACATTATGTTTCTTTATATCCCCGTACATATATGCTATTATGTTTATTTATATCCCCCGTACATAGATACCATTATGTTTGTTTATATCCCCCGTACATAGATACCATTATGTTTCTTGATATATCTCGTCCTAGATACCATTATGTTTCTTTATATCCCCCGTACATAGATACCATTACGTTTCTTTCTACCTTTCGTCATTAGAGACTATTGAAGATAGACTGTTTGTTTACGCCAAAATATTGGATAATAGAGATAGCAATGTTTTATTATCATTTTATTTCGATTGTATTTTAGAAAACAAATGATACACCATCAGAAAATATGAATATATTTATAAAGAATATATTATCTAATGAGCGATTGTTTCAATATGGCAGTCTATGCAGACCGAAGACGTTTTTTAAATTCGTAAAGTACTTTCAATTTGGTTTTCTCTTAGTTGCATGTGTTGTTTCAGCGTGGACTTAATGATTGAGCAAGACTATCTTGAGCAGCGCAATGCCGTACTTCCAACGTACTAATTTTGAATAGATACTGTTTCGAACATCCTCTGACAATGGCATAAATTTTTAACGTAGTAATCAGGTGAGGTATTAAAGCTCACTATGATAATTCCTTCAACTGATAATCGCGTGAAATATGATGTTTGTCACATGACATTTAATTTGTATAAGTCCGTATAAGGAATTGCACATTTCCTGCATGGATATTATTATTATAACAACAACCAATACCGAATAAACTTACCAAAGAGGACACACATGCAATAAGCACGAACTGTGTATGTATATAACGCCATTTAATCATTTGGTTGACGCATCCTAAAAGATAAAATACAAAGCAGCAAAGACCAGATTACGGGTTTTCAATTATACGTACTTATAAGCATTTGACAGAATGTGCTTGTTCACTATTTCATTACTAATTCAACAGAAATGTATCATATAAAAAAAGTCGTGATTATATTTTTTTTTACTCAGTAAGAAGCAGAAACACAGTTTTGCATTAATTTATAACCGTAGCAATTTTTCACTGATTTTCAAACCGTAGCAAATGCATTTTTTTTTCTTTTCTTGTTAAAGAAAAAGTTATACGAATATCTTTTTTCTTGAGTAACACATAAAAAATAGTATAAATGTTTATTTAAGACACAATTGCTTTCAAGGGTACAACACACACCCCAAAAAAGAAATAGAAATGAAAACGTTAAATAAGCCGTACTACACTATTGATATCTGAATATCAAATAAAAATTAAATTTACAATAATAAAAAATACAACATTTAGTTATCTTATTTTTTATAGTAACAGTTACTTCAAAAGAAATAATACTGATTGTATTATGATTAACAATTTATTCAGTATTTATTTTCCTCGTAGACCAAGTCCCTTAGCCTACTTCAGAACATGAAATGACAAGGATACTATATGCGCTATAAAACAATGCGTATGACTAAACCTTTTTTTTTTCAGTGAAATAACATAAAAAACAATTGTAACCATTGTAGGATATTAATAATCATCCCCGTTTAAGTAGAATGATACTGATACTTATATGATCCATATGAAACATATTTATTAAAGTTTCTAAATAATTCCATATTCACATCTGTGGGAGAAATGTTCGGTCATGGTCCTGCTGTGTCATCTGTACCCTAAATAACTTTGAAACTGTTCGTAACCCACGATAGTTGTTGTAGTAGTAGTAGTAGTAGTAGTAGTTGTAGTAGTTGTAGTTGTAGTGGTAGTAGTAGTAGTTGTAGTAGTAGTAGTTGTTGTTGTAGTAGTAGTAGTTGTAGTAATTGTAGTAGTAGTAGTAGTAGTAGTAGTAGTAGTAGTAAGTGTAGTAGTAGTAGTAGTAGTAGTAGTAGTAGTAGTAGCGATATTAGTATAGTAGTAATAGCAGTTGTTGTTGTTGTAAAAGTATTATTAGAAGTAGTAATATTAGTAGTAATAGTAGTAGTAGTATGAGAAGAAAAACTATAAATAAGTGTAAATACTATAAATGTTAATGCAAATGAAAAAAACGCATGCGGAAGATTATTGGTTCGTTCCCCAGCCGGGTCATACAAAAACGACGTGAAAAAAATGGTACTTAAAGCTCCATCCGTTTGCGTTTAGCATTAAGAGAATAGTTCCAGGTGTTGTCGGCCCGGTGTCAGAATATTCTGCGGCATGATACTTCAGTGTGGCAGCGATAAGAATAATGTCTCAAGTAGACACCGTCGCGATATGGCTGAAGTTTTGTTGTAAGTGTTGCTAAACACCATACACCACAAACAACAAAGATATAACACCTAGTTTGTACCGTAGTAGAGAATGGTGAAAAAAATATGCATATTTAACATTAGACTTGAAAAAAACTAAACATACAGTAAAAGACCAAACAACAATTACTTAATACATACATCTTTTTATTGATACTGAAAAGTAAAAAGTACGACATAGCCACATGTTTATTTAGCAAAGTGTTTGATGTAAATATATAAATATATGCATGTCTCAATTAAAGCATACATTGTATGTGCACGGCTTATATAACATTACGCATATTTATATATTACTAACAAACCGACAGTAAATTTATTTTAAATAAGATATTCATCTTATCCATGTATTGAAACTATAAGAATATAAAGAAATGATAGTCAACGTTGGTACCGACTATCGGCACAAATCATATACACTTACTTACAATGACGTCTTGAGTAGTTACTGTTGTATTAAACGGAGGCGGACGTTTTCAATTTTCAATAATCCATTTGTACGTTTATAATGTCCAAACATTTTCCCTTTTAATATAATATTTATTTCATTTATAAAGGATTTGTTAATATTTTGAGTGTTAGAAATGAATGATGTCGTCATCCCATGTTAAACTTTAATAATCTAGCTTTAAATTGAATAAAAACACTTACCGATATAGCTAGTCATGTGATGTAATAGTGAATAAGCTTCCTTCTTGTTTTCAAAAACCGGTTTTTCCACTTCACGATTGCATTGTCCTTACACACGTTGTGCAACATTTATAAACAGATTAGTACAATAGTCATGGCAACTTGTTTCAAGATGAATCAAATCAATATATAAGTTGCGTGCCTGACCATCGATTCCACGTGTTCGAATCCCTGGCCAGCAACTGTCTTCGTGATGACTGATGCGCGACAGTAGCTTGCACAAATGGGTTTGCTTGAGTGCTGGCTAAATGGTCGTCAGTTATCACCTCATGACAACAAATTGACACTTAACATTCGAACAAACTTAAATCAATAAAATATCACTAAATCAAATCAACTGATAATACAATAATATTCATAATTTATATTATATATCTATAAACCTTTATAATTCCACATTAGAACGATAACGGCGTTTGATCCCTTGAAGGACAGAACACCCCAGAAATGACTTAAGCAGTACGACGGTACCCATGTGTATGTGGCTTACGCAAGGTTGAATCGAACTGCTCGACACAATCTCAAAGCGTACACAATTAGAACAGCTAAGTCATACACCTGAAGTTCGAAAAACACATCAGAACAAAGAAATGAATGCATTCTCTATAATCTTACCATAGTTACCCTGAATAATTGGCACATTTAGACAATACAGACCCAAACCAATGCCTTTTAACAGCTTTACCATTGAAATGGCAAAATACTACAAGTCAATGCGATTTTCATATTCTCATATAACCGAACAGAATTTCAATTCACTAGGCCTTTAACTGAACATATATGTATCAAAATAGATGCTTCTGTTTAGCTAGTTCATTACTTGTGTAACCGTACCAATATTTTTTTTCAATGGTGTTTGCACTTCAACATCATTGAAGCTTAAAGCAAAATTATATTGTTTACTATTCACCCACTGTAAACAGGCCTAAAATGTAAGCGAGAATACTGCTTTTAACAGAACTGCCTCATACTTGAAACACAAATGTGCTTGAGAGTTGGACCAATTTGTACCAATGGACCCTGCAGAATGATTGGTACCCGCGAATCAAATGATGGTCTTAGCCTAGGTAAACCTTCCATAGCCTTTGTAACTGCAAACGTGTCTAAATGATTGGCCAAGTTTTTAAATTTATGTTCGAAATGTAATGCATTTCGCCATTACTATACTGAATTTGGAGCACAATAAATTAAAGGTAACCAATAAATGCGGTTTCATTGTATATTTGACATGGTACCTGCCACATATTTGACAATATTTGAATATTTCGAAATGTTTCAAACTTTTTTTATGTCCGTTTTGTATTACGAGCAACGCTTGCATATACTGGACGATGTGAATGTTTTTAAAAATGTTGAACAGATGTTGGGACACAGGTGTGGGTTCTTGCTCTTTCTCTGTTGGCAACTGACAGAATTATCCCGTTGAAAACGAGACAAATAGTCTGCCGAAATAGTTTGGCCATGAAATATGCTCTGCCTTGACAACCAGATTGTATTCTAAGCATTTCAAGCTCCAGAAATGTTATGTCATCGTTATTGTGTTTTTCCAACCAATGGTAAACACATTTCCCTTAAAAACAAATGTCAACCAATCTGTCTTGATAATTTAAACTAGAGAAAATAGAACTGTCAAATGGTACAATGTTTTGAGAAAAGAACACTTATTTTAAATAATGTAGACTTACTTTTCAATACCGTTAAGAAAACAATTTGTCCATTGTAAAAGTGTACATCACAAGTATTCAAAGTAGTTCATGTGTGTAGCATGTGGTTTATAGCAGAGTCTAGGATGGGTTCGTGGTCGGAGGATCGGAGGAGGTTCGACCACCACACCGTCAGGATAGTGTGTCTTGTCCTTGAGAAATGCACTTTATGCACGCATATTGGTTAATTACTTGTTTTACGCATGAAGATTTCGCGTGGTAAAAATGTGTTTAACAATCTCTTTAACTATGCTTTATCCTACTAACAATGTATCATCTCTGAACACTAAATGTGTGATGAAATATATATGTAAACTGAAAACTCTGTCAAGAAAAGGAAAGGAAATTAGACTATAATAAAATATGCAACACCCATCAGTCCCATTAGATATAAGATATACTCTGTTTTCGCTTACCATAAGAAGTGTTCCATACTTCCAATTATACTAATATGCTGTAAAAATTCACCTTCCATTGAGATTGAAGAAAAAGAAATCAACATGGACACAAGTGGTCATCTTTGAAAATGTTATCCAAATTAATTGACAGCATTTGAAATTTTGTAATACATGTACGAGAAAAGGTTATTTATATACAAAAATCTTGAAGAGTTGTTTAATATATTATATGACATTTGTGTAGCATATATTGATAATTCTGATAACTCTACAATTTCCACCAATCAGACCAACACAGACACATTTGCGTAGACCTTGTCCGTGTTCAAATAGGTAGAGACACACTGATGGCTGAAGATATACTGCATCTAGATAAGAAAAGAAAAAAAAGAAACATAGTAAAATAATTTATACAGCCAAAATAATTCATTTGCAAACAAATAGCTTGATACAGGTTTATCTATCACATCATTTGAAGAATGTATTTATTTTATTAAAAGTTCTATTGTACGAGGCATGTCCCAAAAGAAATAGGACGACCCTGTCGTTTTTATAATTAGGGCGTTACATGCAAACAATGGTTTCAATGGATATATCGACATCTCTTCTATTGTCATGATACATGAAATCAACTTTCAGTCATCATTAAGTCCATGCAAAAGTCACCATAGTAACGCGAGTTTAGAAATACGGGGGACTTTGAAATTAGACGCCATTTAAAAAACAACAACATTGCTTTGAAAAGCAGACAACTTCCTCAATAACGCGCCAAATGTTATAAAATAACAGTTGACGTAATTTCGGATCATGTGCGAATGACGTTAAAAAATTTGACATTATTGATAAACATTTGAATATTGTGTGCACTTGTGAAAGAACAATTGCGAATTTGAATATTAAAAAAAAATGACAACGTCACGTCTAGAGTGAAAATTTGGAGTGTGGTTAAATTTTGTGTTGGGTGTAATATGACCCCACAGGGTACTCTGAAGTTTATTTCACACATCTCTTTAACATATAGCATATCCTGGAGTCGTATCTATTGGTGGTACAAAGGGGTTTCCAATGGTGAGACAAAAGTAACTGACCATCAGCGATCTGGACGACCGAAATATTGTGTGGTTTTCCTGGGATTCAAGGTAAATCTTGATAAAAAGCGCTTTCAGTACTTCCGGACCATGTGTTTGAGTGTACATTCTGTGGTTAGGATCTACGAGTCATCATAGTATCATAACATGTACCAGTTGTGGGTACAGTACCACAAAAAATGTGTTTTGCACAGCGGTTCATAGTTCGAAAAAAGAATGACTTTCATTTGAATATCAACTTGGCGTCGCACAAATAACGTCAAACTCCTCGTACTTTGTTGCATAAACATTTTGACTTGTCAAAATTAATGTTAAATGGTGGTGTACGATATTGAAATTTTGCATGCTTATAGTTTAAATATTGAAAAGTATTCATGCCAAGTTTTGTTTGGATTGAAATACAAAAAGGCATATTTCTAAATTCGTCCTATTACTTTTGGGACATACCTCGTATTAAATTTGTACAGTTATTGTTCAGTTTTATATGAATATTTTTACGTTTGATTTACATTAAAGCAATATTTGTTTCTCAAAAAATGTGAAAATCAATGCAAGCTACTTCAAGATTACCCACTACTTACCTTGTTTGGTATAGCGTTTCCCCTCCTGGCCCTCACTTGTCTGACCGTGTTCACCACGCTGACCTTCTGCTCTATCTCCATCTTCTGTACCAGAACAGACACCACGCAGAACAGACAGCTTCTCTCGCCACCGGTTCTGTATTTAGACACAAAATAGGCATTGAGTGGTTACATTGTACGAAAAGATCTCGAAAAATATCCTGGAACATATTAAGGATTGAAAATCCAATACATGCGTTTATACTCACTGCGTACCAGGTGTGTGACTATGAAACAGTAAATATTATTAATATAACACTAACATTCCAACAGAATAGTTATGTATATAACATATTGCCTATTTGATACGGAATTTCAAATATATCATTGTATCATCTGTAATAACTTGCCCAAGGTTATTGTACAATATTTATTTTACGTAGACACAGCTTTTCCTCAATATTATAACTAATTCAACATTCCTTGTCATGTGTTTGTGTTTGTGTTTGTGACTATTATTAATCAATGACAATGGATGTGCAGTAAAATTGGCTCGATATAATATGTTCACTAGGAGGATAGCATATGCATATGAACAGTCCCATCTACAAGACGATGGCGACGGAAATGTCTTGCATCGGTATAAATGCAGCGGAACTACACATTAATATAATGAAGTTCGGCATAACAATTTGACCAAGCATAACTATAATTTTTATCATTATGAACCAAATGTTAAAATTGCACAAAAGTGAAGTTGGCAGAGAATTATAAAAACTATCAGCACATTTTAATCTCAAACTGTGTTATGCGAGGAAATATAATGTTGAATGTTGATTAACACCTTAGTTTTGTTTTGAGTGCGGTGTGATTGATCAGTATTTAAAAAGCGTTAAAAGTACTATTATAATATTTTGCCTATACTGGCTGTTTTTTCCTAAAACTCAAATGATTCTGATGGATAGTTTCTTACACTTTTAGAATAAATTACCATTATGTATGTACATACAGACAATGGATTACAATTGGTCCCGTTAACTCAGTCCCAGCATCGGCTCGTTCTACATCTTTAACCAGCTGTAGAAATGCAGATGGGTCTGTAGGCACGGCTTGCTTTTGTTTCCACTGAGTGAATTGGAAGTGAGACAATGTATATTCCTCAGTTTGGCCATACAAATATATGTTATAATATAATATAAACACAATACAGTAATTTACAATTTGACAAAAGTTACTATTGAAATGAATGTTTAGTAAAGACACGTGTATATCGTACAGTAGCTGTAGCTGTTGAACAAACTAAAACCTGAAAATTCATAATGTTATTGAAACAGTAGAAACAGTAATCTATACTTAATACGGAGGGAGGATTCAAGAAAGCAACAGAAAAAAATATATTTATCCGTGTTTCTATGGCATACACATTATAAAAAACTCTGCGTCCTGAACTCAAAATAGTAAATACCTTTACTGCGATAATGCAAAATATAGATGGTCGGTAAAATGGCCTCTATATCCATGCTTATTAACTCAGTCACTCACCTTTTCGTGATGTGATATCACAAGTGTCCTCAGGATATACAGTGATATCGATTGTGATTTCTTACAACTGATATGGAAAGGTCCGTGCTTCAATACCTGGTTGGCGGCTGGCAGATAAGTGCCAACATTCTTTGAAAATGTAAAATAATATATAATAAATACGAAAATGTCAATTTAAACATCAGGCTATAACATAAGAAAAAAAGCCTTAATGTCGTTGCGATAAAATGTTCATAGGGTAAGTGAACAAACGAAACCTTGCCGAATATATGTAAGTTCCGATATTTTCCTAATTGCAATATTATTCTACCATGACGGTGAATTTCTTCACAAGAAAGAACAAATGGAAATTAATAGGAATCTGTATATTTGAATTTTCAAATATTAAATTAAAAAATAGCGTTTAAAATGTTTACTTCTGAATTGAACAATTATACTATTTCTGACCTTGTCATGGATATTCTCTTCATCCAAAGACACAATGCAGGATACACGTTGCTGCATGACCATTAACAAGAAGTCTGTCACGATCCCTGGCAATGGCGTCTGGGCTGAGATATAGCAGTTCTTTCTTGAAAAACTGTAAAATTATAATTATGACGTCGAAAAACAAATGAATAAACACAGAATATCTAGGATTTCGATATTACCAGAGACATATTACCAGAGCTAAGTATCTGCAGATGCTTGTCTAAAGGTCTGGTGGCACATTTGGGTGTTTCCAACTCCTCCTGAACCAACCAACATATATGTATTGTATCAGAAAAAATTACTGAATTGAAAATATAAATTTTGGTGGTATACTTTTCATTTTCGATTTAATGTTGTATTTATAATAAAACAATGTATTAAAAGTAGAAACACGATTAAGTGTCTACACTTATTCTATTTTTGTAGGGGATGTTTAAATTTCATATTCATTGTTGCATCAGATAAACAGATTTAATTACCGTATGTCCGTTTAGTAAGTTATAAAAGTGTATGTTGTTTATGTAGTGGATTAGTAATATCAAATAATGTTATATGTATGGTATATAACAAAAATTAACTGACATTAATGAAGACTGCATTTATGTAACTTGACGAGCCCGTCTTCTTACGAACCATTAACAAAGGTCTGTATCGGTCTCCTGTTTAGTTAACATAACACAAACAAGCTATAAAAAAGTCTGTATCTTACATATAAAGAAGAAAACTACACATTTATATATACTTCAATGACCTGCGAAATGCAAATAATTGTTAAGATGTCTGCAAAATTTTCAGATTAGAAAAAAAAACATCGCATGTTATATATAAGAAATCATGGAGCGTGTGGTCGAATGGTAGAGCATCGGATCCATGATAGTGTAGTCGAAAGTTCAATCCTCCGCGACTGCTTTGTGTTGTGTCCTCGAGCAAGACATTTTATCCGCATATGTTTAGTACTGGTTCTACCCAGGATGACTTCGAACGTGATTTGTAAACTTTGTAAATACTTGGTTCACAATCGAAGTAAAATAAATAAGTTTAAACTAGATGATTGTTAAAACGTCTGCAAAGTGTTCACGTTGGAAAAAACATCAGGTGTTATATATAAAAATCAAGGTAACAAAAAATCAATAAAGTAAGTTTTGCAATCGACGATGGAAATATGAAAATAAGGTTATATCCATTCATATTCGGTACCCGTAGACTAAATAAGAATACATGACAGATCTTTCTGTGCTGTTGTTATTATATTTTTTATGGAATCAAAATAATCTCAGACTCACAATATAAAATGACAATTCAGTAATCACAAAACATGGTATTATTACCGGGGATGGCAGCACCGTTTCTGTTCCTGTCACGGTAATGAATATGTTTGGCTTTCACGTCTATCTCTTCTTCAGGTTTTCTGTCAACCTCTGTTTCAATAATCTGTCGGAATACAATATAGATAATTATAACCAAATCTTTATACCCGGGATAGCAGCGCCCTTTCTGTTCTTGTCACGGTAATGAATATGTTTGGCTATCGCGTCGATCTCTTCTTCAGGTCTCTGTCAACCTCTGTTTCAATAATCTGTCAGGAATACAATATAGATAATTATAACCAAATCTTTATACCCGGGATGGCAGCGCCCTTTCTGTTCTTGTCACGGTAATGAATATGTTTGGCTACGCGTCGATCTCTTCTTCAGGTTATCTGTCAAGCTCTGTTTCAATAATCTGTCAGGAATAAAATATAGATAATTATAACCAAATCTTTATACCCGGGATGGCAGCGCCCTTTCTGTTCTTGTCACGGTAATGAATATGTTTGGCTATCGCGTCGATCTCTTCTTCAGGTTTTCTGTCAACCTCTGTTTCAATTATCTGTCGGAATACAATATAAATAATTAATTTTTTAAGAATAATGTTTCACATGTATGTTTACTAGCTCACAAAACAAAACAATATGCCATGAATGGTATAACTTTCAGTTCATTTAATCTTTATGAAGCTATATATGTTTGAAGATATATATTTATACATGACCGAAATAGGTGTAGCCAAATTCTTCTTCTTTTTCCGTATAAGGTTCTTCACCACTATAGGTGTATACTCATACTAGAATGTGTAGTGCAGAAACGAGTCACTGTATTTTTAAAAGAATTTTCTAAAAGTATTTTGTACAGTGCAGTTAAAGATTAAGGTCTGACTATGGCCGGGATAGGGATGGACTGATTGTGTAGCTTTAAACTGTATATGAACCTATGTTGTTAATTCAAATAGAGTGTCTGGTTCTTTTGTTTTGTTTATACTACAATAATCATATATATAATACCTATTATTCGAGAATGTCTATTATTATCAGTATTAATTATATAACATGAAGTTAATACAGTCAGGTATTTAGTAATATCAAATCTGCCATATATATGTAACATTAAATAGCAAAATATAACCATACCCTTCTGCAAAAAAAAAATGTATGTTATTGTATAAAATTTGACATTCAGAAATGTTGTGTTTACTTTTTAATGTAAACGAATGGAATAGATTCGCTTACTTCATCTGCAGAATATATTTAATAAATAAATATCAAAGTACCTTGTACTGCTTTTCCAGTTTTTCAGTATTGGCTGACGCGTAATTTTGAAAGTCATCTGCTTTGATAGGGTGACTATCAAATGTTAAGGAGTGAACCACGGTGTTATGAAGGTATTCATATTGTACCTAAACATAATAAGAATGATTATAAGGCTTTATTAATGCATGCATTTATTATTTGCGAATTTAATGTCTAAATTACGTAAACTGTGCTCGTTAAAAGAATTTCAAACGTGTTTATATTTTTTGTCAATTTGTTTGATTAAAATCAGAAACTTTTAAGGTTAACATTACACTTTATACGAATCCAATTTTATTGATTGAAGTAGACCATAATGAATCTAAGTAAAACCAGCCCTTCCAAAACTAGCTGATTAATATCTGATACTGTTTCTGGACCAAGGTGAGAGGTAAGTGATATTGAAACAGATTATTTAACAGACATCTCGGTCATCGAGGCAAAAACATTTATTGAAACGAAACTATATCCAAAAAGCGGAAGTCTTGGTTAAAAATGAAACACATCACTAATACATTGTGTATAAATGCTGGTATATGTTGTGTGCAAACTTATCAGTGTATTAATATTTCCCATAGTTACTTCAAGCGCAATAAACCTGTGATTTCAAACAACACCGGAAAATTTGAATAGCTTTGTCTATTTCCCAATCAAGAACGTAAAAGAATAATATTAAAATAAGCATTAAAAATTCTCACTAGATTATAGTTGCGAGATATCAATGTTGATAATCAATAAATCCGTTTACGTCTTTTTGAACCATGTTGACCCTTTGTCCTCTCATCCCCATAACACATCCAAATATATCAACTGACTTCTCGGTTTCTCCTTCTTCAGTTAGAATGTCAAGTGCTATATATGTTCCAGTTCGGCCGATACCGGCACTGCCAATCAGACAAGTATAACAGTTAGAATGTCTAGTGCTATATATGTTCTAGTTCGGCCGATACCGGCGCTGCCAATCAGACAAGTATAACAGTTAGAATGTCTATTGCTATATATGTTCCAGTTCGGACGATACCGGCACTGCCAATCAGACAAGTATAACAGTTAGACTGTCTAGTGCTATATATGTTCCAGTACGGCCGATACCAGCACTGCCAATCAGACAAGTATAACATATATAATTAGATATAACATATCATCCCATTAGAGAAATAAGGTACCAAGTGTATGTTAAATAATAATGCACTATATATAAGTATATTTTTGCTTTAATGGGGCGATATGATCTATATCAATCATAGGCCATATAATGTACTGTTAATCACCGAATAGTGCAATTCGAGTTGGGATTTAGGTTTTTAAATTACACTTAATGAAGCATCTTAAATACAGATAGTTAGTAGATAGATTATTTGCTTTTGAATACAATCTTAGCAATACAAACTGCTATATATTTTAGATTATACCTCTGAAACAGGCTGCCAATCAAACACTTCGATAATTAATCAGCGATCGATTTGCTTGCTTCGCCGCTATTTTTCTAAGACAGGTCAACTATGTCTAAATAAATACTACATTGTATTTACTTGGACAAACAATGCCACGTGACTATTGAATTGAGCGATAGTCATTCTCGCGCCAGGTCAATTCTTTGCATGACAAACCAACGATTATTGATTAACATCAATGAAAAATAAAAAAAACAAACACTAATAACCCAATGTACGATCCATAACAAAGTAAAACTTACCTGCAATGTACAATAATCGGACCACCCAACCTCGTCTGTATACTTTGTACCGTTTGTCTAAACTCAATAAGGCTGGTAACGGTATCCGGAACACTTCTGTCCGGCCAGGCTGTGAAGTGTATCTGATGTAATGTCCGTTGCACTGGATACTGTGTTATATTAAATATATATCATTATATAATGAGAAACATGTTTCATTGGCTGATGATCTTAGATTTGTTAGTATTAAAAACTGCAGATACCGCCGGTAAACTTACCACCTTTTCGCATTATGTGTATCACTACGTCATTTGTTAGCAACGTCACCGAAAACAGTGTAAAGAGCAGTTTGAAATTTAAATTACTAGTTTTTTGTAAATGTTAAAAATGTATAATAGATAAATTGAAAAAAAGGCGATTTAGTTTGGTTTTTACCCAAATCTACTTTTTGCTGAAATACGTCATTCGGCTAAACAGTCAGTTCAATTCAAACCCTTGTCGCTTGAGTAACTCAGTTCAACAAAAGAGTTATAATGACAAAGCGTATTATTGCTTTCGTATAGGGTTTGATATATTGTAACTGGCGACTTCATCGTTAAACAATATATATTTGCGACCATATAAAACTTTACATACGATCGCAAATTTTAAAATTCTATAGTTAAGTTAGACAAGATAATGGAGCAAACGTTTACCCTAATATATCAGTTAGCCAAGATAATTCGGTTAGCTCAGTCGGTTTTATCAATATATTAATCCGGGGGGGGGGTGTGGGCGTGAATTTGAAACCCCGCCCAGCCACTGTGACATACGACATTGCGTCTCAATGGCATTCGTCTCTCACCGCTGATTGAAGTGGGAAGGTTTTTAATTACTTGCGGTGATGTGTGTTCTGGAGTACTGGTTAACCCTCAAGGATCACATGAAATAGTGGTTGGGTAAACTGATCGTCTGTTAGCTATCGATGGCATAAACATGACGCTTAACATTCAAATAAATCAAAACAAATAATTAAGGTTTTTTTTGTTACAGTA
Source organism: Panopea generosa (assembly GCA_029582155.1). Classification (NCBI taxonomy): domain Eukaryota; kingdom Metazoa; phylum Mollusca; class Bivalvia; order Adapedonta; family Hiatellidae; genus Panopea; species Panopea generosa. The sequence goes on along the minus strand of CM055912.1, from coordinate 29,067,277 downwards.
TTTAATATAAGAACATACTTTAGATACGTTGAATACTCTGACAATAAATTCAGCAAAGACATCCTCCCTCTCACATAACACAGTGACGTCACTGTAACTGATGGTTTGTTCAGGCTCCGGCCAGTACTGCTCACATTTCATTTTCTGTGTTTACGATAGGTACATGTTATAATGTTATACTATGTAGTTTATTATAGGTGTTGTTTCCCTTGATCGAAAATGTAAAAAGTTCTAATATTCAAATCGTTTCACTTTCAATTACCAGTGGGTAAATAAACTTACCTTTATCACTTTGAAACAATGCCATCTTTGGGAATGTTGATTTTTCTTATATCTAAAGAAGTATTACATGCGTATATAATATTGATATCACAGGCTTAATGTCTTGTTGATAAATGGTACATTGTTCCATATATATGCACTTACGTTATAGAACATAATAAAAAAATATACACTTGTGGTGTTGATTATTTATTCTATGTTCATTGAACTACAACGTGACACTACAATTAACTATATAACTACAACGTAACACTGAATAATAACCTCCCTTACATGACGGTAGCAAGATTCTTACGCCTAAGAAATTAGAGCTGTGTAATGCGGTTGGGCAATTTTTTGTTAAAAATGCATAAATTGTCATATTTCATTGTGCATATTGGAAAATTGAAACATTTTCATGCCTTCTGCAAAGTTTGGGTGACATTGGGAACTGTTTGATGATGCTATAATAGTTTAAAGATGCGTAGTGATACACTGCAACAAATGGGCAGAATTGTCAAAAACGAAGGGGTGCCATCAAACCATCGAAATTGTGAAAAAGAAAACTGGTCAACCCCATGTTTTTTTCTGCATAATTGGACCAACAGAGGACTTTCTATGGGAATAAGGCACTTTTAGAACCATTGGTAATGTATCCAGTTTTCCAGAAGTCCATGTCTCTATATGTAAAACAGTACAAAATTAATTGGTGTGTGAGACTTTCAAGAACCAGATCATTTTCGGTAGACGCTTGGTGGAAACTGCATCTTTGTGATTTAGATTTACTTTCTTTTTCACAATATATCATTTTCTATGGGAAATACTGTATTTGAAACCTATCAATGGAAAACTTAATGTATTATTGTGAAAAATGGAAGACTTTGAGTGAATTAGAGAAGCTGTCACACAGGCAAAACCAAACTTGAAGCTAAAACATTTAAGCAAACAGGGCAATGAGACTAAACAGCTGAAAGTTTGTCATGGAAATGTTGGAATCAGGATTTATTCAATTCAATGGAAGGAACACAAAATTAGATCATCTATTTAACTAAAAAGAAATGATCATGTTTGCAAATATGCTTTGCTTCATCACATGATAAGACTTTATTTTAGCCATCTGTCTCAAAATCCTGGCTAAAATAAAAATAAAAGTTTGCACTTAAAAACACTTGAAAGTCACACAGAGAGACAGTGATGCTGATATATCACAACAAAAGCATGTCTAGAACATTCACTGTATCCAGATTTCATGATTCATGTATGTTAAACAGTTTTTTTTGTGTAAGAAACTCATTATTTTTGTAAAATGCATACCCCACCCACATAAAAATGGTAACATTTGTCACGATACTGTTTCCACTGTTTAGCGCATGATTTTTTACAATACGGTTGGTCGCGTATGAGCAATATTGTTTTTATGTAGCTGTTTATCAATTAATATTATGTTGAATTTGAATTATGGAGAAATTTCATGTTCCATTGTTTTGTCACTGATATTTGTTATCAAAAGCACTGTATCCAATTTTCTATAAACCGACCGTCAAACTGTCGCGTTTCATTTTATTGGTATGGTCTATGACTGGCACTTTTGTTTTACTGTCACTTTCTCTCCTCATTGTTGATATTTATGCAGCTGGGTCTGCCTAAAACACAGTATCTACCTACTCTTGGACATTCTGGTAAATGGTAAAAATGCGACATTTTGGAAATGACGCGAAACATTTTCGCATAATAATTTCTCAGCATTTAGCTAACCGGTGCTTGAAACTTTTGTACCATCATCTGATTTCTTTCGGTAGTTCTTCTGACTTTTTTTTGCGATATTCTTCGATATATTTATTTCAAACTAATTTGTCGTAAAGAGACGTGCTTTAGCAAACCGTCTTTTCGCAATGTGCTTATCGGTCCAGCCAAATATACTGTATCCATATTATGTCTCATTTTCATTGATTGATTGATTTTCTTGCTTTATAGTGACTTTCATACACAATTTACTTTCATTTGCTATTTAGATTGTTAAAATGAACAAAATAGTATTGTAATTTAATATATGCCTAATAGATACCTTAATTGGTAAGGGATCTATTCATAGTTGATAATGAATCTAATGCATGCACACAAGTATGTTATTCATTCATGTATTTAAAAAGGGGACATGGTTAGTGTCAGTGATATGCAAATTACTGCTGGGTACCTACAAACATTAATATTTGTTTGTTATAAATATAAAAAAAAAGTCAAATATATAGTTTTGCAACAAAACAGAGCATTATTTGTAGCAAAAACAACTATTTATCCATATATGGTCATGTATTTTGACACTTAAGTTATGTAATGTTGCATATATAATAAAATGAATATGCAGTCATAAAGATAAACTATAGTAGACAATGCAAGGACATTTTCAAAGTATTTCTTTTTCTAAAATTATTTTTATTAAAATACAATTTCTAATATTTTAGGTCAGTTTTTCATGTTTTCGAGTCGTCCGAAACTAATTTATACATGTGCGACCGCCATCTCATTTTGGTGCATGAACTCGAAAACAGTTGCGAGATGAATTCAAAAGGTGTATTTTTATATTTAGAAATGGTAACGATTTGTTCGACAAATATTTCAGTCACATGTCTTGACAATTTCTACTCTTCAAGGTATCACTGAATAATTACCTCCCTTACATGACGGTAGCAAGATTCTTACGCCTAAGAAATAACAGCTGTGTAAAGCGGTTGGGCAATGTCTTTGTTAAAAATGCATAAAATGTCATATTTCTTTGTGTATATGGGAACATTGAAATATTTTCATGATTTCTGCAAAGTTTGGGTGACACTGGGAGATATTTGATGATGCTGTAACAGTTTAAAGATGCGTAGTGATACACTGCAACAAATGGGCAGAATTGAAGGGGTGCCATCAAACCATCGAAACTGTGAAAAAGCAACCTGGTCAACCCATGTTTTTTCTGCATAATTGGACCAACAGAGGACTATCTATGGGAATAAGGCACTTTAGAACAATTGGTAATGTATCTAGTATTCCAGAAGTGCATGTCTCTATATGTAGAACAGTACAACATTAATTGGTGTGTGAGACGTATAGAATAACTACATCAAAAACACAACTTGTCAACATTTACCCCGACTTCCATCAGATTAGTAAGCATGACGACCTTATCTACCTTCTCCTGCCAAACCATCCTCCAGAACGTCACAAAATCGTCCATGTGCTGGCACCTAGGACCTACATGTACGTAAAAGTGTTTGTTGTTGCTCATAAATGTTTGAAGGATACGTAATGACCTTTGAGAAACCCTACAACGTAAGTTTCGCCAATTTAATATAAACGTTTCATCTGCCTGGTGACTTTCTAATGAAAATACATATGTCAAGCTTCTAAGAGAAATTGTGTTATATAATAAACTGATATCATGGAAAATCTATTTAATACTGATGATGTTTTAAGGTAGTGTTTTGACTGTGCACACATACACATGTTATAAACATGTTATTACCAATTATAAATATAAACATAAAATTAAGATTATACTTAAAATTTATAACAATAAATTGCAATCAATATCAAATCACACATGCATAGCATTACAAATAACTTACCTAGAGACGCAATGTATGCGTTCGTCTTGTTGTACCCCTGTAATAATTAATATTATACTTATTAGCATGTAAATAAAACTTTTTTAAATTTTGAAAGTCTTGATCCAGCAGTTTGTAAAGAGTTAAACAATATTCATTTGATGTTAGAAAAACACAATGCGCCGGACTACACATGTATTAGATAGTTATCGTTTGCGAAAATAATGTTATGCCGAGATAAGATAACATACGTCTAAGAAACGTCTAAAAAATGCATTGTAAATGTAATGATCAAGATGCACAGTTGTTTAAAAGTCAAACTACACCGATAAAATATTCTTTAATTTCGTAAAAAGCAGTACAAGTAAAATGTAAAATGGCAATGTGTGGTACGTTGCTATGCTACCACCCATTTCTTCTGTACATATCATTAAAATATGAAATGGCCCTTTGTGGCAGGTTGTTATGCTAAAATCCGTTTTCTCTTTACATTATACGATGATTTTTTTATTAGCTATTATTCATCTATTTTTTCCATGTAATGTTTTGTGTGTGTGCGTGTGTTTTAAGTCATTTCAAGATATGAAGATGTCATAAATAGGTTAATTTATAAGAAATGCATATATATTCAACAATATAGTTAACTTATTTTACCAACTTTTCGTTGCATTCGGCGTATAATGGTTCAAATACCTGGAACTCCTTCTCAAAATCTGTTTTCTGGTTAATATAGTCCAGCAGATTGTCAACTTGTATTCTACTTCTCTTCAAACCAGCGATATTATAGTACGTGTCTGTCTGTGGATCAGCTAATGAATTTACAATATTGAGTTTTATAAAGTGTTAGTTGAATGTGTCTCATTTTAAACGACGAATATTGAACGAATCCTATAACATAAAGTAATATATTTCAGTGAATAAATTAAAGACAAAACGAATTTTTTAAATATATAGCAAAAAGAAATTGATCATGTATTAAATTATTATATATGATAAAATGATCAATTGGAAGCACAAAACGTGACCACGAAAAGATGTGCCAGATTGTGCCAACCAAAAATGTAGACAAGCACCATTTGTTTAAAATCACCTAGACCAGTTATGTAACATCTTTTTCTCCTTCAATGCGAATTTGTAATTCAAACAAGAATCCTGTAACATGGATTTAGTCAATGTGTATAATTTCAAGATTTGCTTAATTCATTATTATTTTGTTAACGTCAAAACTGCACTCAACGCCTTAAAATATGAACACTTTCTTTAAGATATACTGAGACATGTGTCAACCTATACCAAAGTACCAAACAAAAGCAACTTACAGTTTCTGTTTAGACTTACTATTAACATTATCGACTGTTTCAGATTCTTCATCAATTTCCTCTAACACATCGTCTGCATCCACGTCGGTCTCCTGGTTGTATGGAGATGATAAACGCATCGACCTTTGTGGTACTGCATGAAGTTGGCCACTTAAACCTGTTATTTCAATACTTACAGCTTTGTCTTCTGTTGTATTTTTCACTTTGTTTGGAACAGCATAGATGTAACCTGTAATTATTAGATTTTTTTATATAATAGTCCATGTATTACAGTTCAAGTATAGTTTAAAATTGGCGTAACCGGTGTACAATTTGAAATGGCACAAAACATTTTATAGAAACAACTTTTTTTAAAAATTGGACACCCGACCAACCCTTAAAGTCGCCAAATAAATTGATTAATCAGTGCAACATGCAATACATTTTTCTCAAATATTAAGTATTTGACAACATATAATTCACTTGCTGAAATACATAGTGATAATTACCTAGTCCAATTTAAAATGTTGCTTGATATATTTTTTCTTATTTCAGTTCAAATTCAGTAAAATATAAAACACTTTCAAAACTTTTATCTTCAAGTTCAAAGATATTATCATTTACGATGAGGTGTGAATCAAGCATTATTGACCCTCGTCTCTAACATATCAATGCATATTTGTTGATTAGAACAGTACACAAAAACACGACCAGCAGATACGAATGTTTAGATACATCGTCCAATTAACATCATCTGTATTGAAATAGGTCTTGAAATGTGCACGAGCAGTTCATAATATTGCCAAATATAGACAGCAAGTGTGTGAAGTTGTTAATTATAATGACCACATAGATAGCAAGATATCAAGGACTATCATAAAATGAATGTCAACACAAAAGTATCGTTCTTGTATCAGGGTTGTTGTCATTCAATTGAGCGGGTGTAGTTGTTTTGTCATTGTTTCTTGTTACATTTTTTTTTCTGAAATTAAATCCATAAAGAAAAACATATGTTTGTAGAAAAACAAATTCATCGACAAAAGAATAACTGGCAAAATAAATATGATACATTGGTACTTGGATACCATTCAATAGAAAGACCGATTCACCACAAACAACACATTGGCAAGCAATACATTAAGTGATTTACATGTAATAAGATAAACACATCTAAATATACGCTATGGAACGACACAATTAACACTGTAGAACGGTGACTCAAATGTTTTTCGCAAATTTCACTATAGTTCTAATGATTAAGAATTGATATGGTCAGGCTCATTTAAACACGTATATAATTTAGAAAATGATTGTTCGTTTCACAATTTAGTGTTGATTATAATGAAATTATAATGTTGTAAACATCTTTACTGATGTAGCGAAGAGACGTATTTAAAATAGCAAGAGATAGTAAGAATATCATACGCTAATATGTCCTAGTAAACTCATTTAAACTCAATAACATACTGATATGTGTATTATTATATATTTAAAAGAATATAACACAATTGTAAAATATATTTTTAACAATGATAATATGGTAATATATCATATTTAGAATTGTAATATAGATCAGTTTTTGTATCTGGATCCCCAGGAAAACAACAATGTGTTATTGTGTTACAATAAACACGATTATTATTACCAATTATAATATAATAATCCTTAAAAATTATATCAAGCTATATATACATTCGCTTCATGAATATAAAGGTAAACACAAATCCGGTAACAAGTAATATAAAAACGACACCTCCAACTGCTCCAGCTATTATACCAACTGGTACTGTATCCTCATTCTTGGCTTGTCGCTTTGCTTGTGTTTGTCCGACAGGAAGTACAGTTGTAGCCAGCGCTTTATTAACACGTGTTACTGAGCTTGGTGTCTGTTTAATGCCTTTGAAACATATTTTATCAAATGTTTAGAAAATCTGAGAAAGGCTGGCAGCATACGCAGCGGCCTATATCCACAAATTATGAATCATAATCATGTTATATTTTAACGTTTAACCAGTTATACCTTTATTGTGAAATTCTAATTCTACATCTGGTAAAGACCCAACATTTTCTGCCCCGGCTGGAAGAAATTGTAGGAGGGGTTATTGGGTAACAACTTTATTATGTACCTATAAGTTAGGTTTCTATGTGTTAAAATGCACATTAATTGACAGCTTTAAGCATACTGAATGTGTATAAGATTCGCCGTGTGTATTTGTTTACAGTTAAGAGAACTTGAGCTCGCAAGAGTTTACTGTTAACTGTATAAAACCAACGCTTTATGGAAATATTTTTACTAGTAAAATGAATTAACAATGATCTTCTAGACTAAGTTCTCTGACTTAAAAAATGTATTCCAGAACCATGTTGTGGTTTTTATATGGCAGTTGGCGCTTTAAAATGATTTGTGAACGTGTCAAAAATCAACTGAATGTATTTACATGTATATTCACCACCTGGTCATAAGTGATATATAAGCTATGGCGTTATTTAACACGTACGTGCATTACATGTAATAACGGAATACATTGTTTTTAGATAAAGAAATATATGTCCATAATTATTGCAAATGTTTAGCTCAACAATAATTATTGTCCTGGATACAGCGCAACTCGTTATAGAATGTTCTGTTACACGTGTAGTAACTATCAATCCATTTAATTATTATGAAACATTTAACATGTATGTAATAACACATAAAACCAATATTTGCCATAAAAACACATGTAACAATATATATCATGCATAAAGTCAAAAGCAATCTACATGTAAGGTAAAAGGATAACGTAATCTCGGACAGATAAAGACATTCAATAAATAGATGATACTCGTTTCTAAATTTATTTTATTATCGGATCGATGAATTTTTTATATGAAATATCAATGCGAACATTTAAATTTTGAAAAGAGCTAAGGACTTACTTGTTTCACTCGTATGTTCTACTGTATTACATGATGGCCCCACTAATCCATCATGACAACCGAATACACATACACCAGTATTATCACACACCGACGAACCATCTGATGGATTGTTACATTTGCTATTGCATTTATGTTCACAGAAACGTCCATAGTGCGTTTGCTTACAATTGTTACAGTATCCAGTGTCAATGTCGCATTTTCTGTTTAAACAATTCGAGTTACACGATTCGTTACACAATCTACCCCAGTAACCACCAGTACAAGGTACACACATACTTCCATTATAATACTGAAAATCAGGACAGTGACAACCATTCGATGATTGTAAACATTGATTACAGACTCCATCAGATTTCACGTAGTAGCCCTCCGCACATACTTCATTACACAGGCCTGTAGATATATCACACGTGTTGTTCTTACAGCCGACTGGACAATTAAATTCACAGGTTGATTTCCATCTTCCAGGAGGACATGAATTACAAGATGATGACGTAGAAAATTTAGTACATGTATTACCAGTTCCATAGCTAACCAGGTAGTACCCGTCATGGCATATGTTACAGTGACTGCTGTTCGTGCATGATTTACAGCTCGCCGTGCATGGTAAGCAGTAAACATAGTTATCGGGCAAATAGTACTGATAATAACCGTCAATACATCCTTGTGTACAATTGATTTGAGAACAGTCTTCATCTTTACACATATTACAATATTCCCAACATGTTTTGGAGTAATACCCAGATTTACACTTTGAACACAATGATGTGCTGTTACAATTTACACAATTTGAAGGACAGTTTTTACAAGATGCAAACGATGCCGATTTAATTGTATAGAATCCATCATTACGCATAGTACAATAATTATACCCTATACATGAGAGGCAATTTTCCGAACAAGAATAACAGTTTCCGTTGTTTTTTGAAATAGCCGTCTTTACACTGTGCACATTGACTGTTGGAATTACACATCACACATTTTGTATTGTCACACGATGTAACAGCGCTGACACCAACTAAAATGTACAAATTGTAAGTATTAACTAATTATTATGCAGGTACATGTAATCATAATAGTAACAAGAGCAGTCATCGCCTTGGACAAAAAAACGCCACTGTGGACATGAATCCTGGTTACCGGATGCAGTGATTGATTAACCCTAATTTTAGATGAAAGATAAATATTTACCAAACTGATTATGACAAAATATAAAATCAGTATGACTTAATACAGTATATGAATACATTATATTATATTATATTATATTGTATTGTATTGTATTGTATTGTATTGTATTGTATTGTATTGTATTTTATTATATTTTATTATATTATATTATATTATATTATATTATATTATATTATATTATATTATATTATATTATATTATATTATATTATATTATATTATATTATATTATATTATATTATATTATATTATATTATATTATATTAAATTATATTATATTATATTATATTATATTATATTATATTATTATGCTACATTTTATTTAGAAAGGTGATTTTTTATTTGTAGATGCCATGTTTTACTTATTATTCCTTGAAAAACAATAGTATTGGAGTATTAAAGTCCTCTAAGGCCCGTCTCAAGATCAATTACCTCTCACCGATAAAGTCGTAGTTTCGAGTTCCGCGCGCATCAAAACTTTATGGGAGACAGTTTGCCATTCACTTGCGGAAGGTTCTACTCAGATTAATCCTGAGGTCTTCCTCCACCAATAAAATTTGGTATATGCCATATAAAACATAAAATGTGTTGCAATGGCGTTATACCATATTGAAACAAAAATATAAAAAAAATGGTTGTTTCAAACTAAATGTTTCCAATTAAGATGATGATATTGATACTGGACAAGACATAATCAAGGGGATATCTAATTGTATATAAAAATCTAGTAAAGGCAGCAGTTGTATAAAGTGATAGAATTAAGAGATTAAAAACTAAGTGTGAAAACTTGAAAATGCCGACATGGTCTAAGTAATTTGCCACTCCGAACATGAAATGAACTGTATAAGCCACATAAGCAATAATAATATATATAGTCTTAACACAAAGTGCCCACATGCAAAATGTACAAACTCTGTATGTTTGCAAATCCATATCAATAACATACAAGTGGCATCGTTCTGAAATGATAGAAACGGAAAACATCAGGGAATTAGAAATACTAGCTAAAACAGACATTATAAAGACATATATACAATAATGTTAATTGGTGCAAAGAATAAATATAGTTGCTATTAAATCTATTTTACTTTCTTTTTCCATTTAACAATTCAACCATTAGGACGTTTCATATTATAGTAATAGTATTAGTAGAAATAGTAGTAATAGTAGTAGTATTGGTAGTAGAAGTAATAGTAGTAGTAGTGGTAGTAGTAGTAGTTGTAGTAGTAGTAGAAGTAGTAATAGTACGATTTGCTATTGAA
>CM055912.1:29031751-29054251 GCA_029582155.1 Panopea generosa | reverse complement strand
ATTACAATCTAAATGGTAAAAAATTACGATGAACGACCAAACAATTATTAGCTACCTCTATGTTTAGATTACTATTAAAGAGTACGATGTATACACACGTCATGTTGATTTAGCAAACTGCTTGATGTAAATAGGTAAAATATTTATCAATTAAAGCATATGCACATGATTCATAAAATAGTATATTTATATATTACGGTAACTAACAATATGACAGATAATTTATTAAAAATAAGAGTTTTATTAAGATACTGAAACTATTAGTTTATATGATAGTAAATGTCAAGTTGATACTGACCATCAGCAAAAATAACAAAGTCAACACAAGGGTCTTCCGCGGCCGAGTGGTCTGAGGCGCCGTCTTCAGCTCACGTAACTCTCACTGCTGAGGTTCTAGGTTCAAGTCCTGATCGCTTCAAAACCATTTTGTGAGAAAGTTTGCCAGTAAGTTGCGGAAGGACGGCGGTTCTACGCAGATTAGTTCTGATGTCTTTCTCTACCAATAAAACATCATATGCCATATGTAACTTGATATTTGTTGAAAATGGCATTAAACATCATTAAAAACAGCACAAATAACATGATCTTACTTGCACTGACGTCTTGAGTAGTTGTATTCAAAGGTAAAGGATTGTTCATATAAATAATCCAAATGTACGTTAATATGTAATGTCCAAACAATTTCCTTTTATTAGAATTTCCTTCCGTTTATGAAGATTTTGTTTCTCGTTTTAAGTGTTTGAAATGACTACTGTCGTCACCCCATGTTTAAACTTTAATAGTCAGTTAAGCTTAAAATACAAAACAATCACATACATATATAGCTATACATGCGAGGTTGATAATAAACAAACTTCCTTCTTCTTTTCACAAACCGTTTTTTTTCGCTTCATGATTTCATTGTCTAATACACACGGGCATAGAATTTATAAACAAGTTTAGTACAGTAAGCCATGCAGTGTAATGTTTGAAGGTTGAACAAATCATTCGTTATGGAACATTGTTTATATAGTTCCTGATAATGACATTCATGTTTCAAAAGCTTTTAATTACAAAAAAAAATTGTACTTGCACCTTTTGACGACACATTAGTATAACACATTTGTAAACTTATTTAAGATAAACATTGGCGTTTAATTTCACGTAAATAATCGCATAAATGTAATCTTACTGTGTATTATACCATATCCCTCCATATTACTCACGCTACGTTGCAGTATAAAGTAGGTTTTATAAAAAAACTTAATAAATGTAATTATTATCATTTATATATTAACTCATAACATATCAGGTGTATATTACTGTACGTCTACAAACAAATATTCCTATAGGGAACAGGGTCGAGTCAACAGCCATGTTTATTACACATTATTGATATACAGTCAAACCTGTGTTAGCTGTCACCTCTATTAAGCAAACACTTGTCTTAAGCAGCCACATTTACTATTTCCCATTTCAATGCTTTAAAAGCAAATTAACCTGTATTAAGAAACAACCTGTCTTATAAGGCCACGTTTGCTCCTTCCCTTGACTTGCTGCTTAAGACATGATGAACTGTATAGTGTTACGGAACATAAGAACACGTTAAAGTGGCATATATTCACTTTGCATTTCAAACATTTTCGTAATTATCTAATGTTGTTCAAAAGAACGAGTGACATGACTTTCCGATAACAATATGTGCTGATAGGAAACTCGAATAGTTATATTTATATCAAATATATTTTAATTGAAATAAACAAACACACTCGCAGATAAATGTGTGTATATACTGAGCACTGAGCACTGTTTCTTACATGATAAGCCATTTAATTTTGTCTTGACATGCGTAAAGATAGACAAAAGATGTCACAAGTATTAGTGAACGATTTTGGTTGCTCAATATTTGATAGTCATTTTATGGCACAGGACACAAATTGGCTTCACCGGATCCTTGTAGTTTCAATATTACTAAAGTTTGTACTTAGAGATTTAAGGAAACAAAAGAAAACGTAAACTTTTGCTACATCAACCAAAACATGTGACATTGAGAAAATGTACCTAATGTGTTGTTTATCCAACGCTTTATCAAAGTTTAAAGAGTAGTATATGGTAAATCTATCTCATGATACTTTGTTCAAGAATACAGATTCCATGACCTTTCTTAAGTTTGAATCTACAGTTAAACCTGTGTGAACGGCCACCTCTATTCAGCAGCCACTTGTCTTAGGCAACCATATTTGCTATTTTCCATGTTCATGCATTCAGAGCTATTAAATCTGTATTAAGAAATAACCTGTCTTAAAAGGCCACTTTTGCGCCTTCTTTGATTGGCTGCGTCAGGTTTAACTTTATTACCATTTTCTACTTCTGTGTTTAATCCTTATTTCGTTTTTATATTTAAGATTGATTTTAGAATAATATTTACATTGCCTTTTGAAAATGGTTTTCAAAAATTTGGCTCGATATGATTGCGGCAACTACACAATATATGGTTTATATTTTTTCTTCCTCCATTTCATATCGTTTTCGCATTTATTTTGGAGAGAATTTGATAACATTTCCATAATATAATATGTATGCAGTATATAATATATTTTGCAATATAATTGATTATACACTTGCATAATGTGCTTCCATGATTGCGTGTGTCGGCGGGCGTGCAAGCGTGCGTTACTTCAGTGTTAAGTTGTGCTGTATATGTGTTTGTTGGTAATTCAATCTTCCTTCAGGCCCTCGTATAAACAAACAAGTGCAAATACATTTTCAAAAAGATAGAATATAACTTTCATTCATCTGCTTCATATATCACACATTATATATTACCAAAATTCTCACAACATGCTCCTGATTACAACTCTCATTTACGCGCACGCATAAACATACACATACACATACGCACGCTCTTGCTTTTTATATTTGTATAAAGAACATATACACATGCAATTGTACATGTAAATTTAAATATAATAGAGGAAAAACAACACATTAATAATAAAATCGAAAATGGAAACAAAACATTTTATTTTTTTTATAAAAACTAATAATGGTATGGTATTTGTTAATCATAGGACTGTTTAAGGTACATGTGTTTCTAATTTCAATTTCCTTTTATCCAAATCAAACAACTACTTGCAAAAACATTTAACGGACATGGAGTTTTTTATATTTAGTGAAATACTATTCCATATAATTGCACCCGAGTATGACAGACTACCTTTAAACAGTTCTATTCTAGGTTTTTGAATAAAGACATTTTTATTTGAGCTTGAACGCAACATGATGGGTGTATTATAGATTGACTCACCGAAGTTGAATAGTTCACACAAATATGGCGGAGCTGTACCATTTGCTATGTTATACATGAGTTTGTAGAAAAACAGTTTGATCGATAGATCAAATATTCAGTCTTTCGAATGAAATATAAAGACTTTCATATTCATTTCCTAAAACATTTTTGCATGCTTGCCTCTGCAGTTTAATTAAATTTTTTATATTTTTATTTGAAGTATTTCCCAAAACTGTACAACACTAATTGAAATGTGGTTTGTATGACTGTATGCTTTGTAATATAACGTTCAATGATTGATAGAAAAATAATAGTTTACCTTTGATAATAGCCAGATATATGATGAAATGTTTTTTGAGAGAGGTTGTAAATGTTTATTCCAAAGCATGCAATCGTCAATACACATTCCAAGGATTTTACCGCCTTTTGTAGTAGTTAATTATGTACTGTTGTACGCAAGTTGTAAATTGATTTGAATTAAATGTTGTCGTTTCTGACGAGAGGTGATTAATATTACATATGTTTTGTCAGTATTCAAAACCATACCATTTTGAATGCACCACATAATAAGACTATTTGAAGTTTGCAAGTTACCTTTAAACATATCTTTATTTGTTTGTATGTCATATTACAATGTATCGTCTGCATAGAAGTCAGTTGTTGAATCGTTATTTATAACCAATGGTAAATCATTTATAAAAAGTAAAAATAACAATTGGTTTATGAAGTTGCTAAATTTATAGACACAACTTGACATCTGTTTGTAAGGTAAGATGTCATCGACATCAAAAAACGATCACTACATTTATAGCACTTTAGTTTTGCTAGTAAAATAGTATGACTTACGAGATAAAAGGTCTTTCGAAAATCGACCATGACAGCTCCAACTAATTTGCCATCATTAATTGCCGTTAGCCATTTATGAATCATACGAATTAATGCAGATACAGTTGAATGACCTTTCCTAAAACCACTTTGTGTTTTATGCAATAAGTTATATCTATTTAAAATAATGAAAATGTGCATACTATTTCATGTATCACTTCAGGAACCATGCATTTGATGAGCCCTATCATTTGGGAAGGCGGAGAAGAAACTATGAAATAAAAGCCATTGCGAAACCAGGGATTAATTGCCTATTAGATATCAACATAATAATGATGAGTCCAAGATATTAGCTACTAGATTTGAAATTAATGTTGGTAATATATTCTTTTCATCAATGATTAAAAAAACTACATATATCATTGAACGTCTTCATTATAATTTGCATCCTTCAAATATTTAAAAATCTCAGTTCAACAGATATTTTGATACAGTCATGGTATTCATTCGAGTAACCGAAGTCAACAAAAACATGAGACACACCACAGGCTAATATGTATTTAGGGACAAGTCACCAGTGTAGATTTGAGTAGAGCTCAGTTATATTGTAAACTATCATAGCATCTGTCATTAAACGTTCTGCTGTTCACAAAGAAACATTGAGTTTTATATTTGGTGAGTGCCTGCCACTATTTCCCTTGATCTTAACTTGTGATGAGCTGAAGCTTTTGGATTTTACACGTGTCGCAGATCACAAAGGACACATTTATCCGTGCAGGAATAACTTAACCGTTCACGTTTTTGTTATATTGAACTAGTGTAAAAACATTATCGACTCATCGTTCAGAATTTTCCCGTAGAACTCGGCTATAGTACTTGGTTAATTTCCGACGTGCCTTTACCTCTAATTATATATAAATAACGTTGATTTGTCATGATAAAATGACGTTACGTAATACGATCTCTGACATAATTAATATACATGTCTATTAAAAGGATTGATATAATCTTATCTAACATAACTTTACTCGTTTATAGACAAATGTTTTGCAAAACAACTGGTAATGTGCTATTATGTTTATATTTATGTGCTATGTGATAATAAATATTATATTCTTCATAATTTTTGTTGTTAAATGTTACACAATATTGAACATAATATTAAACACCTTGGTCAACAATATATATATTTTATTAGTTTGTTTGATAAATTCAATATTATATAAACACCGTTCCTCTAAATACGTTCCATTCATTTCGTTGATTTTTTGAAGTCAATACAAAACAATTAATTATGGTATCTTAAATTCGGTTGATTGATTGATTGATATTTATTCAGGTTAAAACACACATATGCAGGTTACATGAAATATACATTCTCAATTACAAATAAAAACATAAAGACATTAGTAAAAGGTAATTTTATAACTTTCAACCATATTACAAAAAAGAATCAGGTATTGCAACTTATTAGATATACAGTTGTTTTTTTTTTATTTTCATTTCTTCTTTTATTTGTTCCTTTTACTATGACAGATGATCATTCATTCAGCATTATTGGTCATCAATATAATGGCATACACTTACTTACAGACCCTAAACTGCTCAAGTACCCCAATTGCACGCAAACGGAGTGCACTCAGAGCGTAAGCGGAGCGCGAGCGTAGCGCAGACGGAGCGCGAACGGAGCGCAGATTGAGCGCAGACGGAGCGGACATGGACCGTAAGCAAACGCTGGATTTTGAATAATAAACGCACTCCTGAACGCATGAAATAGATCGAGTGCACTCAGACACGCTGAATGCACTCAGATACGCTGAGTGCACTCAGAAGCGCTGTATACGCTAGACACAGTAAGAAAACTGATAACAGAACTTTTCGTGCGCTACTGAGTGCACTCGTTCATTCGGATATACTCTTTTTTTATTATTTGATCGTGAAGTCGATACTTAAAATCGAGATAAAAATAAATTTTCTTTCAAATGAATATAAACCATGTAGTTAATATAAATGTTTTACTGTAAAACGCATGATAAAACTTATTTTGGTCAACAATTTATCAATTATAACATAAATATCAATATTTAGCTGATCAATACAATAATGTTTAAAACACCTATTATACAATAGACGACACATCATTGGTTATCAAAGGTTTCAAGGCTAATTTGCCGTGTTATTTCAATATAAATTAGTTATAGAACATACAAAACATGTACTTTATTTCGATTTAAGCGTATACTGCTCCAAATACAAAAATATCAAAGCATGCGTGAATCAAACAAAACATAGATATGCGTAAAATTATATGATTATGATTCTATTTGTTTGGGTATTTCGGCAAAATAAAAATTACCAATTTTCAATTTAATTTGGACTTTAGTTTTACATTTTCCCCAAACATAGTTACACTGAGTTTGTGCTTAGTTGTAAACAAATCTACGTAAACTGTTATATTGCAATTAAAGTGGAAACATTATACTCGTGCACATCTCATTAAAATAATCATAATAAATTAATTGTATTCTAAAATATAAAATGGGTCAGTAGTACAGCGGATAGGGTGCTGGCTTCAGACGGCAGAGGTCGCGAGTTTGACCCAGGCTTTACCCGACCTCTCGAAACACAATTCAGTACCAGATCTAATAAGGGAATGCACTGGAGAAAGATATGCATAAGCTCCGAGCTTACTTGACAATCAAGCTAAATTAAATTAATGTAAAATAAATGTATGTATGCCAAATTAACAAGACAGACCGAAATAACACATTAGACATAGGAAATAAAACCTAGCAAACGTAAATTTCTAGGTGACCTTTTTGAGGTTGTGATTTTATATTTACTAAAGAACAGCTTTTGATCATGAGGAAGGTTTAAATAAACAAAAACGAACATGTATTCACTGCCTATAAAATAGTAAATATATTGTTTTCCCGCTTTCCTACAAAATCGATACGCCTGATCACGTGCACGTAAGCACGTAACAATTAAGCCACTATAAATGTTGTGAAAGGGGCAACAAGTAAGAAATGACAACAATAATAATAATAATAATATTAATAATAATAATAAAGAAGAAAAAATACTCAGATAATAATAATATGATAATATAATAATAAAATAATATAGCAATAATAACAATAATATTAGTAATAATAGTAATAAATAATAATAAAATATACAATAGATATTAATAATAATGATGATAATAATAAAATTATAAAAAATCTGCATATTTAAGTATTGATTTTGACTATATATTTCTTATCCAATCACATGCCGCGGGTTAAATAAAGATTCATTCATCTTGCACAAATTATAATCAAAATGAAAATTACACACCGACAGGGTTCGTTGTGATCAATGGACCGATAAATCACCAATTAACTATTTATTGACACACATGTGGTTCTCATCATGCGTATCTGTTTTGATGATTGCCATGCAACTCTGCCTTCATTATAGTAATTTAATTGTTATATTAATTGTGAACGACTGACCAGATGCACATACGCACGTATCCAATATAAAAGCTGTAAACAAATCAATAAGTCAATATGTATATTATAATAATAGCTCCAATGATAATAATATTTCAAAAAAAAATAAAACAAATAATGAAAGTAAAAAATAATACAAATAAAATACTACATTTTTACAAGGAATTATTTAAACACATGTCTTTAATTTTTATTAGTTTTAAAATTGTAGGATTGTTTTATTTTGTAAATTAACAATTCTGATCTGTTTTTATACGAAATCGCTATGGCAGCTGTGGTAAAATGACAGCCCTGAATACACATCCCTTTATACGTGTATGTCACACTTTCTACCATTCACTCAGAGCTCGCGTGGGTTTTTCTGTTCGTTAATTTAATGATATTAACATCATAATATTTACATACTAAAGCGTTCTGAAACTTCGAATAACCAATATCTTAAATATTTTTTTTATTTATTGTTAATTGGCTGGCAGTTTTTCTTTCTTATTTTTTTCTTTTCAATCACATAATGTTGGCTCAATTAAAATTCAGCCATCTGGCACGAATTACAATCAAATTGAAATCATACATATCTTCCGTGGTCAATAGACCGATAAGTCACCGCTTTAGCATATAACCTAATTGACACGGCTCTCACTGGCATGTGACATAACGTAATTAACACCACGGTTGTGTTGCTGCGTGTCATATAATTAGTGGTATAGCACAGTGGGTGTAGTTTCAAACAAGTTAAATATAGTTTGTCATTTTAAATAATATATTAACATAAAGCATACTATCAGTAAAAGAATAATTTGAGAAACCCACTGAAAAAAGTTTATTGCAAGTATATTTATATACATAATGATAACGAAAATGATTATAAAAAACTTAAAATATCAGAATATCTTTTTTTAAGTTTAGTGAAGCCACATTTGGACCCAAATCGAGAAAAAACACTACAAGATTATTATTTTTCAAAAATCATTGATTATAATGTCGAATTGCATCGCACAGATTATAATAAATTTTTCATCACCCATGCAGAACATATTATTGATTATAAAGCTTATTTTAGTTTGAACATTAACAAAACCAGTGATATATCCACATGTTGTTAAGTCACTGCTTACACTGAGCAGATTTATGGATTATCATAAGGCCAATGAGGTATCAACAGTATGGAATTATTAATTAAATTTAATTATAAATAACAATTTATTTAGTTTATGTTGATGTATATGTAAATTTTGTGGACAAACTTTATTGATTTCCTGTAACAAACAGCTTACGGTATATCAAAAAAGATACTGACGCAAACAAACGTCGGTGTCTGGATAACAGAAGCCGGTATAACGTGCGATATTCTTTGATCACCAAGACCACTGATCACATATCAAAACATAGACACTTCCGTTTAACATGCCTACTATCGATACTTGTTCAACCTATCGCCCAGCGGGTGACATAATCTGTAGACAAACAATCGGATTATGAATTAATTTACCTTGACTAAAATCCCATGGATACATTTAATTGCTCCATTGGAACAGATTAAATTAAAAAGTCAATATAGAATCAGTTTAAAGAGTTGAGATGTTGCGATTGGCTATGGGCCGGAAACCGAACTGAGCGAACTGAACGTTGAGTGAACGCTGAACGAAGCGAACGCTAAGAGGAGTATTAAATACAGCACTTAGCTATACAGCGCTCGTGAGCGAATACTTGCGTTTGTGAGTGCATTAAATTAACCGCGTTTAATCGAGTGCACGCAAACGGAGCGCGAACGGAGCGCGAACTAAGCGCGAACGGAGCGCGAACGGAGTGCAAACTGAGCGCAAACGGAGTGCAATTATGGGGTACTTGAGCGGTTTAGGGTCTGTATACAGTTATATACATAGCTATAATTGATTTAAAGCTTATTTTGAACATTCGCGTTTTCATATTCAGTTTGCGTCACTGTACTGTATGGAGTTTCTTCCCCGGACATGTGTCTTCAATCTGTAAATGTAGTCATACCGCAAATATCTGAAATGATATCAAACGTTTTCGATGAAATATATAAATACAAGTAAAACAAATGTTAAAATCGTGTAATACATATACCATAATATCACAGTAGTAAATGTCAGATAGTTTGAGAGAAACACAAGTTGTGTTCATTTGTTAAAGATACCGGATTTCAAAGAAGATTAAGATGTTGTTATTAAGTCAGAGTTCAATCATTACCCCAATCAACCAGTCATATTCTTTGAATTCCACACAGCCATTACTACAGGTGTGGGGTTACAATGGCTGGGTCATTATGTTATAATTCATCATATTGATACTAAGTAATATAAACATTTCATCAACTTGTTCAGTACTTACGCATTTTTACTATAAACTTTGCATTTATATATTTAAATATTTTAATCTATTGTAGATCGGGCTTGTTATTTCATAACATTCAGCAGTGCTCTGTTTTACTGGCGTCCCTTTATTTGGAATATCATAATACGTAACGTACAAACATCCCAACATTGGATAAGAGTAAACCTTGGATTTACAAGTAAGTTCATGCCGTATGGAAGTTCAACAAATAAAAACATTACTAGTTTACTGCATTTCAGTTAAATATATAGCTTTTTTGTAACACTGAAATAGTTCAACAGAATATAGTTGAAATAGGTGCAGCAGATATAAAGTACATGTGTGTGTTATGTAAGAATGTAAGAGGTAACAATTACTTATTCTGTCTGGATTATTGTATTAACAATCTCTCGGTCATGCCACGACCAATTTGCTTGAGAAACCATCTATCCTGCTTAAAATCAAGGTAAACTACGCCACCAAAGTCATATTGTACTGACTCCGTACCGACTAGTCCTAGAAATAGCATTGAAAATGTTGAACACAAAGCGGTGAAGCTTCCATTATTATATTTTACCAAATGTTTGATGTGACTCGGTCCGGGACGGAAACCTACAACCTGTTGCAAGCGAGATGAAAACCCAAAATTTGCCAGACATATCGTGTCTTGTCTGGGTATAGTTTTGTAAAATAATTGTGTTTATGATTCACGTTTTCTTAACGACCGAAATAAATAGTATTACTTGTATCAGGGGTGTTTTCATATGACGGGTCGGAGGCGGCAGCATTGTCTGTCAAGGAGGAGTCATTCCTGGAAATGAAAACGAACAGATTAATGGTTTGGTATGTGATAATGTCTGAATACAGTAATTCAATGACTTAAGGATGTTGACTTGTAAAATTCTTCAAATGAAAGTAATCAAAATAGTTTTAATTTAATTTAAAACCATATGCACCATAATTTACAATAAAATTAATGATCACGAAATAGGTATATTATCCTTTGCCTTGCTTGTTTTAGTGCTGCTTAATTCTTAAGATGATGCTTACATCAAATGCAATATTGTATTGCTTTTGTTAAAATTAGGACAATATAACCATATATGTTTATTATATGTACGAAATTGATCTTAGAAAATGAGAATCATAAAACGGGGTATACCGTGATCTAAGTTTTTTCTTAATAGTCTTATTCTTGAAAAAATGGTTATGCCCCTACCAGTTTGTTTTTTATGTATTTTTGACAAATAATATAACTATTACTTTTATTAAATATATTGCATTTTCCATCGCGTGTATTTTAAAAAATATATTTGTAAAATTATCTTAAAAAGGACATATATTTGTGATATAACAAATAACACCAACGAATAAATAACTGTACGTTTCAGTTTAAAAAGTCTAAAATATACTATCAAACACTTGTACAATTTAAAAAAAAAAGTTTTCTTTTTAGAAATGTTTTTTATTCTACTGAACGTTAACTCAATCGACTATATTAATTGATAAAAAATTTAAGCCGAAAGTTGAAACAAAATTATTATAAAACATTTTTATTAACAAATTGACATGTTTGTGGTTTACATCGTCCAATGTATCCATAAACATCAGATTGAAGCAAAAGTAGTGGCTTCTTAAAAGCAATACAACTTAAATTTAATAATCATCAAAATGAATATCAATATATAAAAACTTCCTAACTTTTTGTTCTGTTGAATAGGTTGATAAATGAAATGCATTGAATTTTAAATTGAATTGTGCTAGCACTTTTTATCTTTAATGGATCATTTTACCAATGAGAAATGTGCGCAGAAATAATGATTGATCCGATGAAGTCAATTACGGGAAATAAACGATCGCGTATGGAAATATTAATGTAGTTTCAAATGTTTTGCATGCCGCAGAAATGACAACTCTATAAAAGTGTTATCTCGGCATATAAAACGACGTGCATTATATATATAAAACATAAAATATATCTAACTAACCTTCGATTTAAATACAGGACAGTAATGACAGCCCAAATACAAAAACCGATAATTAGAAGAAATACGGCACCGCCAAAGGATCCAGCTATAATGGCGACTGGGACATCAGCCTCATCTTCGGTTTGTTGTTTTGATCGTGATGATGTTACATCAGATGAAGACGTGGTGGAAAATGTTGCCAATTGACTACCTATACAAATGAAAAATAACATTCACGGAAGTAAATTATAAAGATTATAAAATAAGATGTTTATTATGAGATAAAAGTTTATTGTTAGGTGATTTTTTAGGGCTTGTGTTTTCTTAAAAAACTACTACATGACTTGTATGTTAGTGTCGTTTTGTATTGCAGTTAGTTATACATATCATGTCTTCTCTTATATTCATTATATAAATATAAAATGCATCGGTTGTTTTGAAATAGTGTATTTATGCCTAAGGTATATTGAATGTCAAAAATGAAAAATGATGTGTTTATAGTTATTGACAAATGTAACTGTTTATGTCGCCAAACAGATTATATATTTTCATATCAAGAAAGAAAAACGCTATTTGATAATGAGGTAATAAAGAATATTGTTTTATTTTTAAAGGTGCTTATAAATACTACAATAACAAATAAATCATCACAATTACACATGTTTTATTTTTAAAGCTGCTGATACATACTACAATAACAAATGCATCATCACAATTACACATGTTTTATTTTTAAAGGTGCTGATACATACTACAATAACAAATAAACCATCACAATTACACAACTTCATGTATCGTCTATGCTCGATATTTTTGCTATTGCATTAGTTTTCACAATACGTCTTGTAAAGCCTAATATCACACTCGCCACGGCGTCTATCAGTAATTTTAAGGCCATTTAGTCAGTTACAAAATAGACTAATTCCACTAAGACATTTTATATTTGAGAACACCGATACGTGTAACACAACCCGTCAGCAGACCCATAGACCTGTTAATGTATTGCTCGTGCCGTGTCGTTCTTATATCAGACTAGACAGTAGGATTCACAATGTAGTGTTGAAATATAATAAATATCAAATAAACAGCAACAAACCTTGTGCATACGTTTGAGAAAGTTCAAACTGATATCACAGTAATCCGAATTATTTGTCTTGGTCTTCGAGATGATTGATGTACTTTTATTCTAAACTGTTGTTATATAAGCATTTCCTTTGTGATTGAACAATGCATCGGCCCACAGCTTAGTTTCTCTGATATGCGTTAAGATAGAATCATTACGGCTTTAAGTCCATGTTAAAGTAGTAATTATAACTATTACGCTTTTCCTGAATAACAAATACTTTTTCGATGAAATACAATTTTAATATACTCTTTTTCTGTATAGATTGCCAATCACATAGTCAGGAAATGATGATAAGATTCGGACCTTTAAACTTTGAACTGCATGTATATTGTTATGAAAATATCAAAATACTTACTCGTAAGATCTACTGTATTGCATGTTCTTCCTGACCATCCATTGTGGCATCCCAATAAACACTCGCCGCTATTATTGCAAACTGATGATCCGTTTGCTGGATTGATACATTTATTATTGCATTTATATTCACAGAAATGTCCATAGTATGTTTGATTGCAAATGTTACAGTATCCATTGCCAATGTCGCATTTTCTGTCTAAGCAGTTCGAGTTACACGATTCGTTACATAATCTACCCCAATAACCGTCAGTACAAGACACACACAGACTTCCATTGTAATACTGAAAATCAGGACAATTGTGACAACAACTTGGTGATTGTAAACACGGATAACACATTCCATCAGTTTTTATGTAATATCCCTCTGTACAACCTTCATCACACAAACCAGTGTATATATCACACGTGTTGTTCTTACACCCGACATAACAGTACAGCTCGCAAGTTGAATTCCATTTTCCAGAAGGACATGAATCACAAAATGACATCACAGAACATGACGTACAAGTCAAACTGCCGTTTGTATCGCACTTCTCACAGTTTATATCGTCACATGATGCAGCAGCGTTGGCAATAACTGAAATATGCAAACTATTATTTAATTGATATGATGATGCAGATATTGTTTTTCATTAAGTAATTGAAATAGATTTATATAGCTTCGTAAAAAGTTAGAAATAAAACAACGCTGAGGATATAATGTTCAATTTGATTATTAAACTTATACACATCATCTAATATTGTATATTCATTAAACAATTGTTGTGATTGTTTATATGGCGTTTACAAGAATTAAAAACGCTGAAGGCTATAATGTTTGATTTGATTATTTAACTTATATATGTATAAACTCAATTGATAAACAGATAATAAGTTTATAAGATTAATAAAACGACATATTTTTATATATGTGTGTCAGCATAGTCGTTGTTAAAACTTTAACGACGATCTTTTTGCAGTAATCTGCATAAACCTTTAAAAGTTCACATATGTCACTTAATCCCCACAATTCACACTGGAGATTTGAATGCTTTGTTCGGCAAAATGAATTATTATATACTTTCGTCGTATTTGTATTAAAATGTTAATACATGTTTAATGTTAAAACATGTTTAATCGACGAAATATTTATAACAACCAATAATATCAGAGTGGTAAATTATATGTATTATGGAGATTTTCGCCATTTTCAACACATTTCAGGTTATATATGTCATAAGCAATTATAATAATCCATATATATTATACCTACAGTTTTGAAATACGTTTTTAAACAGGAAGTGTGGGAAACATTACACACTATAAACTTACCAAAAACTACACTCAAGTAATATGCCAAAACGGTGTGCGTGGATGAAGCCATTTTATCATCTAGTTATTACGTCCTACAATTATACAATAAAACCAATATCACAAAGGGTGTTATGTAAGTACATTTGAATATATACAAATACATATACATATATAAGAATGTTCTTCCTTTAATAATATACCTGATGCGGGAGCGACTATCGCTTCGCCCAGTGGCCACGTGTCGTCGTTTTTCTAGTAAATACAGTGTAATAGAATGTTGTGTTTAAATAGTGTTTAATTAGAGACGGTTCGTTTGTCTAAAAAAACTGGTAGGATAGTAACCAATATCAATCGAATTGTTCAACTAGCAGCCCGCACCAGGTCAATTACGTTAGTTCACAGTCTGAATTTAGATTTCTCTCGTGTATATTTAAATTTATTCTCCATGTTACATGAGTGATTCAAATTAAGTATAGCACATCATTGCGTTTTATAACCGTTTGCATGATATATCGAAATATTATACTGTTCTTGCCATATTAACAGTAGTTAAAATTATAGTACTAGTAGTAATAGTTACTGTAGGAATAATAGAAGTAGTAGTATTAGTAATAGTCGAAATAGTAATAGTAATAGTTATAGTAGCAGTAGTAGCAGTAGTAGCAGAAGTAGTAGCAGTGGTAGTAATAGCAGCAGTAGCAGTAACAGAAGCAGTAGCAGTAGCAGTAGTAACAGTAGCAGTAGCAGTGGTGGCAGTAGTTGTTGTAGTATACGTCTTAGAAGTAATTCTGATTGATTTTCTCGCTATTTTACGATTTTTTATTCTGAATTATCATTCTTATCACAAATGTACGCCGTTTGTATATATTAATATTGTGGTAAACATCAAAATTTTAAAGTGTATACATGACCTAAAATATCACATTTCCATATTAAAAATCCATATAAACAGATCAGTTTCAATTACGTGTCTTTTTGTACGAGTGATGTGATACTATCCCATCTCAAACCTGAATGGTCATTATTACAACCACATATACACATTTAATGTTTAATATTTCTTTATTCGGTTTACAAGTTAGTTTCTCCTTGGTACTACATGTATATTCAAACCGTGTACAATCTATAAACATATTGTAACTTTAAACGTGTACCTATACTTGCTAAATATTTAAACTTGTTAGGCGTGTATCACATACTGCATGGTATATATAATATTATCTGATTACGCACGCTACGTTTTAGTCATACACAAATGATACTGCATTTCATTCAAAGGTAAATAGTATGGTATTTTTTTAATTTATATAATACATTTTCAACAAATATCCACCTTTAGAAAATCTCTGCATATTAAACTAAAGAGCCTAAATATGCATCTAATTTAAATGCAACTAACAAATGTTCACACTAAGTTACTAGGTAGCTTCACAACACTACGTAATTAAAAACATTGTATAACAGTTAGTGCTTTGTTGACTATTTTAAAAAAGTAGTGCAGGATTCTTCAAGCTGCGATGCAGTATGAAGTGTGTTTAATAAAACAAACTACAAGAGTAAATGGGTTTGGTATATTTCCAAAGTGGTTCAAATAGATTATGATTTTTTTTTTCAGATATGAAAAATAAAGTTTGGCTAAAATACTCCACTGGATCAACAGGGACAGAGATGTAGTCGATTTAAGGAGGCGGGTGAATTTTGGAACATGTATCGACTGCGTTTTGATAAAAACTGAGGTGATGGACTCCACTTCCTTCAAAATAGTAGTAGTAATAGAAGTAGTAAAAGAAGTTTGATATACTTATTACTATTGCTAGAAAAAGTAGTACTACTAGTAGTAGTATAAGTAGTAGTAATAGTATTTGTGGTAGTAGTAATAATGGTAGTATGAATAGAAAAAGTAGTAAAAGTTGTAGTAGTATAAGCAGTAGTAGTAGAAGTAGTAGTAGTAGAAGTAGTAGTAGTAGTAGCAGAAGTAGTAGTACTAGTAGTAGGAGTAGTAGTAGTAGTAGAAGTAGTAGTAGTAGTAGTAGTAGTAGTAGTAGTAGTAATAGTAGTTTGTTGTAGTAATAAAAGTAATAGTAATAGTAGTAGTAGAAGTAGTAGTAGCAGTAGTAGTAGTAGTAGCAGTAGTAGTAGTAGTAGTATAGGTATTAATATTATAAGCAGTAGTAGTAATATAAGTAGTAGTAGTAGTAGTAGTAGTAGTAGTAGTAGTAGTAGTAGTAGTAGTAGAAGTAGTAGTAGTAGTAGTAGTAGTCGTTGTATGTAGTAGAAGAAGTAGAAGTGGTAGTAGCAGTAGTAGAAGTAGTAGTAGCAGTAGTTGAAGTAGTAGTAGCAGTAGCAGAAGTAGTAGTAGCAGTAGTAGAAGAAATAGTAGTAGTTGTATGTAGTAGTAATAGTAGTAATAGTAGTAGTAGTAGAAGCAGTAGTAGTAGTAGTAGTAGTAGTTGTATGTAGTAGTAACAGTAGTAATAGTAGTAGTAGAAATTGAAGTAGTAGCAGTAGTAAAAAACACGTTCTGATTCAGATTGACCCTTTTCTGAAAAGGTCAAAACTATTGATATTTGTAACTTCTGTTCTCGCGTATAAAATCGATATTTGCCATTCCAGCTCTTCACTGGCTGAATTCAGCCAAACTTTATATTTAGAAGTCAGTTTGCAACTTCTTCTTTTGAAGGAAACCATTTTGCTTGCTGGCTGAATTCAGTCAGTATTGGGCATCTCACAATACATCATGAAAACTACGGAAAGTATTTTATACATTTCATATCGTTCTTCTGTAAAATATGCTTGGCTGAATTCAGTCAGTAGCATCACATTTATCTGTAAGATAATTTTGTGAGCTCTTAAATTTGATTTTTGTTTCTCAAGCTGCTTCAGTAGGTTAACAAGGGACGGAATGCAGCAAATATGTACGACGACCTTTTAATATATAAACGAAAATATGAACAAATACTATCCTAGCACAAAATTAGTAGGATACTTTCCCTGTAATATGATAATATAAATCAAACAAAAAATCCAAATGCACGATGCATGGATCAAATAAAGCTGTTTGATTTGAATGAATATAAAGTAGCTTCTAATGAATAGATCATACTGAAACAATATTGGTTACAAATGATATCAACAGATAATATAAATTGATTTGGAGGTTTTTGTTTTGATACTATCTATTTATTTTGATATCAATCTATCTGCTAAAATTAAGAACTAATGCCATAATGACCAGAGTTACTGGTTCGATGGAGTTAAGTGCAAATAGAATATTATTTTAATATATTTGATTGATGCTCATACTCTCAGTTTATATATCATACACAATAATTAATTAAACTTTGAAGTAAGGGAAAAAATGAAAAAAAAATATATATCTAAAACAACATATATACACTTGATTGGAACTCAAATATATTTTTTTCAAAATCACAATAATGCCGAGCTTTCTTTGTATGTTAATCCATCTTGCAATGAAACACATTTTGCAAAAATCTTTGTGTCATGTTTCATACATGTAAGATACATAGATACCATTTATAAATAAAATAAATAAAAAACTCTTTGTCTCTCAATATATGTATAAGAAAAGAATGTAAACTGGAAACAACCGATACAAAATATTTATTTTGTCTTATGCTTTAGTATAATACATATCTAAATTATGTGATTAAAAAATTATAACTTCAGAAATATTACTTTAGATAACACTACACATAGGAAAAAAGGGAGAAAAGAAGAAAAAACAATAGTTTATTTGAATGATAAATGAAATGAAAACATGTTTTACTCTATTACAACATAATCATATATACTTCTTTTGTATTACATCCTGGTCCTCATACACCTATAACATGTTGAATAAATGGACCACCATATTGGTGGTTGAAATTTAAAATGGTACAAAGACTTTGGAGGATTGGGTACTTTTAAGTGCAGTCTGCTTTGCAATCAAAATTTATACATGTATAGAATAGCAGATTTAAAGAAAGAATGTAATTCTTCAAGGAATAATTTACGAAATAAACAATGTAATATATAACAATTTTATTTCATACTATAGTTAAAAGACATGTTATGCATTACATTCAGATATGTTATTTGTACTTCTGGATATAACAAAGTACAACATAGTTTAAATCATATTCAAACAGTTCCTTGTCTATCAATAAAATTACAAACGTTTATAGCCAGGTCATTTGAACAAAATAACTGCAAATGTGAAGAGGGATAAGTATTCATTATGAACTATGTTAAGTGCTTGTTTATATTACATCATCAATTAGGACATTGCTATAATATTATCCAACGCTGATTTAACATTACGTTGAGTACATCACACGAGTCTCAGAGTATTAAAAGTCATATATATATTGAAATGGACTTGTGAAAAGTGATCGTAAAATCCATTTGGTTCTTTGGAAAAATGAGCTTATGACTAGCATTTAGCTAGCCCAATCCCCTTTATCAATTGTAGAAACGGGATAGACAACGTGTATATACTTCAAAATAACGATTCTCTTTGTAAAATCATTTAATAAAGCCATATTCTATTTAATCTTAATTTTAGTTCTTTTGGTATAACATTTTTATTAGAATAATTAAATGATGCCATTATATCTGGTACATTGCACTTTCCACCTTTTGGTCATTACACCACTACCAGTCAACATATATCCCCTCTCTATTGAATAGCCATTTAAAATTAATCATCTTCTTTTTGGTCTAAGTTACTTCCTCTATCCATTTAACTCCGTCTGTGTCTGTTGGGGGACGCACTGATATCCACATGTCCATATCGACAAAATATGGATATTCCTTCAAAGTAAACTCTGAAAAAAGTAATGTGAATGTTAGGTTAACAGTGGCATAAATGCATAACACTATATGGACGTTTAGTATCATATAACTGTTTCTGTATTATACAAAGCTCAAGTGAGCTATTCAGATCGCATTGTTCTGTCTGTTAACATTTGGTTATGTGCACTGTAGCCCTCGCATTTTAAACTTGCAAAGTTATTATAATTACAGTATCAAGGAAACGTATTGAACTGACTTAATCAAATATTTTATGTCAGAGTTATATAATTACCTTGAATTGTTAAAAAGTATGTGAATATATATAAAATATAATATCTCAGAAAAAAAACACTTTAACAGGCCAAATATGATAAATAATGTTTAGGTTACGAATCACAACAAAATCAAATGCGTTCCCCATCACCTGAACATGTTTCATTTTCATTGTAGTTGTATACCATAAGACCTCGGACAAGGTTTGAACAAGTCAATTCGGAGAGCTATGTATATATTGTGGCTCTTGATCATAAAATTTTGCTTTATTTGCCTTTGTGTGCAGCATTATTTCATGATACTATGGAGAAAGTTTTGTACTGTTCAGATCGGACGATCAATGGCCGTGTTACGACACTTCAATCATCCTTATTTGTACTATTTGAATTTTGCGAAATACAGTAATTATATATCTATAATGTAATCTTGTTAATGTCTGAAGTAGTATCAGCCTTCTTTAGTATGGTATACTGCACTACAGGTGGGGCGATTTATACTCATTGTGACCCTCTTGCAATGATATAATATCAAACTGGGAGGGTAATCATACTCATGGTGCTGTATTTAGTCGGAAATGTATAGTATGAATATTAAGTTCTATTTATGTTGAATTATGTTAAATTTTATTTCAAAGTATTTTCCTGTTTACACGATAAAACTTATTCTTTATTCTCATTAATTTCGTATTAGTAACAAATATGTTTACCTTCACTAGTTTCTTCACAGAGTTGCGTAACTTCTTCTGTTGCATAATTTTCATGGGGAACTAGAAATAAATTATGTATAGTGAAAATACTATCTATTAAAATACATGTAACAAAGAGTACAGATATTTTATAAAATTTAAATTTTATTGATTTCATATAGTTGGTAAAAGTTTTCAAAAATTAAAAAAAAATAGTTTGCACACTATACTGGCTATGCTTATAATGATGTTGAATAAGTATTATGTTTTATTAAATCTAAGATAAATATGTTAAAATAATGTATGTATATTATTACTTACTGTTTTTACCCCAAAAATGGTATACAGCCGTGTCCGATCATTGTTTGATATCGCAATAAGCTGGTTTTCGTTGGTAGGCTCAATCAATATCCATCTAAATAGGCATACCTTCAGTCATGACATTAATATTTTTATTGTGCATATTGTTGTTTGCGCCAAGCATTAAAGCTTCGTCTCTTGTCAATTGTGTGTAAATATGGCAAAGGACACTGTTAACAACATAGCTTCAAGCTATTTCCTTTGTTCACCTTATAGCCTGAAGAAGATGGGTTCCTTCAACTACAAGAACATTCTTCGCAAAAACTCACCGTAAATATATTCCCCACCTGGCTCCTGAATACTATTAATATCAATATGATATTCCCCTACAATGTAAAATGTTTAATACATTTGAAGAGGTTGCCATTAGCAAATATTCTATAACATTATCTGCCATATTGTTGTTCAAGTAGTTTCACTTTCTATTATTCTGTGGATACTATTTATGCACTGACTCATTGAATGTGCTGACCTTCATTTCACCGTTTCATTATATAATATGTTTGGAGGCCTCATTGGCTACCTAACATTTACTCCCTCCCGCCACTGAATGCTTGAACATCCTATTTGCTATCAGCATAGTTCATTTAATTGGCTGGATTGAGTATCTTTACATCAGTTATACTATTAAGGTTTCTCTATCATATACATTTCTGTATGCACAGCATAACACACCCTATTTGTATTTAAGGCAAAGCAAAAGAACATATAAATAATTGGGTATATTTTATGTTTCAAGAAAGACAAATGTTTACACTTGCCACAGTCGTTATGAATTGTATATTCCATACAACACATGTTTCAACTTATTATTAATCATTATTTATATATATATTGTTTATCAGTCTAATAATTGGACTGATGCAAGTGTATTAATTGCATCAGCGGGGTGGTAGTCTAATTGATATAGTGTTGGCCGCTCACGCCAGAAGTTGTGGGTTCGATCCCCAGCTCGACCCGACGCCTTTCATAAAACAACATTCAGTACTGGTGCTACCCATGAAGTGGACTGGAAAGCGGTTCATATAAGCTCAGAGCTTTCATCGTAATCGAGCTAAAACAAAACATTATATACTAAACTAATTGTACTAACCTTTGAACTTTTTCTGAATCATACAGTTGGATTATTATGCCCGCCCTCCACTACTGGCAATCACATTACATTATTGCATGTCTAAAGTAAAACAACAATATTAAAGATGTCAGTTATATGTCAATTCAAACTTCCATGGTAGGTTTGTAAAACTGTGCACTTCATTATTGTATTTGAAATTTGTATTTGTATTTATCAATATAGTCTTTTGAAATTAATATGATATATATTCCATATTTTTGTGGAGCGTGTGGTGCAGTGGAAGAACTTCAAACCCTGATCGGAGGGTCATAGGTTCGATCCCGCTCACAGGCTACATATATGTGTAGTGTCGTTAAGGAAGACACTATCTTTACATGTGCTTAGAACTGATTCTGTTACGGACGAACTCGAGCGTGATTTATCTAAGTTGTAAGAACTTGTTTAACAATGAAAGTGAAATCAACAACTAACAACTAACCCGATTAACAACAACGTATATATTTAACATTCAATGTGTAACAATTTTTCATCCATAAAGCAATTTATAATATTCTATACCGCTGGTACTGCATTAAACAATTAGTTTGTAGGATTTTTATTCACACACACACACACACACACACACACACACATGAAT